>JAVJIF010003033.1:0-122153 GCA_038442645.1 Agave tequilana
AGAAGGAAGAGAGGTCCTAATAGGATAGAACCTATCTTGTAGTGACGGTGGTTGTGCCATGTGTGAGTCGGCTTTTGTTCGGGTGGTGAACTGGTTCTAGTTAGTCTAGATGTAAATGGGTCTCTCGACCAAGCTGACATGCACAATTAGGAAACAAGTTCACCCAATTAATCAATGAAAAGAAAAAAAAAAAAATATATATATAGTCAAAATTCTTATTCTAGGGTAAGCCTTGACCTAGACGACTCCTAACTTTAGACTGTCTTTAGGAGGTATATTATCGACCTTAACCACAAGTTAATCAGCCAGGTAGGTGGCAAGAACGGTGGGAGGTTATCCGTCAAAGACGTTCCTTAATTAAGTAACCACCGATCTTCGGGCTTTCGGCCCTTAATCCCTTCCTAGGCACCGATTTGGTAGAGTTAATTTCGAACAACTTCCTCCTTCAGCCAATCTCCTAGTGAGTCCGAGTAAACCTAAGGCCAACGTCTAGTCAATTTTTACTTAGGGTTAGGGTTATGAGTGTGACGGAGATGATTTGTGGGTCAAGGAGGGTGATGAAATCCCCACCTTATCTTATTTATGGGTTTTGCCCTTAAAATTTTTTATGTACGTGTAAAGCAATAGACAAGTAATCACTCAAAAAGTAGTAAATCAGCCAAGAGTATTTCCTAATCTATATGCAATGCAAACGTACCTTGTCGCCAGCACTCTTCAACAGAATTAAAAAAATAAATAGACACGTGCCTAAGATGCAAGAGTCTAATTTTTTTATTTTTCAACAAATAGGTTACTGTTAATTAATTAGCAGTGTGCAGGTGATCACAGAGAAAATTTATCAAAGCAGTAAACAAAACTTGCAATTTGCAGCAACCTGCAGAAAACACCAGGAGTAGTTCACTACTCAGGCCGCGGAAACGCGGCTATTGCCGCGCAAACGCGGCTAGTAGTAGGCTCTGCTGCTCTGCCTTCGAGGGCAGAGGGACAGAGTTGCTATATGTCTTTGCTGCTGTTATTTCCTGTTCTCTGAACCTGCAAAGAGAAAGAAAGAAAGAATTAGTTTTGAGAATATCGTGTCGTTCCCTCCCCGGCAACGGCGCCAAAATTTTGATTGGAACGAGAAATTGTAATAAAGAAAAAGGTTAAGAGTTAGAAAGTCTCGTTTCAATTCTATCCGCTGCAGCAAGGGCCAGAGCGGGTCGATCCACAGGGGACGATGCGATGCAAGCGTTTCAGACGATTTCTCTGTATTACTTAGAACAAAACAAAAGAGAGTGATTATTTGAATGATTTGATTGGAGATATGCAATTTACTAATTTTACCACAAACCCATAGTGCAAGTCTTGAAAAGTGAATATCATTTGAAACAAGTAAAATCTATCCTAGGTTATTAATAGAAATTCAAGCAAGATAAATGATATTAGAATCTAACTAGTGTGCACATAAAAAATCAACAAGTGTTCATCCTAACTTCTAAGTATAGCATAAGAAAAGTCTAATTTAAAGTTATGCTATCAAAGTTCTTAAGCATGATTTATGAAGAATCGTTTAGAAGTGTAACCTAAATTAGAAAAAAACTAAATCAATAATCTTCAAGAAAACTGTTTTAAACCTAGGGTTCTAAAAGTGATTATCAATCCATTCACTTTCTAAACTACACTATGGTGTTTTAAGAGATTAGCAAACCACAAATTAAAATTATTTATTCATCTCTTTTTTTTATTTTCAATTTTGTTTATGTGAAGAATTGTGAAAGAGAAAAGAAGACAAATAATAAAAAAACACAGCATAAAACAAAATTAAATGACAAAATTTAAGGACAAAGAAGAAAGGTAACCTTTATTTGAATGTCACTTCCAAATACAATGCTCCTCTCCTCCTCCAAAATATGCTAAAAATAAAACGAAATTACAAGAATTTTGAAAGAGAAAATCTAAAGAAAAACCCTAAGTTCCCGTCTTTGGATCCCCCTCTCTGTTGCTCTGCAGGGGTATTTATAGGAGTTGGAAGAAGTAGAGTCCCGGTACAACTCCCCTACGAAAACTGGTAGCCAACCCTATCCATAGGGCCGCAGAAACGCGGCTATGGCCGCGTTTCCGCAGCCATAGATTAGCCCCTGGCCACGCGCTTCGCGCGTGGCCTCCTCTGGTCCGTCCATCTGCGTATATTCTTCTGGATTTTGCATACCGACTCTTCATTTTGAAAATTCGGGATAATTGGGAAGCAAGTTATCATAAATCCAAATCTTTTTGAAACGAATTTATCTTTGCACTCTTCTCCTTTTATCTTTAGGCTTGTCCTGCAAGCAACTAGGTTTGAGTAGAAGTCCATCCTTTTTCTCTCTTTTAGCAATTAGGAGTTTTTTCTTATCCTTCCTTTTCTTCACTTAGATTTTAAATAAAGAGTTAAAAATCCAAGTTTAGATTAGGTTAGATAACAAGAAACTTCTAAATTACTACAACTTTTGCACATGGGCTTTTGGGCTTCTGGGTCATTTAGGCTTTTATTTCTTTATTTTCTTAATTACTCAAGGCCTGCACACATTAAATAACAAAACTTTAGTAATAGTGCATAATTAAAAGAATAAATAGGGAAACATGATAGTAAATGTAGTGATGAATATGCATTTTTACTACCTATTAAAAAGCTCAAGAGAAACCAATGAAAAAACTCTTTAAAAATTGAAAATTGAAGCTCTTAAAACTTTTTTGAAAAATACTATAAGAAATAAGAGATTTTTTTTTGCTTTGAAACTTGTAGAGATTTTTTCCCAAAGAGATAGAAATATTAGCTCTCAAAACTTTGTTAAAACTCTTTAATAGATTGGAAGTAAAGCTCATGAATGTTGTAGAAAAAGCTTGTTCAAAATCCCAAACCCAAGCTCTATTTATAAGCCCCAAAGGAAAAAAAAACAAAACAAAAGGAAAAACAAAAATAAAAAATAAAAAAACTGCTGGCCAAACGGTTAGTTTACTAGCCGGCTCTCTGGCCCCGGTCAACCGGGCCAGCTGCTAGAGAGCAGAGCTCTCTTGTGGCATTAAGTCGACCGACCCAGGTCGACCGGCCCAACAGCCCCTGGGATGTTACAGCCATTGTCGACCTCGCCGGTTGACACCCTTCAGCCCAGAACCTTTTTTTTTAATTTTTATTTAAAGAGATTTGAATTTGAAAACCATTTAAAAATACAAATTAAATTCTATTAAAATCCCAAAAATAATAAATAATATGTATAAAAATCAACATATATTTAAAATAAATTATTTTTTTGATATTTTAAACATATTTTTAAATATAAACTATTAAAACATCTAAAATTAAACTCTATTAAAAAATTCAAATAAATATTTATAAGTTCTAGAAAAATAAGTTCTTATAAGGATGATAAAGCACAAAATATGTATGATAAAATCAATACATATATGACTTGAGAACTTTTTTGATATTTCAAATACACTTTAAAAATATGAACTATATTTAAAATTGTTTGTTCAAAAGATAAATTTTAAGCTTAAATAAATTAAACCAAATTTATATAAAATACAAAAACAAGTTCTTCAAACTTATTTGAAGCTCTAATGTTTATGGACAAACTTCAATATACATATAAATCAATATGAACAGTTTTTGAGATTTATCTCATAAAATCAAATATTTGAAAAACTAAACCATAAACCACAAATTCATTTTCAGTTAAACTTATAAAACCAATAGAAAACTTGTCTGTGCGAGTAAGCTAAGCAATCAAATATAGTCTAAACTTTACAAGTATCTAAATTAAATTAAACTTATAAATATTTTACTCAACTCTTGTTCTTCTTAATCTTCTTCTCTTCTTCTTAACTCGATCCAAACTTGATTTCTTTGAGCTGGACTCCATCTTGAGTGTTATATGTGTTCTTTATGCCTGAGCTCTTGAACAACACTTGACTTCGAGTTTATTGATGAAGCTAAAAATAAACTATGATCTTGATTAAACCTGTAACTTAAATATCACAAGATCATTAGTACATAACTACATGAATTAATCATCTTCGAAACTAGAGTGATGAACATTTAGGCAACAGAAAGATGTCTTTTGTATGAGGCCTATATAAGGCCAAGACTTGCATTTGTTTTAGAAGTTCAGTTGATTTGATAAATTTAAATTTTACATTGCAACTATTTTCTTTGTGTTGAATCTTTGCATGGTGATGTACTGAGTTGGAAGAGATCTCCTTTGTGGTGAAGCCAAAATCAATATTTATCCTCCTAAATCCTACTTTTTTTCCCTTTTTATCTTTTTTCCTTCCCATTTTACATCAATGCTACAATTGCACTTGCGACCATCTCCCTTAATTTCTTCCTTCTTAACTTGTTGGGAAAGGCAAGTGTCATCAAATTCTAAATAAGGATGGTGTTGACTTTGAGTAATTCAGTAATTAATATGCATGGCAGAAAAATTCAAAGAATATAAATTCTCAGGATAACATGCAAGAAGATTTTAGACATTTGACTAACTTTCAGTAATTCAATAATTAATATGCAAGACAAAAAAGGTCAAAGAATATAAATTCTTAGGCTAACATGAAAAAGGATAAGATTTTAGACATTTGACTATTCGAAACAAACAAACTAACTAAACCTTATCATAATTC
Source organism: Agave tequilana (assembly GCA_038442645.1). Taxonomy (NCBI): domain Eukaryota; kingdom Viridiplantae; phylum Streptophyta; class Magnoliopsida; order Asparagales; family Asparagaceae; genus Agave; species Agave tequilana. Next base: position 4,636 of record JAVJIF010003033.1, read on the forward strand.
ACAAACTAGAAGAAACTACCAAGTTTCCATCTTCAATATAAATAGGAGGTGAACCTCTCAAGCCTGAGTTTGTGTATCATTGCTTTTGATCTTTATTAGCCAAAGAAAGAGTGTCTACAACATGAAGAAGCAAGGTTCTGGGATGTTCGTAGTAATTTTATTGTTAATTATTCTAACTTCAGGTAATTTTCTTCCACAAGTAATATATATATATATATATATATATATATATATATATATATATATATATATATATATATTAAAGAGATTTGTTAATTTGATCTGAGTGAGTTCTTAAGAATATGAAGAAAGTAAAATGGATAACATAATCAAAGAATGATAATTCCTTTATTAGATTTTAAAAGATATCAATTGATGATGTCAATTATTAAGATCTGCTTAAACATAACTTACAATTCCTCGAACATAATCATTTCTTTATATGTTCTTCATTGAATAGATTACAGTTTTTAGATTTTCGATATTCAGTTCTACTTCCTAACCCAATTATATTTGAGTTAAGTCGCTACTCTAATCATGAATTAAAATTGCATCAAATTTATAGTTTGATTAAAACTTATTTAAGTATTTTAATCACCTCTTTTTCGATATATGTGTTTGTGGCATTATAATTTGATTATTGGGTTATTATACGTGGATCACTTACTTGAATTCTTCTTGCTTCTAAAATGAACATCAATACTTGCAGAGATGATAATCAGTGTTAATGCGGCTTGCAATGATGAAAAATGCTACAACTCATGCATCTATTGGGGCTTTATAAAGGGTGGAAAATGCAGGAAGTTCATCTTCATCAGATTGTGTATCTGTGGTATTGTATTTTGGAAGCCACCAGAATAGTCTTATTTAAGCTATGTCTTTGTTCAATAATCGATGAAGTTATCTTCAGTGTATTTTGGCTTGCTCAGTTAATAAAATTACAGTTCTCTAATGACATTTGTTGTTCCTAACCTTTATGTCCTTTATTTTTCAATTATTTAACATACTAAAATTTAGAGTTTGAACATGCAATAATTGGAATCAAATAAACTGCAAAATAAATCAAAATCAATGATTAAATAAATAGCTGAAACAAAACTGGCCCGTGAAGGAAGCAGTCATGCTAGTCACTGCCCTGAAGACAAAGACATGCTAGGCATTGAATCGGTCTTGTCAACTAGAGATAAAGGATCTCTGAAAAGAACCAGCATCTGGTGTGAGCATGAACACAGGTCTCTTACTCAGATAAAGAACGGTTTCCCACTAGAGAATAAAAGTTTAATTTAAAATAATAATTGAGCTCTTCACGCTTGCAGCAGAGGAGATCAAAGATGGAGAAGAGAATTGTTTGGTTGTGTGTTGGCTTTGGGAATGAGAGGCATATTTATATGTTGAATGGCCCCCCCTTCCAACAACCATATATGGATTTGAGGGTAATGGACGAGTAAATGCACACGATCCCGAATCTGAATGATCAATAATAAATGTCTGTAACAGTCATCAATAAATGTAGCGGAATCAGTCAAAATAAAAGGAGTAAGAAATAAAAATAAAACTTTCTCGCTCCATGCACGGGCATGCGCTGAATAGCGGCGTATGCGTGCCGCCGCCGCTAGCGCGTATGTGGTGTACCGGACCCATAACAATTAATTCATAACAATAGCATGAGGAATGAATGGTATATAAACACCTATCCTTTTCATATCACATCTCTTGTGGGGCTAAACAAATAGGCTAAATTTTATATCAAAAGAAAATTCTAGCTTTCCCTTGGTTGTATCCACCAAACCTGGATTGCAACACCAAAGAGAGTCCATAACAATAACAAAAGCAACTAAGCTTTTATCCTAATCTTTAGGTGATCAACTACTTGTATCCTTTGCCACATCTGCTTATTATCATTTATAAAATTAAAGATTATAACGCCTCTTTTAACTTAAACAAATATTAGGAGTTTGTTTAAACAAAATGTATCTTTCCTTTCTTCTCGACTTACAACTTTTAAGTTAAATTCCAAGGGACTCCATAACTTGATAAGAGTGCGATTCTAAATGAAAAACCTCCATCCTACTTGAGAGCATGGTTTGATACCTTATATTCAATATATGTCGAAAGAAAAAGCGTAGGATGAAATATCAAATTTAGACCAAGTGTACTTTAAGGTGGAGTGCTTAAGCATATCAATTGTCTTCTAAATCAAGTACCTTTATAGAACAATAGTATAGCTTGTTTACACTGTACAAGAGACCTGGTTCAACCCCGATTTGCACCAGGGTATGTCATATTCTCCAACAAGAGAAAAAATGTTATATTTATTACAATCTTTATTTGGCCTTTTCTTCTCATTTTCTAATATGCTATCATTTTAAAGTTTCATTATTACTCATCACTGACATAGGATGAAATAGTCCTACATAAAAAAAATCTACATCATCTCATGTAAGTTGTTATTGGGTCGAACCAGCTTAGGCAAGGATCCAACCCGACATGACTCGTGCCCGCACGAGCCCCAAAAGGACTATGACTGTGTGCTCAAATCCGAGTCACTCATCTCTCTTTCGTTGTCGTGTGATATTTCTCTCTCCAATCTTCCTTTTGATTCCTAATATAATTAGGGTTTGTTAATTAGTTGGGATGTCTAATTGGACTTGGATTGAATTGAGGAGTGTGATTAACTTAATTTAGATTATGAGCAATCAACGGACGAGATTTACTCATCTTCTTTTCCTATCACAAGTAGTTTATGAGTCTATATAATCTATCTCTTCTTCACACAAGTCCTCAATGCATGAGACAAGAGAAAAACAATCTTCATGATTTTCTTCTAGTAGCAATAACTCTTTCATATACATTATAAGAAGAAAATTAGAGTGTTCTTATGTGTCATAGTTCTCTTTAGAGATTCTTCGTCTTTAAGAAAAGAGCCAAAAAAAATCTCTAAGATCCTTTTGTCGCATCATCTTCCGAGGAAGAACATTGTAGTGGGATGATTTAGCGCAAGACAATCCATTTGAAACATTTCTTACAAGATCGCCAGAAAAGATAAAACATGAGAATATCAAGTAAGTCTCAAAAGAATCAAAAGGTAAGCAGAAGGTGTCCTCCTTGCGATTGAAGTACGAAATCTCGTCAAGGGAGCGTAAGGATCTTGATTGACTGGAAGTATTTATTTTCACTATTTATTTTTCACAAACATGCTAGTGTAGATCAAATGTATGATCTAGGCTTTTTCATTCTAGCATGTTGTAGATTTTGCTCATATGCGTATAATTGGTATATGTTAGTAATATATATTAGTGTTGATAAGGATTGAATCTTAACCTAATAGATAATATGTTTGAATCAAAGAAAAACCCAACGTTGATATCAGAGGTATCGTTGCTCTCTTGCATGCATGAGCTAATTGAGCTGCATGTTCAAACTTGTTTTTATATCTAATTGAGCTTCATGTTCAAACTTGATATTCATATTGTCGTTAAAATCATATATGATTTAATATGAACGGTTGTTATATCAATTGTTATAAAACACACTATTGTTGGAAAACCTAAATATGAATATTATTTTTATTATTGTTGATTAAACAAAACAAATTGGAGAAATGAAACTTTGCACGAAACCTAGACGGTGACAAAGAGATAGGTTACTTGTGGGCTTGTAAAGGAAACAATCAATAACATACACCTTTAGGGCAATAGGCAGTGAGAGCTCTGCAGAACCCCAGTATACTCAAGCCAAGGTGGAGTAAGCTTTCTCTCGATGGAATTAATGGACATAATTAGATGCGGGCACTAAGTGCAGATCTGCGTTTCTATTAGAATTTTCAGCTTGTCTCTCATTTTAAGTTATACTCACAGAGTTGTATACCATTGGATCCAAGCAAAAGTTTAGTTTCTAACGCCTATGGGTTCGGCTGATCAAAGTTCTATGTTGAAAATTATAAGCAGAATACTAGATATTGCATAAGGTGTAACCACTGCTTTGGACTATCCTTTTACCAAAAGGAAATCAGCCATCAGTCTCTCATACTAAATTGAAACCCACAAGTAATACATCATTAGATTCAGATGAAAGTTTAGTTTCCAGCTAACACAATACAAGTCTAATCTTCTTTTCAGCCTAGTCTTTCATAGCAACACCACTTCCTTAACTGCAATAGTGCCTTTATTTTTTTATATAAGCAAGAGAAAAGCCTTCTCTCTTTCTTCTTTCCTTGAGCTGCTGCGAAGTCATCTCTTTCCTCAAGCAGCAACGACCATTAAATGCTGCAGATTTTTAGCTACACAAAATTCTCTTTACAACCTGCATTACTTGCCCAACAGGAAGAATATCTCTCTTTGTTTAACAACTAGATCTCTAAGTCTTGTTGCCTTGATCTTTAAATCTAGATCCGAGACCAAAATTCAAAAACAGAGAACACAATTAAGAAAAACACACAATAGTGTACAATAACTTTCAATTCAAAAATTCTGTGAAAAGTTATTGAGCTACAACCTTCATCAATTCTTTAATAACTTCTTAGTTAAAGAAGTGTTAAAGTATTCAATTCTACATCAAAGTTTCTTACTCATTTCATTCAATTCTCTATTGATTGGAGAATCTCGGATTTTAAAGTCTTCAATTATTTTGATTCTCTCTTGATTTCTTGATATTAATAGTGCCAATTATTGAAATAGTTATTTATACTCTTTGATTACACAGAGCCTCAATGTGTATATTTTATTTGATTGAAATATTGTGCTAATTGGTTCTCACTCTTATTTTAGAGAAAAAAATAAATCTTGTGAACTTGTATACTCTCTTAGTATAGAGGGGAAAGTCGTTGAAGTTTTTTTCCTGCTTGGACGATCTCATTGAAGATTTTAAAGACATTGGACGCAAGCAAGAATTGAAAGAGAACAAGAATTAAGAGTGAAGGTGGAGGAAATGAGAGTTAAAGTGATAGTATTTAAGGGAGTAATTGTCACTCTCTACTTTGTTATTGTCATGTTTGCACTTTTTCCCCAAATTGGTTTAATGTATGAAAATAGTTATAGAGTGCAGATAAATTGTATGATGTGTTACAAAGTAGATAAATAAAAATAAAAACTGAAAAGTTGAAAAAATTAAAATGAATAAAACTGTTAATTGACACACATTAAACCCATGCATTGAATTCAACAAATTTAATCATAACAATACATTACAACCTATCAAGAACAAAGCCTGCAAATACCCCAAATTAGACAACAAATGACAAGCTTAACTTTGTCATTCCCGTTCCCAACACCATCTACACATATATCTCTACATTGTCAGTCACGTTCACTCCTCTCGCATCAACCACGCTTCCAACAAGATCGATTTCTTCAGCGGGGAGCCATTTGAAGTACCCGCAGTCACTAACCCCCCAATTAGGACAACTACAGAGTAGCCTTTCCCAGATTCAATTAATTCCCAATTTGAAAACACGAGCTAACCGACCATAAAACATACCTTTGACTGGGCGTGCTTGATCTGATGACGACTCCATTGAGGGGGAGCTTCGTACTAAAGTCCACTGAACCTTCTGCCGTACCAAATCAAGTCGTGGAAGCTTCTCTCCAGAATAAACAAACCTCGACGCTAGAGCTTCCAGCGGAACCTGCTCGTCAGAACTCCGTGTTGGAAACGTCTTCACGAAGCAAAAGCCCTAATTTTATTTCACTTAACAAAAGCCCTAATTTTATTTCAGTGGACCTGAACGACAGGAATTTTGAGAAATAAATGGAGTTTTTGAAAGAGAATCAAGAGTATTTTGGGACATGAATAACATGCAACCGTTAACTAGAGGTGAGACTGACAGATAATATCTTCTTGATGAAAATATGAGAAAAAGTTCACGATACTATTTTGCCAACTTAAAAGTTCGTAGTATTTTTTTTTCATACCGGTGAAACTTCATGATATTTTAATGAATTTTAGCCCATTACTATCCTTCCATTTTACTTCTCTTTTTCCAAAGCCCAATTAACAAGGAATGGCCTGCCTTTCTGACCTCAGGGGATGGATAATAAACTAACAAAGAGAAGCCCAAAATGACACATTATAAAAGCTCTGTGGATCCCACGAGTTCTCACTCACGTCTCCTGTGTGTCGGCTCGTTTCTCATTAACACTGCCCCTCTGGGTGGTGGGTTGGGGTTAGCTTCTTCGCGCGAAGGGCCGACCTCGTCCTTCGCATGCACTTGGCCGCCCGATCACGGCTGTATCGAGATGCGTGATGAAATTATTTCGTCTTCTTTCTCTCCCCAATTGCACCTTGGAAAGGACTGAAACCCATCCCTCTCGTTTGAGCGATCCTCTCGTTCGACCGTGGTGCCCTTTGTTCCTCTCTGCTCTCATCAATGGCTCCCTCACTTTCAATGCATCAGTCTTGAGTTTGTCTTCTATGTGTATTTACATCAATACTAATTGACCTTTGCAAATTGAGCTCTGCTACAATCATATCAGCCTTGACCTGTGTCCAAGAGAAAAGTGCATCCTTAAGAAAGCAACAGTCCAACACAAGATGGTTATGGTTCGTTGGGATAGAAACAAAGAGCACTCATTCACATTCTGTATCAACTTGCAATGCACTATGTTCCATCCCTACATACAGACCACATGCTAATGATATCAGCCTTGAGTTTGTCCTTTATATGTATCTACATCAAGCAATGTCTAAAATAATCTTGTCATTATCAAAGTTAAACTAAAGAATTTCTTTTTAATTTTTCTTCCGGAAAATCATTGTGACATGTCTTTATGTGAACGCAAAAAATATTCTTGTCATTTTTTTTCTTTGTGAGAGCTCTCTGATTCCAGAGCTTCTTTTCCCCCATTTGTGACAATGAGAGAGTCTGTACAGCACTTGAAGAAGGCTAGCTTGATGTGTGAAAGCATGAGAACAATTTCTATAAGGAAATGGATGCAAACAATTCTTATTATCTACGCTATCAGAGATGAATGCATCTGAGGTGAGAGAATCAAATTACTTCTAAAATTTTATAGCTCAAATTAGAAGAATATAGATGATACAATGAAATGTGAGTACAACCTTGAGAAATTTCTAAAAGACCATAGATTCATGATATCTTTAATATTTACCAGAATACAGAAAACCAACAAGAATAATAACTACAAATTGTCTCCATTTTAGGGAGACAAACAAATCATTTATAAAAAAAAGAACTGAGATGTGTATCTAATCTCAATGGACATGTGGCTTCCCTCCGGCGGCATGACCCGCAATACAACGAAATCTGCAAGCTTTGCCTGCCCTGCCGTTGTTGAGCAACACGTTGGTGGGGTTCACGTCGCGGTGGACCACAGCGCCATCGGGGAGCTCGTGGAGGTACACCAAGTCCTCCGCCACGTCGGCGGCAACCCTCATCCGCACAGTCGAACAAGCAAAGACAAGATTTTCAGAAGAGCAAGTGATCATGACCTAGCTGCAACGGTCAACCCTTCAGCCCAGTTGCTTTGAACTCCATGGGGATCAATCAAATCTCTATTTATAGCTATTAGAGCCTCCACTGCCAACAAAATAGAACAACCCATCTCATGAAGGCCACTGCAATGAAGGCCAACTTTCCGTGTCGAGGGCTCAAAGGAGAAGGAGAGGGGAGAAAAGGTGGAAGAAGAAGATGAAGAAGAGAGGGAAAGTGAGGGAGCCATTGATGAGAGCAGAGAGGAACAATGGGTACCACGGTCGAACGAGAGGATCGCTTAAACTAGAGGGATGAGTTTCAATCCTTTGCAAGGGGCAGTTGGGGAGAGAAAGATGACAAAAGGTCCCCCCCCCACCCCCCGCCTCTCTCTATCTTTTTTTTTTTTTTGAATGTTTGTATAATGGAATTAAGTAGCATTTTCAGAGTGGCAATCTAATTTTACCACGCATCTTGATACAGCCGTGATCGGATGGCCCAGTGCGCGCGAAGGACGAGGCCGATCCTTCGCGCCAAGGAGCTAACGCCAACCCCTGGGTGGTACGCTTTCATAGATGAATGAAAGCAGAGCGTCGGATGCAATGAATCGATCTCTGATTCAGAAAATCGATGGAAAATTTGAGTCTTTCTCAGGTATTTCTTCTTCTTTGTGCCAGTTGTTGGTGGTGATTCTCTTTCACTCCGCTCCGCATTTCCCTCTTATTTGAAAAATCAAACTGTTAGGGTTTTTATAGATAATGTAAGGTACCGTCTTTATTTGTTTGTTTGTTGAAAATGACATGCGCACAATGGCTCATTGTGACATTGTGATGTTGTTTTATAATCCTTAAATTAATTTTAATTTTAAAACGTAATCTCTTTTGGCTGTTAGGGCATAGACAAGAGGTGCAGTAAGTTATCGTCAACTATTGAGGACACATAACATGTTGTTTGTGGAGAATATGAATTGTTTGTTGTAACTACCGACAATTACTTTCATTATCATGTTTGAGATTTATTTTCTATCTTAAGATTAAGGTTGAAGTCCCAAATCAACTTATTTGATGTCTATTGGTAATGTTATGTTGTCAGACAATTTCATGTTTGATGTTGTCATGACATCCTGCAATTCCAATTTTAGGAAATAGGAGACAGTGATGGTTTGCCAATATTAAGCCCATGTATCGGTTCTTTGATTCCTAATATCAACTTTCTACTTGTATAAATGGAGTTGTAATATAGAGTAGATAATAGGCTGTTTGTGCCCCTTTGTGGATACAGCTAAGCATATTACTGAACTGAAAATTCATATTACATTGACAACTGCCTCTAAATTATCCATTCCTCTATGCACTATATGAAGCTTAAATTTTGCGGCGAGGCATATGTTCCTGCCGCTCCTGTAGGTTTCAGCATAAAGGCTCATTCTTTCTTTTTTCTTAAATTTGGTACCGTTCAATAGTGGAATGCAGAGCCTTGGAGTCCTTATTGAAACCCTTCCTCTCTCTTTGAGGTCCTTGCCCTCTTATGGTGATGGCTACTAAGAAGAGTTATGTTAATCAGACCAGTAGTTGTGGACCATTGCTCTTTCATGTGAAGTCATATGGAGATGCCTGATGTTTATTTCGTAATAAGCAGCAATGATGATCTTCCAAGTTCTTGAATCAAGTTCTGGCTGTGACATTTGTTCATAAAATAAAATAAAATAAAGTCACATTCTTTAATCAGTATGGGTATTATCCTTTGTAAATGGAGGGGATATAAGTATTACCGTATCTGTACTTGTTTTCTATTTACTGTCATAGATGTGAATATGAATATTTCTCAAACGTTGAACTCGATTTTCATATTACGTTGACAATACATTGTCGATGCAATCTTGGATGGAATGGTCTGAAGCTGCCAGCTGAGTAGGCACCAGATCAACCACGTAGGATCGTCCGTTCTTTATCCCATTTTATGATAAAATATAAGATCTTAGCTCGTCCTCCCTTTTCTTAGCATTTTGAGGTGCATGTAGTTTGCTAAACCACCTTATGATGGGTTAGAAATCCCATTACCTATTTGCCTGGGTTATTTTAATGTTTACATCTCAAATTTATATGAATATTCTCGTTAAATAGTTCAACAACAGAGCAACACAATAATAACAATTCCTTTTATCCTGTTTTCCTGGGACCAGGCGTTCCAATTATTTTCTCCATCATCACTTTTGAGGGTTATGTATTCTACGGCAACTTTCATCGAATTGTTGCTGTATTAATAGGTGGCCCTTTTTGTCTACCCTAGTCCTATCCAGTCCATCAAATACTATCATGTAGACTCTCTGCAATAGTTCAACTTATCCGTGTTTATAAAAGAGGCACTGATGATTTTCCCAAGAGCTTTTTGAGGCTTTTGATGTTAATGTTTATGACATGGCGAGCTAAGCTCGGAGGGCCTGATGACACATTGCAGGCAACCAGTTTGCAGCTGTATTTTCTTTCTTTCTTTCTTTTTCTTTTTCCTTTTTTTCAAATGAATAAGGTGGACAACTCCCACCTTCTCTCCTAAATTGGGGAGAGAAGCCGTATTTCTGATTGTAACATATGGTAGAAGTGGAAATCTCTGAGCCTCTATATCATAGTTGAAAGGTAGGTATTTATGATTTTCTGAATGACGACGAGGCTTGTACTTTATTGCTCTTTTCATTGGATTATAAGGACTTCATCCTTCTTTCTGTTGGGAGATGTGAGCGAACAGCCAGTCATCCTATAATTTGTAATTTTATCTGTCGTAATGATTTGTTAATAGATCATCAGGTAGAGTTATGATTGATACCTGGTAACCCAATAAGCCAATTTTTATAATTTAAACCATATTGGGTTTGGGTTTCAAATTGAATCGGATGACATTATTGGATCAGATTTTTTTTGACCACAAACCTGATGACAGTTCTGTAATAACTTACTCCCCCCAAATGTACAATGTGTATAAAGATCAATAAAAGTTTAGAATCAGAAATCATAAAGTGTGTTGGCAACTGAATACTTAAGGTTACTACAAGTAAATTCTTCTAGTCAGATTGCATGGTCAAATTAGAAACTATTACGTGATAATGTCCAATGTCTATGAGACTTTGTGATTATAGGCTAGAAACCATCTATGTTAGAGTAGAAAGAACAAGAAAACATTGATAGGAACTTTTGATGAAATATCATGACGAACAATGTTATTAATTATTATAATAATTATAATCTATTAAAGTTCCAAACTTGATTAACAAGAATTCATTTTGACCTGTTCTCCAATTCAACTCTGATTTCCTTGTTGATATGCATGGATCTGTTGTGATTCAAGTCGAATCCGTTTCACTGTCCCAACATTCAGGCCCATAAAGTATGGTTGGTCTTAAACTCATATTCTGAAATATAGAAATGTTTCATTATGTTCAGATAGCACCCCAGAAGTTTTCCTTTGGTTCGACCATCCTGCTTTCATTCATCTTCCTCAATCTTAATATCACCTGGTTCATAATTTTATGTAATTTATACATCTTTATGCAAAAAAATGATGATCATTTGCCTAAACAGCTTAATACTAAGTCTTTTTTTGATGATTTTATATAGTGAGACAGGTGCAGGCGGTCTATGACTATGCAGATTACCGGTTTGTAGCCATACTCAGTGTATGATTAGATGGAAAATCTGACCCTCATCCTCCCTTTTCTGTATGAATATGTTTCAGATATCCATACTCACCAGACAACAAATATGGAATTGGATTGGATTGGACAGTTTGTATCTGTTCATGTTTGTTTACATCCTCAATTTCCAGACTGGTCCTCCAAACCTGTTATTTAGATACTGAAAGATGGGTAAGTGAGCTGTGGTTGTGACTGAAAATATTACGGAAGACATCAGGGTTTTTATAGACAATGTAATGTAATTTTGGGTTTTCGATAAGTTTTTCTAAAAATATATTTCTTCAATGTTTTTCTTTTCTGTCATTTCTTGGAATTACTGGAAACATCTCGGTTTATATCAACTTTGTTAACATCGTTATTTGATAAAAGAGGCAGTGATGATTTGCCCAAGTCTCAGGTTCAAGTCTAGCCTTTGCTCTAAAATTAATTAATAAATAAAGATGTTAAATACATTTCTGCATTCTGTGATCAGTATTATTGGTGGCTTTGTACATGGGGGATGTAGATGTATTTTTATTTTTATTTTTATTTTTTTGTTTGCAATTAAAGATATGAATATGGATATTGCTCAAAGGTTGAACTCACATTTCTTATCATATTGACAATATCTTAACGAAATACACTGATGGTGGTGAAAATTGAATTGGCAAGGCAAAAGTTGCGGCTATTTCCTTTTGAGATCGCCTTTAGGGAAGTATCCTTCCTTAACAGTGAAAATGGGTGAATCCGAGCCTCCAAATAAGGATGAAAAATGCTAATTCAACCAGTAGTCCGCAGACCAAGAGCTCATATTGCCTGGAGGTAAAACAAAAAAAAATAAGAATGAATTCCTTCTATTGTTCAAAACTTCTTTGATTCTCATATTATTGGTGAACTAATGAATTTAACGAATTCCGTGTGCTTGGATTTTTATTTCTAATAGTTTGTTTACATAAGTGTCTTTTTACTCGTCGCCATCTGTACAAGTACAGGTGAACAAATAATACTAAGACGAATTATACTGAAGAAGTGGAGCAGTTAGCAACCTCGTGACTTCAGCAAGATTTATTTCCATATCTGACCCATATTGGTTTGACTTGTACTGAAAATTAATAGTTGACTATTTCTATTATGATTTTCCTTTTGTAGTGGACCTAGACTTTTATTTGGTAAATATTACTTAAATTTCAGTTATAATATTATTGAATCTTAGTCATTTTCTTTAATATCTCCATCAAACTTTTGGTCCCATAACTTTTATTCGTGTATGAATAGATATCCGAATTCTGGCACTCACATTTTATGTTGCCAAATTTTCATTTGTTTCATGAAATGTCCGAACTGTAAGATTAGTATTCAGACGGCTGCAACAAATTGCCAACTTTTCATTTTCTCACCTTAAAATTGGATTGGCAAGGCAAACTTTCAGTTTCAGGTAAGGAAGAAAGAAGGAATTCTCGTGTGTGCCGAAACCTACAGCAGATGGCTGGAACAAATTGCCTTACCACTGCCAATTTAATCCCCACATAATGCATGGTTGAATGAAGAATTTAGAATTTGAGGAAACTGTGTCCCATTGTTTACTTCTAGTGCCATATTTGCAAATCCAGCTGTTGGGATTTTTTTAGAGGCAATGCAAGATTTTTGAGAATTTTTTCCAAATATATACCTATTCAATGTTTCTCTTTTCTTTATATTATTACTGGACATGTGCTTGATTTACATCAACTATGATAATACCCTTATTTGATAATAAGAGGCAATGATAAATCACTTGTGTTTGCGATTGTTAACTTTTCTGTGATTTATTTTCCTTATTGCAAGTACCTTTATTTCTTTAACACTAATATTCTTGTGTGAGTGTTGACATTGTATTTAGATCCACACTTGGCATCATCTCGGGAGCAACACGCCTCTGTATTACCGCGGAAATGGGAAATTTGCCGCGTTTCCGCGGTAAAAGTGTAGCCAAATGCTACGCGCTTTCTCGCGTGGCATCTTCTGGTCCGTCCATCGTGGAATCTATCCTCAGATCTGGAATTTAGGCTCTAGATTCTGAAATACGATGATCTTTAGATAACTTGGAGATTAGGTTATCTCCAAATCCGAGTCAAATTCAAATTTTCTCCCCTTTATCTTTATCTTGTACTGCAAGCTGTTGGGGGGGAGGAGGAAGTCGTCGAGGAAGTTGATAAAGAAGAACCAGAAATCAGCAGCAGCAAAACAGCAGGCAGAATAGTTTTACGGTCGACCGACCCAGTCGACCGTAGGAAGGAGCAGCAGCTCGGTCGACCGGTCCGGTCGATCGACGTGCACAACATGCACAAAGGCATGAGCGGTCGACCACCCGGTCGACCGCAAGAGGAGCTCGGTTGACCGCCCAGTCGACCAACTGAAGTGACCCAACTCTCAGTTGGGAACGGTCGACCGGCCCGGTCGACCGGTGCATGGGGTCGATCGACCGGCCGGTCGACCAACAAGCGGGTCTGCTATTTTTCGGGAAGGGTTATTTTGAACCCTATTTAAAGGACTGTTGTATTTTCTAGGGTTTGTATCTTTGTATGAGGGTTTGAGAGCAATTGTGGAGGAGAGTAGAGCAGAGGCAGAACTTTCCCGATCCCCATTGCTGTAAGTTGTAAGTGATTTGTTGAAATCAATAAAACCTTCCCCCTTTCTTGCCCTGAGGACGTAGGCATTGAGGCCGAACCTCGTTAAATCGTTGTTTTCATGTGCTTTTCTCTGAGTTTGGTATTTGTGCTGTTTTGGGAGTTTGTTCTTCGTACTTGAGAGATTTAGGGATTTCTCTTCTGGTTGTTGTCGTAGCACAACAAGTGGTATCAGAGCTTCCCAGGTTTCACTTGAGATTTTTTTGGAGATTCGGAGGACATCGGGATTTGATTCGGTGGAGATCGTGTGTCGATCTCAGATCAGAGGTAGTCGTGTTCGTAGGATCGTGTGTCGATCTCAGGAGGACGCAAGGAGTGCTCAAGGAATCTTTGGTGGAGTAGATCCGGTGAGAAACTGAATCTAGGGTTTCAAGGAAAAGGTAAAAATCCAATTTTTTATTTAAGTAGTGATCTATTTCCAGTTGATTTTTTTCGCATAGATAGAGGATCAAGCAATCTAGATGACAGAAGAAAGTACTTCGGTTAAGACCAAGAATTCTCATCTGAGGATTGACGTGGTGAAGTTTAATGGCACAAATAATTTCAGGATGTGGAGATGTGAGGTTATGGATGCCCTGACTGCATCGAACCTCGAGGATACTCTCCTTCTGGAGAAGAAGAGAAGCACGACCACTGATGAAGAGTGGGAAAAGATGAACAAGTCTGCGTGTGGGTTGATTCGTTCATGTTTAACGCAAGATATAAAATATCTTGCGCAACATGAGACGTCGGCGAAGCATCTGTGGGAAACCCTTGAGAAGAAATATCTGACCAAGAGTGTCGAGTCAAGATTGCAACTTAAGAGTAAGCTGTACCGGTTTCAGATGAAGAAGGGGAGCACAGTGAATGAGCACATCAACCACTACACGAAGCTTCTTATAGATTTGGTGAACGTGGATGTCAAGATAGATGAGGAAGACAAGGCAATTATCCTCCTGAACTCACTCCCGGCAGAGGAGTATGAGACATTCACTCTGACCTTTATCAATGGTAGGCAGACTCTGGACTATCATGAGTTGTCGTCTGTACTGGCAAGTTATGAGACGAGGAGAAAGGAGAGACATCCTTCTCGGTCAAGCTCATCGGCGGAGACACTAGCAGTAAGAGGCAGGGGTTCATCAAGGAAGGGCAAGGAAGAAAGAGGAAGATCAAAGTCCAGGCCGGGTTTCAGGGATCTTAAAAGGAATCAGTGTGCCTTCTGCAGAGAGATAGGGCACTAGAAAGTGGACTGTCCGAAATTCAAGGAGAAGAAGGAGTCGAAGGCTGAAGCAAATCTTGCAAAGATGACTAATACTTAGGAGTAATTCACAGGCAGATGGATCAGATTCGGACTCGTCAGGTTTCTCATTTTCAGTCACTATTCCCATCGTTGGTAACTCATGGAAAGATGAGTAAATTTTGGATATAGGTACAACATACCATGCGTGCCCTAATCGGGGTTGGTTTTCTAGCTTTGAGAAGCTGGAGGGGTGTTCGGTCGTTATGGGCGATAATCACCCATGTAGCATGGAGGGTGTAGGTATAATCCAAATCAGAATGTTTGATGGGATGGTAAAGGAGCTGAAGGGAGTGAGGTATGTACCTCAGTTGAAGAGAAATCTAATCTCCGTGGGAACTTTGGAAGCATCGGGCATGGTGATATCTATTCGAGATGGCGATCTCAGGATGATCAAGGGCTCGATGGTGGTGATGAAGGGCGTCCGTCGAGGCAATCTCTACTACTTGAAGGGTAGTACGATTACAAATCAGGTGGAGACTTCGAGTTCCTCAGATGATGGTGGCCCGGAGGTCTGGCAGGGAAAGGTTGGACAGGAAGAAGAAAAGTCTTTGCGAGCTCCTGCAAAGATGGAATCGCTGGAAGGTGCTGCTACCTGCAAGTTGGAAGGTGAACACAGCGTTCTGGACAAGAAGAAGGTGAGATTCAGCACCAGTACTCACTGCAATAAAGGTCGTCTTGATTGTGTTCATGTGTGCATTTGGGGACCTGCTAAGACGGCATCGCTTGGAGGTCACAGGTACTTTGTTTCTTTCATTGATAGTGTATCTAGGCAGTGTTGGATATATCCAATGAGACAATGTAGTGAAGCCCTAGATATATTGGTGAAGTGGAAAGGAAAAATGAAGAGACAGATTGGTAGGAGGATCAAGGAGCTAAAGATTGGTAATGTTGGAAAGGACATGTACCAATTCTTACGATTTGGCCATAACACCGGAATTGTTACTCACTTCACGACAGGTACAGATGAGTTGGCTAAGGAAGCAATCCGTCCCTTGCTGAATGAGGTTCGGAGGTTGTTGTCTAATACAGGATTAGACAAGTCGTTTTGGGCTGAGGCGACTGTGTATGCTAGCCATCTCATGAATAGATCGACTGCGATAGGAGGTAAAGCTCCATTAGAAATTTGGTCTGGGAAAGCTACTCAAGATCATGGTTTGCTGTGGGAATTTGGAAGTCTGACCTACTTCAGTGCCAAGAATGACAAGGTGAATCCGCGAGCAAAGAAATTTGTGTTTTTGGGTGTCAAGAAGAACAGCTACAGGTTGTGGGACCCTGAAAACAAGAAGATCGTGATAAGTAGGCATGTCACTTTTGGAGAGACTTCAGTGCTGAAGTCTACCGTCTCTCAGCAGGTGGAGAGGACGAAGACTAAGGAAGGATCGCAGCGGGTGGAGGTTGATGCTACTCCATCATCTCCAGTTGGTTCGGCATTAGAGAAGACTTCACCGGATGTGACACCGGGTGGAGATCATGAAGCCAAGGGTAATGCTGAACAGGTTGAAGACATTGCTAAGGATGTCGAGGTGCTTACAGCTACTGGAATCAAGGTGAAACCACACTTGTGGGGAAAGGAGCATGAATCTCAAGCTTGTGAACGCAACAAGCTCAAGTTGAAGGCCGTTGTTCTCCATGATGGTCGAGAAGAGGTTCATATGACTCAGTCTGACAGGTTCGCTGTTGCAAATACAGGTACCAGTGCTTGAGCTTGCTGAAGCTCATTTTAATGAACTACGGTTGGCTTGATCCTTTTGGGCAAAGGTACGTAGGAAGCCGTAAAGACGCAGCCATTTGGTGATGCAACTCTTATGGAGCTATTTGGGTTCTCGAGAAGCTGTTTGGACTTCACGTAGAGGTGAGGTGTTTGTGATCTCGATGAACAGGCTGATCTTCCGGTGAGAAGATGTTGAGCTTGCATAAGGAGTGGTGTGCATCCAGTTGAAGCCGATGATGTTTGGTGTGCTCTACGCAAACTTAGTTGGACCGTCAGTGGAAGACAGGTAGACTAGATAGAGCTAGTCAGTTAGAGAGTCAGTGTTGGCTCGTGAGGAAGTCTTCGTGAGGTCGTGAAGTTGCAGAGTAGAAGCCACGATTAGGTGATCGGCATGTATGGAAGTTCTCCTAAGGTGAAGTGCAGGGAAGGCATGTGTGATGTTTTCCAGGGACAGCTGAGCTACATATTTCAAGCCGAGATCGTGTGTCGATTTCGCCGAGATCGTGTGTCGATTTCGTCTGGTGCGTGCAAGCCGAGATCGTGTGTCGATTTCGCCGAGATCGTGTGTCGATTTTGCTAGGTGATAGACTGGGGTACGTTGGAGATCGCCTCAAATTTTTGGTAAAATCTTCACTGAGGTGGAGAATTGTTGGGGGGAGGAGGAAGTCGTCGAGGAAGTCGATGAAGAAGAACCAGAAATCAGCAGCAACAAAACAGCAGGCAGAACAGGTTTACGGTTGACCGGCCTGATCGACCGTAGGAAGGACCAGCAGCTCGGTCGACCAGTCTGGTCAACCGACGTGCACAACATGCACAAAGGCATGAGCGGTCGACCGGGCCTCGACCGACGTGCACAACATGCACAAAGGCATGAGCGGTCGACCGCCCGGTCGACCGCAATAGGATCTCGGTCGACCGCCCGATCGACCGACTGAAGTGACCCAACTCTCGGTTGGGACCGGTCAACCGGCCCGGTCGACCGGTGCATGGGGTCGGTCGACCGGCCGGTCGACTGACAAGCGGGTCTGCTGTTTTTCGGGAAGGGTTATTTTGAACCCTATTTAAAGGACTGTTGTATTTTCTAGGGTTTGTATCTTTGTATGAGGGTTTGAGAGCAATTGTGGAGGAGAGTAGAGCAGAGGCAGAACTTTCCCGATCCCCATTGCTGTAAGTTGTAATTGATTTGTTGAAATTAATAAAACTCTCCCCCTTTCTTACCCCGAGGACGTAGGCATTGAGGCCGAACCTCGTTAAATCGTTGTTTTCGTGTGCTTTTCTCTGAGTTTGGTATTTGTGCTGTTTTGGGAGTTTGTTCTTCGTGCTTGGGAGATTCAGGGATTTCTCTTCTGGTTGTTGTCGTAGCACAACACAAGCAACCAGGTTTTAGTAGAAGTCCATCTCTGTTTTAGGATGAGGATCCTTCTTATCCTTTTCCTCCTCCTTTTTAGCAATTAGGAGTTCTATTTTATCCTTTCTTTTCTTCCCCTAAATTTTAAATTAATAATATAAAATCCAAGTTTAGATTAGGTTAGATAAGATAGAAGCTTCTAAATTACTAAAATTAATTATGCATGTGGGCATGCGGACTTTTTGGGCTTTTGGGCTTTAATTGAGCTTCATTTATTTATTCTTTAATTACTCAAGGCCTGCACAACATTAAACAATAAAACGTTACATAGTAGTGCTTTATAAAAGAATAAGTAGGGAAATATGATGATAAATATGCACTTTTGACTACCTATCATTGTTCACCCGACCATTCCTCTTAACCAGCTTCTTATGTGCCACTTAGAACTCCAACGATGTTTGGTCATCGACGTTGGTCCCCCCTGTCGTCGAATAGTTGCTCATCAATGAGAACTACTATGCTCGTGTTGTGCAGAATATAGCTGAACAACTGTTGATCACAACTGTTGAACAATGAGTACTATTATGCTCGTGTTGAGCAAAATATAGTTGATTACTGTTGATCAATGAGGACTATTATGCTCGTGTTAAGCAGAACATAGTCGTCAATCGAGAATTCCATCGCAGGGGAATGCATTCGATGCCAGCGTCATATATACTTCACCAAATGATCAGAGGTTTAATGTTAACATGATCAAAGGTAGTATTTCTTCAAGAATTTACCATTAATTGGCATCATAAGTATATCGCCTTCTGAATTTATCAAGCGATATGCTCCATTTAAGTAGACTGACTCTACCACATATGGTCCTTCCCATTTCGGTTGAAATTTTTCTTTCATCTTATGTGTCATCACCATAGGTCCTCTAATAGCCAAAACGAGGTGGCCTTTCTTGAAAATCCGCTCTTTGACTTTCTTGTTGAAGGCTCTGGAAATTCAGGCTTGATAAAGCTCGATTTACTCTTGAGTTGCAGGCGTTTGTCGTTCAAAACTTTCAGCTCCTGCAGTCACAGTCGATGCTTCTCTTCATCTGTCATCTCTGTTGTCAAAGCAACGCACAGAGATGGGATATGGATTTCTAGCAGGAGTACGGCTTCACACCCATACACCAAAGAGAACGGTATAGCTTTCATCGGGCTTCATACTGTTGTGCAATAAGCCCATAAGCATTCACCTAAATTTCGTCCTATTCGCATTGACTTTCTGAGACGAACTTCTTGAGAAGCTTCCTAATGGTTTTATTAAAAGCTTCTACAAGGTTGTTAGCAGTTGGCTAGTACGTCATTGAATACACACTTGAACGCTTGGTTGACGAACTGAGGCCCATTATCGTGGATAATCTATCATGGCACGCCAAAGCGATACATCACGTGATGTTTGATAAACTTGATCATGTCAGATATCTTCACCTCCTTCAGAGGGATAGCCTCTGCCCATTTGGAGAAGTAATCGGTTATAGTTAAGATAAATGGATGTCCTTTGGATGAAGGTGGACTGATAGGACCAACCACGTCCATTCCCCACATCTCAAATGACCAGGAAGAAGTTGTAGGATGAAGATATCATAGTTCCTGATGAATGAAGTCGCCATGGATCTGACAGGCGTGGTATCGCTTAGTATAAGTGATGGCATCAGGGATCATCTTTGGCAAATAATATCCCAGTCTTTGGAGTCCATCTCCAAGCTTTGGACCAGGTTGATGAGCTCCGCACATACCATCATGAGCCTCTTTGATTGCCTCATGTGCCTCTTTATGTGATAGGCAGCGGAGGAGGATTCTATCATGCGATCGATATAGTATCCTGTGATCGCATTGTAATAGAATCTAGAGGCTTTCCTTCTAATGGCAGCCACCTCTTTAGGGTCATCGGACAGTATACCGTACAAGGCATAGTCGATGTATGGGAATCTCCAATCCTGAGCTCTGGACCTGCTGAAATCTCTAGAGCTTCTTCGATTTTACGGTCTCTTGTTGGCGTTTGATCATCTTCAAGGGTGAATTTCAGACAGTACAAATCATGACTGTAGACTAGTACTTTCTCTGTTGCTCCGGATGGAAGAGCCTAGAAGCGGCGAGGGACGCCAGTGCATCTATATGTGCATTTTACTGGCGAGGTACATGGTCAATATGGAAGTTTCTGAATCTCTCTGCCATGTAGATGGTTGCGTTGTGATAGGGTACTAAGTCTTCATGTCGGACTTCATACTCCCCGCGGACCTAATTGACGATGAGTTTTGAATCACTGTACGCTGATTGCTAAAATGAAAGAACAATCAAAGAGTTAAGAAATTACCGTGTAGCTTGTGGCTAACGGGTCATATCCACGAGGAGGAATACGATGAAAGCTTTTCGGTGTTTTGTTTAGTAACAAAGAATTGTGCTCGTTTTTTAGTTGAAAAGAAGAATGGAGAGAAGGAAAATGAATAAAAGAGAAATTGCAACTTTGGAGAAGGCTCCCCCAACTGCCACAATAAAACCGTGAAAATGTGGCTAGGGCCGCGTTTCTGCGGCTCTGGTGTGGCCAGTTGGCCACACCCAATTGGTGGGAGCTCCTGATTTGGTGATTCTCCTGTATCTTCTTCTGCTTTTCTCGTTTCTGCTCCAAGATTTGACGAAACAGCCTTTGATTATTGGCTTCAACCGTTTGATTTTGGAGGATTCTTTTCAACCGGTTTTCAATCTCTCTGATATGCCAAGATTTTACCCTGATTCCTTGATTTTGAATTTATTCTGAATTAAATCAGAATTTGGTAGGCTTTTGGGCTTGTTTCTCTTTCTTTTCTTTTAGCAATTGGGCCTACATTAAACAAAGAAGAAGAAGACTTATTAATAGGATTTATTAGCTAAAAAGTATGGTAAGGTGACAAAGTATATGCAATATATGTGACTAATCACACCCCCCACTTATCTTTTGCTCGCCCTCGAGCAAAACATCAGACTAATTCTAATCAATTATTAGACCACTTTCGTAGGTCACTCGATTGCACTGAGCATGTGCAATAAGCCATTAAACCTCTAGGTTACCCCTAGAGGACGAGTTTTGTCTCGTAAGGGTTTTCAGTGGATTGCACCCACAAAATTCATAAAGAAAGAGAAAAAAGTTAGTATTTTCGAAAAGCATTTTTAAAGGAAAAAATATTTAAAGTATATTTGTAAGGCTTTAAGTACTCTATAAGTTATAAGAATATCAAAATTTTCATTCTGAAACTCAGTCTCTATTCAAAAACATGTCATCAATCAAAGTAAGGAGTCAATTTGTACCTCTCATCTAGTCTATTAATTTATCCTGAGTCGTATGCACCGTCGTGACTGTGAAGTTTGACTAAGGGCTTTTTAACATTAACTCCTATGCCTTATTTATTTTTGGTGGAATTTATTCCTCAATTTCATTAGGCTTTCTAATCTGCCCATGTAACGAGCCTTTAGTCGGTGACACCCAAACCGGACAATTTTAGGGCACCAGGTGAGAAAACACCCCTAAGGACTTAAACACTCGAGCAGACAAGGCCACGAAACTAAGTTTTTTGTTTATAAAATGTACCCTTTTAGGCGTGAATACTTATACTTCATGAGGCATAAATACCCAGCTTAATCAGAGGATATATATATATATATATATATATATATACATATTCCAAACTTATCTAATTATCTTTTGCATAAATACCAAGGCTTGCTTAGGCCAAAGCACCTAGCTAATCAATAATTAGATTTATTTATTTTTTTTATATATTTTTTATAAGGCATAAGAGTCTTTGTTTTTAAACCCTAAGTGTGTAAGTGTATTTAGTGTGCATATTTCATCAAGATAAATATTAAGACTAAATTTTCTTCCTAACCCTAAACATCAAACAAGTTATCTGACTTTGACCAAGTATAAGAAATCTTAATTATGATTTTCTTCTTCCTAAAAATTGTCTTAATTTCTTACAAAAAAATATCAAAATATTGTTCTTACCTTTCAAAAAGTTTTTTTTTATATATACTTTTTTTTTATATTAGTCATGTTAGAGCCCTCCCCCACACTTATCTCATGCATTATCCCCAATGTATGAAAGAAATGTAAACATGCATGAAATGAAATGTAAAAGAGGTGCATATATTACACAGAAATATGTACAACATCAAGTTTCTCCCACACTTAGATCTTTTTCGGTCCTATCCCTCTAGCTCTCTTCCCGTCATTCCAATGGGTCCTCTTTATAGGGCATAGTGCGGAGGCCAATTTTTCTATCATTTTAGCTCTCTTCCTCCCTAGTCTCAACTTCTTTAGGTTTTCCTTCCTCATATTTCTACATTCATTATTCAAAAATTGATCACCACCACACTTCTCAGTTAGAACTTCCTCACTCTGAATGCCTAGGAATTCTAACTCAGTTCCATATATCTCCTCAAAGCTTAGGTCAACACTTTCCCCTAGAGATGTGTAATTAACCAAAAGATCCCTAGTTGGTTCATCCAAACACATGAGTTCTTCTTCGAAGAGGTTTTCAAAGAGTATGTCAATCGGGGGTTCTTGAATTATATTCTCATGTGATGCATTATTGATTGGCTCATCGAAAGTGAAGATATTCAAATCAAATTTCCCTTTTTTAAAGGGTACTTTAACATTAGGATCTCCGACATATGCCTTCTCATCAAGATAATCGCCTTCATTCTTAAATAATTCATTAAGAAACAGCGACTCATCGTCTATATCTTCACTCTCTTCATCACAATTATTTTCAACAAAGTTCACCTCAAATGATTGATTTCTTATCTTATGAGGTTGTTTTTCTAGGTTGAAGACATTGACTTCTCTAGTCATGTCCCCAAAAGTTAACCTCATGGACCCATTCCTATAATTGATGATGATATTAGCAGTAGCAAGGAATGGTCACCCTAGGATAACAGGAGTTTGAGCCCTATGTTGGAGTTAGACACAGGTTGTGTTTCTAGAACTATGAAATCAACAGGGTAATAAACTCTCCAACCCGGATAAGGACATCATTAATCTCCCCTTTTGGAACTTTCACTGAACGGTCAGCCAGTTGGATAGTGACTCGAGTTGGACTAAGATCGCCAAACCCGAGTTGTTGATAAACTGAGAATGGAAGCAAGTTGATACTTGCTCCCAAGTCAAGAAGTGCACGACTAATCTCGGCTTGTCTTATTGTGCAGGCAATGGTTGGACTACCTGGATCCTTGTACTTAACAGGGATCGGACCCGATAGTAGCTCACTGATGTTAGTGGCTAAGAAGACCTTTTTAGGCACATTAGTCTTTCTCTTCTTGGTGCACATGTCCTTAAGAAACTTAGCATAAGATGGGACTTGTTGGATGGCATCAAGAAGTGGCATATTTACTTTACTTGATTAAAGATCTCAATTATCTTATCCATGTATGGATTTTGCATGTTTTTCAGCCTATTAGGAAATGGTGCTATAGGCTGGTGCACATGATTGGTTGACTTATCTTTTTTAGATTTATAAAATTTAGGAGGAGTGGGATTAGATGAGGTGGATGCTGAAGTGTGATTGTGCTGACTAGGATTAGATGGTGTTGACACTTGGTTATTAACTTTCTTTCCCGACCTCAATGTATGAACAACATTACATTGATTCAGAGATTGATCCTCAACCAAATGAGCTTATTGTGAATTCCTAGGATTCATAATTGGTTGACTGGGCAGGGTACCCTTTTGCCTCTCTTGTTGTGGGTTGGCTAACTGGCCCATTTGACCCTCTAGCCTCTGTATTGTTTGCATGAGGGAATCATGGTTCTCCATGTACCTTTCCATATTTCTCTCAAAATCAGTCATTCTCCTTTCAAGTTGAGGATTCTGGAAGGAAGGTGGAGCTTGGTTGGGAATATTTTGTTGATAATTTGAAAAATTGTTGGGAGAATTGTGAGGGTGATTGGAAAAGTTGGGTTGATGATTGGAAGAATTATTGGAATGATAAAAGTGGCTTGCATGGTTTGACCGTGGGTGGTCATTATTTTGTTGGCTCCATGAGAAATTTGGGTGATTTCTCCAGCCAGGATTGTACGTTGGAGCGTGAGGATCATTGTTCAGCCTTGAAAAGGCTGCATTCATCGGTTCAGAAAAGTGTTGGTGAGCTTGAAATACAGGACACTCCTCAAACACATGATTCATGGCCTGACAGTAAGTACAACCCGGAGTTGGAAATTGGTTTGGGCTGACTTGATTGACTGGACTTGGTTCTTTAGTTTCTAAAGCTTCCAGTCTTCTCGCTAGGTTAGCTAACTTAGCCTCGTTAGCTATGGATGATTCAATTGAATGGAGACCTCCTTTTGAAGAGATAAAGTTTGGATTCTGAGAGCTTTCACTAGTAAGTTCCCATTGGATGGTCTTTTCAGCTAGATTCTCATATAAATCCCATCCTTCATGCTCATCTTTCTGCAAGAATCCCCCTTGGCACATGCTTTCTAAGAGGGTCTTGGTCGAGTAGTCTAAACCGTCATAAAGAATTTGGCATTGTCACCATTTCTCTATTCCATGATGAGGACATTGGATAAGGAGGTCTTTGAAGCGTTCAAAGTACCTCCAAAATGGTTCACTAGGTTCTTGCTTAAATTGCATGATATTTTTCCTAACGAGAGCGGTCTTATGGATTAGATAGAATTTCTTCAAGAAGACCTTGATGAAACCATCTCAAGATGTGATAGAGCCGGTCGCTACGCTGTAGAGCCATTTCTTGGCTA
Source organism: Agave tequilana (assembly GCA_038442645.1). NCBI lineage: Eukaryota > Viridiplantae > Streptophyta > Magnoliopsida > Asparagales > Asparagaceae > Agave > Agave tequilana. The sequence continues at coordinate 29,497 of JAVJIF010003033.1, forward strand.
AGTCCTTAAGAGCAAATGGGACAAATCTCAACCTAATAGCATCATCTGTAAGGTGTGGGATTTTTCATCGTTAAGCATACTTCCTCAAATTCTCTTATGAAGAAGTAAGCATCTTCGGACTCTAAGCCATGGAACTTAGGGAGTGTATTGATGAACTGTGGCTTAAGCTCAAAGTTGTGTTCACCAACCGATGGAAGTTGGATGCAGAATGGAAGTGATGTTCTAATGGGATAGAACATATCCTGCAAAGATGTAGGTCGATCCATAACCGAATCTGGTCTTGTTTCGAACTTGGGTGGTGATGTGTTTCTAGTTAACCTAGATGAATTAGTGTCTCTTGACCACACTTGCATACACAAACACAATCACAAACAAGTTCACCAATAGTCAAGAAAAGAAAACAACCAAGCCTAGTCTAAGGTAACCTTGACCTAGAAACCTCCTAACTGGTTGATTGTCCACAGGAGGTATAATGCAGACTTTGACCACAAGCTAATCAGCCAGGTCAGGGCAAGATTGGTGGGAGATTATCCGTCAAAGACGTTCCTTAATTAAGTAACCACCAACCTTCAGGTTTTCGACCCTTAATCCCCTTCCTAGACACTGATTTGGTAGGAGTCAAATTCCAACACCTTCCCTCTTAGGATAATCTCCTAATGAGTTCGAGATGTCCCTAAGGCCAACGTCTATCAGATTTTACTTAGGCTTAGGTTGTGCGTTCTTGGAGATGGTTTGTGGGCTAAGGAAGGGTAATGACTTCCCCACCTTATCTTGACTTGGGTTTTGCCCTTAGAATTGATTTGTGCAAAGTGTGCAAGATATAGAAAAGTAGCATTCAAAAGCAAATATCACCCAAGAATGTTTCCTAAACTATATGCTATGCATACATACCTTGTCTCCAGCTATCTTCAATAGTAATTGTAAAATAAACGTAATTAGACAAATGCCTAGAATGCAAGTCTAAATGTTTTTTAAGCAATTAACAATCACTCAAATTACTGTTGGATTAAAACAGGGATGGTGGATAGCAGATATAACAATTATATAATGTACAAAAACTTAATTTTTTGTGAGCAATATGTCCTGCAAAACAGAGTTTTAGTAGTCCAATGAATTTTTTAACTTTTGCAACGCAATTTTTTGAAATTCTGTTTCCTACTTTCGAGAGTAGGGGCACAGAATTTGTAAGTCTTCACTTGCAAAGCTTGAATGCTAGATCTAAATCTTCAAGTCCCTGAAACAACACACCAAACTTGTTAAAAAACAAATACATCGTTCCCTCCCTGCAACGGCGCCAAAAATTTGATTGCTAAAATGAAAGAACAATCAAAGAGTTAAGAAATTGCCGTGTAGCTTGTGGCTAACGGGTCGTGTCCACGAGAAGGAATGCGATGAAAGCTTTTCGGTGTTTTGTTTAGTAACAAAGAATTGTGCTCGTTTTTTAGTTGAAAAGAAGAATGGAGAGAAGGAAAATGAATAAAAGAGAAATTGCAACTTTGGAGAAGGCTTTGGAGAAGGTGATTTAAAAAACTTTGAAAATTGTTTGGTTGTTTTAAATATGCGAAGGAGAAGATCTGGGCTCACTAATTTTTAACTCAACTATGTACTTATCTCAAGGAAATTTGGGTTGCATCACTTTTATTATAAACCAAAAACCTTTTGTTCCTTTTAATGTCTAAGCCAAACAAATAAGATTATTTCATTTAAATCTTAAGCCCTTTCATTACAAATCATTAAGAAGTGAATATTAAACCATCAAGCGCGAAGAAAGTATGGAATAAAAACGGTTCAAAGAGATTTGTGTTTTAAAAGTCCAAGTTTAAAATAAAGAAATTCTCATGTGCTTTCAAGAACGAAGTTTTAACTAAGGTACTTTATGATTCAAAAGTGTTGATTTTATGAAAATCAGTCAAGAGAGAGGTGATAGAAGAGATCCATTAGTGAGCCCAGAAAATGAATTAGCTACTCATTATGAAATGAAAACAAACAAGAGAATGACAAGTAAACTTGAACATACCGAATTCGAGTAGAGTTGATCAAGCAAGTAGAAGCTCCTTTGATTGTCACTTTAAAGACGAATTACACACTCAATTCCACTCTTCTCTCTGGTGTTTGCACTGAACTACAAATTATAAAATAAAAAATACAACTTTTATACTATCTAACAAAGAGCCTAAATCCTTAAAGAATAAACAAAAATTCTAATCCTAATCTTTGCCCCTTTTTGCTTTGTTGAAACTAGTATTTATAGGGAAAAACCAAAATGGGGGATCTCTGGAAGATTGGGGGAGCAAACGCTCCCCCAACTGCCACAACAAAATCACGAAAACACGGCTAGGGCCGCGTTTTCGCGGCCCTGGTATGGCCAGTTGGCCACACCCAATTGGTGGGAGCTTCTGGTTTGGTGATTCTCCTGTATCTTCTTCTGGTTTTCTCGTTTCTGTTCCAAGATTTGACGAAACAGTCTTTGATTGTTGGCTTCAACCGTTTGATTTTGGAGAATTCATTTCAACCGGTTTTCAACATCTCTGATATGCTAAGATTTTGCCCTGATTTCTTGATTTCGAATTTATTCTGAATTAAATCAGAATTTGGTGGGCTTTTGGACTTGTTTCTCTTTCCTTTCTTTTTGCAATTGGGCCTACATTAAACAAAAAAGAAGAAGACTTATTAATAGGATTTATTAGCTAAAAAGTATGGTAAGGTGACAATGTATATGCAATATATGTGGCTAATCATACGCTATGAGATTTTTAACGCCAATGTCATCGGCGATTTGCATCCCAATCAAGAGGGCATTGTATTTCGTTACATTATTGAAACATAGCTAAGTTAATGAGAAAACACGAGGAAGCACATAGTTCTGTGGGGAGATAAGTACTACCCCCACTCCCGCTACGATATTTTCTCGAGAACCCGTTCTTGATGCGTCATCGAAGAAGAGTTGCCACACCTATTCTTTGAAAGTCATCTGGGTCATGTAAACCTCAGCGATCTCATCTGGGAGATCTGTTGGCCTAATGGCCTTCCACTCTAGTTTTGATGATGATTAACGCATGTAGTTATGTTTACTAATATTCTTGTGATTTTAAGTTTCAGATCATGTAGCAAGATATTAGTTGGTGATTAGCTTCAACAAGGAGTTTAGAAGCTTTTCATGGTGATTCCGGTGCCAAAGATTAAAGATCATTCCCTTTGCACTTGGTGGATCACGATTTGGGAGCTAGTCTACTTGAAGATGGAGATCGTCAAGAAGACTTAGGTATCCATAGTTTAGATAGTGTGTTTAGATCCATATTGTAAAGTTTAGTATAGTTGATATGCTCAAGTGCACAATACACACACATTTCATGTTTTGGATTTGGTTTTCATGAATAGTTTGATCAAAACAAGTTTACATGGTTTATATGTATAGTAGATGTATTCTTTCTATACATGCATGCTTAAACTTCCTAGAAAAACTTATTTTGACTTTCCTATTCATGTATTGAAAAATTCTAATTTGATAAAATACAAGTTTGGTTTTTGGTAAAATTTCCAGGACATCAAAATGACTTCAAATGTTTACATATTGTCTTGAAATTTTTATCACAAGTTTGTTTATCAAAGTAAAATGATAAAACAATTTTTAAGGTTTTTCAAAGAGATAAAAGAATTTTTCAAAATATGTTTAACTCAGATTCTGACCCAGACCTGTCTGTCAGGCCAGGCCGGTCGACCGTAAGTTTGACCGAACCATGGGCCGGTCGACCTGTACGGTCGACCGATGTGCACAGAACCGTGCACGTCTGGTAGCGCAGTAGGGCGGTCGACCGGGGCGATCGATCGGATGCTCCAACGGTCGGATTTTTGACCATTGGCGGTCGACCGGCCCGGTCGACCGGAAGCCTGTCAGGCTGACAGTTCAGCCTAACGGCTAGTTTCTGGTTTGGCCTATATAAACCCCATTTCTCTAGGTTTTAGCTAAGATTTTTAGAGCTAATTTTTCCCTATTCTCTAGTTTTAAAAACAATTTTTCAAAAGAGTTTAAAGTGCAAAAAGATTCATTTTATTTGTTTTTAAGTGTTTTGTTATTTTCAAAGAAAATAGGTTTTTGGGAAGTATTTTCTTGTTCTTCAATTCTACATCAATTTGGTATTTTCCCAAGAGGTTTTCTTTGATCAAAACACTTAGTTTTCCACACTTGAGCTTATCATCTATCCTAATCTATTAGGATCTTGTTTTTGTGAAAAAGAGATAGAGTTTGTGATCTTTTGTGATCACTTGTTGTAAACACCCTTGTTCTTGTTGTATCCCTCTTTAGTAGAGGTTGATCGGGTGATTGATTTGCTCCCTCTTTGGTAGAGGTGGAGATTTGTGTTTGCTCCCTCTTGTGTGAGGTGGAGCTTGGTGGTTGTAAACCTCTTAAGTAGAGGTGTTGGTTGTTTGGCTAAGGGCCTACCCCTCGGTTGTGAGGTGGTTGTTTGAGAGAGGAGTTTGGTACTCCTAGAGCTGTAAGAAATCCTTCTCGGTGAAGGTTCCCGTTGTGGGAGATAGTGGATTGGAAATCCTTCACGGTGGTGAAGGCGGGGATGTAGAGCAAGGTGCTCGAACCTCGAAACATATCTGTGCCTTTGCGTTTGATCCATTGTCTCTCTAACTCTTACTCTCTTTTATTTTAGCAAAGCATCTTCAATCAGTACATTCATATTGCTTGCTTGTATTTGTACCTTGCATATTTCATATTGCTATATTTCGTATATGCTTGGTTGTTTGTGTGTGCCTCACTTATACTTAGCCACAAGAGCTTCACATAGCACCTCAACCCATATTCAGGGGAATCAAGAGGAGTTAGTCCAGAGCCCTTCACAGGGAATTCGGCTACACTTGTGTGTTGTATTAAGTGTGTTGCAAAATTGCATTAGTTTCCGCATTTAGTTTCTAGATTAGCACTTACACCTATTCACCCCCCCTCTAGGTGTTTTTCAAGATCTTCATAAAGTTTAGTCATTCTTGGATCTGGATGTTTAGCCAAGAAGTCTGTCACTGCCTGTCCCTTCACAGTTTTTTGTGGCAAGAATTGCAGCTCGTATTGAGAGAACAATAAGGCCCATTTCGCTAATTGACCATTCATTGATGATGGCTTCGTCATCAGCAATCTTAAAGAATTAATTTTTGATATGACGTGTATGGTTTGGCCCACCATGTAGTGTCACATTTTCTGGACAAAAACACCAATGCGAGGCATTCTTTTTCGATCGGTTGTATTGATGCTAGGCTCCGATCATAGTTCTGCTATTGTAGTAGATTGCTTCCTCATGTCCCTGATCATTATTCTGGGCTAGTAAAGCTCTTAGAGAATGATCAATAGCTCGAACGTATATCAGGAAAGGTACTTCTGACACCGAAGTTGTAAGGACAGGTGAATGCATGAGGTACCGCTTGATTTCCTCGAGCACTTGTTGGCAAGCATCATCCCAGATGAATGAGACACCTTTCTTTATCAATTTGGTGAATGGTTGGCATCCCTGTGAGAGATTTGCAATAAACCTCCGGATGTAGGCTAGTCGCCCTTGCAATCCTCTAAGCTCTCTAAGATTCTTTGGAGGTTGTATCTCTTGGATGGCACGGACTTTCTCTGAGTCGAGGTGGATTCCTTTGGATATCATGACAAACTCAAGAAATTTACCGCTGGCTATCCCCATGAAGGATTTGGTGAGATTCATCTTCAATTGATGAGCCCGTATGATATCGAATAATGTATTCAGATCTACTATGTGATCACTTTTGGCACGATTTTTTACTGTAATATCGTCTACGTAGCATTCTACTGTTTTGCGCATATACTCGTAGAAGATTGTATTCTTAGCCGTCTGTATGTCACCCTCGCATTCTTCAATCCGAAGGGCATCACAGTATAGCAATACACCCCTAGTGGTGTCCTCAAGGATATATGCTTCTCATCGTCAGGGTACATCTTAATTTGATTGTATCCAAAGAATCCATTCATAAAAGACATTCGTTCAAACCTACACGTGTTGTCGATCATGACATCCGTGATTGGAAGAGGGAACTCATCTTTAGTACAAGATTCATTTAGATTGTGAAAGTCAATATAAATCTAGATCTTCCCATACTTCTTAGTGACAGGAATGATGTTGGCCACCCAGTCAGGGTACCATTCTTTCCTAACAAAATCAGAGTTTATAAGCTTCGTGACTTCCGATTGAATCGCTTTTATTATCTCTGGATGAAACTGTCGTTGTTGCTCCTTGATAGGCTTCGCATCTAGATTAATGTTGAGGCGACGCATAGCCACCTGAGGATCAAGACTAGGCATATTCTCATAGTTCTAAGCGAAGACATCTATATACTCTCGCACGAGACGTATTAGATCTTCTTTCTCGAAAGATAATAAGCTTTCGCTTATGAAGATGAACTTAGGATTAGCCTCATCTCCCAGATTGATTTGAGTTACCTTATCCTTTATAGATGGTTCACATTGTTCAAAGTGAGTATCCCAGAGAGTGTTCAGGTGTTTGATCCAGGGATCTGTATCGGACTAGAACATTTTCTCATCTCCATCTTTCGGGTGGCTTATTGAAACCACGTTTACCGAAAGGTCTTTGAAGATGTCGATAACACTGACATCTGACTCCCATGATGACGTGCCTGATTAGTGGTCATGATATAATGACTCTTCAGACTCAGAGGCTGTGAGGATTGGAGTTGACATTTAGCCCAACCCCCTCCGAGTTCAGTGTTAATAGTTAGGGCTTTCCCTTTTGGAACGAAGGATCAAATCAGTGTTCACATTCCTTTGCCAAAGTTCAAGCCAAGACCACTTTTAGGTCATACCCCATATTCTCCATCATTTTGAGTACATTTGGCTCATAATGAGAGAACTAAGGGAGTTCGGTCTTGCTTTTCGAGTCTTCACGAATCATTGGTTTGGACTTGACTCTTCCTAAAAAGATCAATTTTTTACTTTTGCGTCTTGTTGGGACCTCGAAAAAGGTTCCTTGCACATCACTGACGCTTTAAGATGCCAAGAGAGATGATCTCACCGGTGCATGCAATGATGTCAGGTCATATATTGCCAACCAGGGGGAACTAGTATCTAATGGTTTGAAATTAGAAGCAAATACAGAAAAATAAGCCAAATTTAATTCTTCATTAATATACCACTCGCCTACATCATTGGCGGTGTTATTGATATCGAGCTTATTAACGCTCATTATAAGAGAATTCAGCTTCCAAAGACATTCTTCTTCTGCTTTTGGCTCGACATCAGCTTCATTACTAGAGTCTGGTTCCTCTGACTGGGGATTCTCGTCTGCTTTCAGGGAATCCTGGTACAGGAGAGAGTTTGTAAAGTAATTCTTTACCCTCTTGAACAGATGTCTTTCGGCAATCAACGTTCGGACTTTTTCATCTCCGTCAACATACTTCATAACTTGATGGAGAGTAGAGGGGACGATGGAATTTCGATGAATTCATGGTCGTCCCAGCAACAAATTATATGAGGTGTCGACGTCAATAACATAATACGTCACCTCAGATCTCAGGTCTCTGATCTAGCATCTGAGTTTGATCTTTCCCATTGGGCGCTTATCATTGGCGTTGAAGCCATAAATGGTAGTTTGAGTGGCGCTCAATCAATGAGTGGGGATTCCTATGTATTGCATGACCCGGTGGGGCATGATGCTCAACGCGGATCCTGAATCTACCTGAATGCAGCTCACCTCAGATGATCTAATATACTCTGTGAAGTACAGGAGCCTATCATGCTTCCCCTTAACCTACATGTCGTCTGGAGTGAAGGTTATGTAGAGGACATATTGAGAGGCGTGAAGATAATTTTCTTCATCTTCCTTCTCTGTTTTGGCTGGGATCTGGGCCATGAAGGCCTCTGCATTGGCTAAAGCTTCTCTCAGAGCCTCCCTATTGACTTGGGCAGTCTCAGGAGCTCATAGAGGGTAATCCTGGCCGGGATGTTGGCCAGCTGAGCCAAAACATCAAAGTGGTAAGGTGCTGAAGATTGCTCCGCGTTGTCTTTTTTTAGCGTACCAAGGGTCCTTTTGCTTTCTCCAGGTTACTTCGTGGATTGCCTGGTTGGCTCTTGGGTCGGTTTGGACGGAATTGCCACCACTTCATCATACTTCTTCAAGTACGACTGACTCGAACGAGTCCCTACTATGAGTGGTGCAGTCAGTTCTGCAACAAGGATGATTGTCTCCTCCTCAGAATCAGTTAGCGAGGGGACATCGATTTTTACTTTTCTAGAGGAAGCACACACCACATTGCAAGGTGAGGCTTTTGCTTTGCCTATGGACTTCTTGTTGGTAGTTCACTGCTGGCCTTCCATGAGGTCGGGATAAACCCACATAATCTCTCCTTGAGGACTAGGAACAGGCACAAGGCCTTTCTCTTACTGGCGCTGCATATCTGTATTGACCACCCTTAGTTCCCCTTTCGGGATAGGAACCACTCTGACTGGCGTTGGAGACTACACTTCGAACTGAAAAAATGACGTCATGTTAGTTGTCACCTTCTTCTGTTCCAGGCAGAGCTTGAACACCTCTGCATCATCATAGCTTGGAGGATGTCTTTGAAGATGTAGCAACTCTTGGTAGGGTGCCCCAGTATCCTGTGGTATAAGCAGTAATTGAGATTGTCGGGGTCATACCTCTATTTTTGAAATGCAAGATTTAATAATGAAAAATAATATTTTTTATTGCAAGTATTTTGTGTTAATGATTATTGTTGCTATGCATTATTATTATGGTTATTACTATTGGTAATTATTATTATTGTTATTGTTAAATATCTTTGTATTTTATTGTTATTATTCTTATTATTAATATTATTGATATTTATTTTGTGTATTATTCTTAGACAAGCTCACTTCTTGCGCCCTATTTTTCTCTTCCTTTTTCTTTCATTTTTTTATTCTTTATCCTAAGCCCAATCCAAACCCAAGTATCCATTTTCATATGCTTTACCTTTACCCATCAGCCCATATCCATTTTCTATCTTTCTTTTATTTTTTCTTGGCCCATGCCATGAGCCTATTTTCATTCCTTCTATTTTTCTTTTATTTGAGCCAAAACCTATTACCCATTATCTAATTTAATCTTATCTCAAATTCAAATCCTAATAAAAATCATATCTAATTCTAACTTACCGAAATCTACATCCTATTTTCAAAATCACAATCTCAACTAATTCTATTTCAAAATAAAATCCTAACTAAGCTTTAAACTATTTTAATCCTTATCCTATCAACTAAATCCTAAATCTTAACTATGTAATTCTATATCTTAACTACCTAATCACTAACCGTATATCTCTCTTCCTATATTAATCCTATCTAATCCTATCCATCAAATCGAAGTCTTAACCAACCAATCCTCATATATCCTAACTACTAAATTTTATAGTTATCTTAATTAAATAAAATTCTTAACTAACCTAATCTCTCATTATCTCCTAATCTTAACCATCTAATCTTAAATTATACTAATCCTAACTATATAACTATAACTAATTAACATCTCTTATATAAACTTCTAATCCTAAACCAAAACCCTAACCTAGTCTTCTCCTCCTTCCTTTGCTGGCAGCACCAGCCCACCATACAGCCTCCTCTTTTTACTCTAGCGAGACCCCGATGGTAGCTCGCGGCACCCCGACATCCTCGCGGCCTCCGCCTCCTCTGTCATCGAACTCTCCATGGCCAACCGTGAGTTTCTTCACCTCCGCAGCTTTCGCCTTCTCCAGCGAGCTCCGCCGCGGCCTTCTCCCGGCCATGTCTCCTCCTGCACCGTGAGTGTGCCCTCTCTTCCTCTCTATCTCTGTGTTATTATGTATGTATTTATGTATCTGTCATTTGTGATTAGATGTGCATAAATTATTATGTGATGGTACAATTGTGGATATGTGTTACGTGTGCATGGAGGTGTTCATGTTTGTTGTATATGTTTATGTAAGAGTGTGTATGTATGTATGTATAAATGTATGCATGATTATAAGTGTGTAAGTATTGTGTATGCATGATTATGTGTATTCATGTATATACTCGTATATATATGTATAAGGGTGTGTACATGTGCATTTATGTATACGTGTGGCTATATGTGTTGGTTATATGTTACAGCGATGCAGACCTGTTCGTGCACTCTGAACTCGGTAACAGAGCCCAGACCCAGTTTGGATTTATGTTCGTTATGACCCGATACACTGGCGATTCGAAAATCAGCCCATGGGATGATCCAGAGATTCGTATCGGTTCGTGTAGTGGAGATCGAATGGTGATTCGGCTCCAAAACCGCATCATTTCATGTGAGTGTTTGTTTATTGGTCTATTTCAATTTTAGCATTTTATCTTAATATTTCATGCGCATGTATATATTATTCTGCATTATTCTGTTCATGCTGGTCAGTATTATTATATTGTGATGCTCTGACATTATTTTATTGATATATCGTTACTCTATTACTAACAGTATTGTCGATTCGTTCTATTATTCTAGGTAGATGAGTATTATGTTGGTCCAAAGGTCCATCACCCTAGTTTTGATGATGATTAACTCATGTAGTTATAGTACTAATGATCTTATGTTTATATAGTTTCAGATTTTCAATCAAGATCTTAGTAGGTGTTTAGCTTCAACTAAAAATTCAAAGTCAAGTTTTGAAGCTAGCACGTGTTGATTCAAGAGCCCGCGCTTCAAAGATCGCATCAAGTACTCAAGAGAAGTCTAGCTCTTTGGATCAAGATTTGGACCAAGTCAAGATGGAAAAGAAGATTTTTAAGACTTGAGTCTAGTTTGTGAGGGTTAAGATTTTATTTTTAGATAAAATGTAAAAGATAGATTAGTTATGGATTGCTCAAGCTCACACACAAACAGACACATACACAAAATTTATATGTGTTTTCATAAGAATAGTTTTGATTTTAGAAAAAACTGTTTTGATTTTGAGCTTCAAATTATACATCCTTATGTTTCATGATTAGATTTCATCAAAACAAGTTTATATGGTCTATATGTGCTTTGAATTTCATCCAAACACATTGTTAGTTCAAATATTTAGAAAAACTTATTTAATATTTCTATATCATGTGTTTAAGTTTTGTATTTATCAAAACTTATTTTAGTGCTTATTATTAAAATATAGTATATCTTTTATATGTGTATTGGATTCTATCCATACGCACTATGTTTCAAAATGAGTATAAATATCTTATTTTTGTATTTGTTCAAGTTTATAGAAAAGTATTATCCTTTAGAAGTTTGATTTTTGGAAAATACCGATTTTGATTTAAAACTTAATTTCTATTTCAAAAAAATAGTTCAAATTATTTGAAATATGTGTTGAATTTTAGTCACACATATTTGTTCTTCAAATTTTTGCATAACTTATTTTTGTGTATTTTATGTGATTTTATGAGATTTTATGGGTATTTAAAAGACCAAGTTTCAAACCCTAAAACCCAGCCTGAGACCACTGGCGATCGACTGGATGAAATCTCGGTCGACCGGGTGGTCGACCGATGTGCCCAAAACGTGTACAAGGCTCTGGCCATTGGGCCAGTCGACCGTGTGGTCGACCGATCTAGAGAGCATGGCCCTGGTCGACCAACCAGAGAGTTCACTCTGGTTCTGACTTCGGTCGACCGGGCGGTTGACCGACAGGGAAATTGCCTTGGGGCGGTTGACCAGCCGGTCGACCGACAGCCCTAAGGTCAGAAATCTGACCGTTGACCGGTCGACCGGGCGGTCGACTGACAGGCCATTCGGGCCTGTTTTGGACCCTAACAGCTATATTTCTGAACCCTACAAAAAGTTATTCTCTTGGCCAGTTTTAAAAATGATTTTGGAGAAGTTTTAGAGCCAATTTTTCTCATCTCTCTTTGAGTTTTTCTCCACATGTTTTTGGGTTAAAACTTCCATATCAAAAGAAGATTTTTAAGAGTGATTTCAAAAGAGATTGCTTGAGTTTTCCACTCCACCCAATTTACCTTGTTTTCTCACACAAGCCTGAGTTTTTCCATTGCCATTCTATTCTATAGGAGATATGTTGTGAGTGTATTTTTGGTGATCAAAGTATAGAGATCACCAAGGTTTCATCATTACATTTGAGGAGGCGAACTTGTAGGTTCGCGTTGTGATGAGTTTGTGTGGGAGCTCGATGTAAAGGTGCGGCGTCGGCAAGCTAGTGTGCTTGCGGGAAAAGGCGGGTTCAAGAGTTCTTGAGGGAGCTCATTGTCGGTGTTGCGGTACCAAGAGATCTTGCGGGATCGTTATAGCGAAAATCCTTCATAGTGTTGAAGGTAGGGACGTAGAGTAAGTGTGCTCGAACCTCGAAACAATTCTCCCCTGTTTACAATTACTCATCTGTCTCTCTCTCTCTCTCTCTCACATGTGTTTATATATCTTCCATACTTATATTGTTTCTCTTTCTATGCTTTATATATTTATGCTTAATTGTTATATGCCTGGGATTGTTTGCTTACACCTGTATTCAACCAAGAGAGCCATAGTGGCACCTCAACTCTTAATATAGAGGAATCTTGAGGAGATAGTTCAGGGCCCTTCACCAAGAATTCAAAATCTCAAGTGATATTTTCATGCATACATATATATGATTTTTATTGTGCTTGTTTTACAATATCTTTACGCGTTTTTAAAGTACAAATTATATTCAGTCAAGCTTCACCTTGTTCTTAATGTTAAATCGTATCTTTACAAGCTTATGCATTGATTTCAATTGGTATTTGTTTGGTATCAAAATATATTTCATGTTTTACTTTTAATTGGTATCAAAAACTTACAATAAATTATAATTGGTATCAAAATTTATTTTATTGACTTCAAAAAATCACTAAATTTTGTTTTAAGTATTATCAAAAATTTTCTTTTAAAATTTATTGATATGTATTGTCTATATGCAAGGGGAGCTAAACATCTTCTCTATATATAGATTCATGTTGAGTATATCTCATATTGAGGAGCTTGACCTCTCTTCTTTACATGATACACGTGTGTAGGGGGAGCTTAACATCTCCGCTTATACATTGTATATTATGCCTTATGTGGGTTAGGGTCTAGTCATCCCTCCTTCATGTAATGCATGTATGCAGGGCGAGCTAACTTAATGTCTCTCCTCTTCATGAATGTATATCGCATATGCATCTTTATTAACTGATTGTCTTCATCCCTTTGTTGATGAATTGACAAAAGGGGGGAGAAGAATTTAGTGAGTTTATATATGCATGCTTAATATTGGTTTTTAAGCATATATGTTTGTTTAAGTTTATAAGCTTTCATTTAATCTCTATTTGTTTATTCGTCATACATGAGTTAAGGGGGAGCTTCTATGAAACATATCTTTAATCCATACATATATATAACTCCATGAGTTTTGTCATCATCAAAAAGGGGGAGATTGTTAGCCCAAAGGTCCATCACCCTAGTTTTAATGATGATTAACTCATATAGTTATAGTACTAATGATCTTATATTTATATAGTTTCAGATTTTCAATCAAGATTTTAGTAGGTGTTAGCTTCAACAAAATATTCAAAGCCAAGTTTTGAAGTTAGCACGAGTTAATTCAAGAGCTCGCGCTTCAAAGATCGCATCAAATACTCAAGAGGAGTCTAACTCTTTAGATCAAGGTTTGGACCAAGTCAAGATGGAGAAGAAGATTTTCAAGAGAAGATTTTCAAGGCTTGAGTCTAGTTTTGTAAGTGTTAAGATTTTATTTTTAGATAAAATGTAAAGGATAAATTAGTTGTGGATGGCTCAAGCTCATACACACACAAAATTTATATTTTTTATTTTTTTTTGAGAATAGTTTTGATTTTAGAAAATACCGTTTTGATTTTGAGCTTCAAATTATACATTTTTATATTTCATGATTAGATTTCATCAAATAAGTTTTTATAGTCTATATGTGCTTTGGATTTTATCCATACACATTGTTAATTCAAATGTTTAGAAAAACTTATTTGATATTTCTATATCATGTGTTTAAGTTTTATATTTATCAAAACTTATTTTAGAGCTTATTGTCAAAAACATAAGTATATCTTTTATATGGGTATTGGATTCTATCTATACACACTAAACTCCAAAATGAATTTAAATATCTTGTTTTCGTATTTGTACAAGTTTATAGAAAAACTGTATTTTCCTTTAGAAGTTTGGTTTTTGGAAAATACCAGTTTTGGTTTAAAACTTAATTTCTATATCACAAAAATAGTTCAAATTAATTTAAATATGAGTTGATTTTTAGTCACACATATTTGTTCTACAAATTTTTACAAGAACTTATTTTTGTAGATTTTAGGTGATTTTATGGGTATTTAAAAGACCAAGTTTCAAAACCCTAAAACCCAACCTGAGACCACTGGCAGTCGACCAACAGTCAACCAGACTAGATCTCGGTCGATCGGGCAGTTGACCGATATGGAAAAAACGTGCACAAGGCTCTGGTCATTGGGCCGATCGACCATGTGGTCGACCAATCCAGAAAGCTTGCTCTCTAGATCTGGCCCCGGTCGACCGACAAGAGAGTTAATTTTCTGCTTTTGGCTTCGGTCTATTGGGCGGTCGACCGACAGGCAAATTGCCTTGGGGTGCTCTACCGCCCGGTCGATCGACAGCCTCAATGTAAAAAATCTGACCGTTAGTCGGTCGATCGGGCGATCGACCGACAGGCCATTCTGGGCCTGTTCTGGACCCCAAAGGCCATATTTCTAAACCCTATAAAAAGGGGTTCTCTTGGCCAGTTTTAAAAAAGATTTTAGAGAAGTTTTAGAGCGAGTTTTTCCCATCTCTCTTATGTTTTTTCTCCACTTATTTTTGGACTAAAACTTTCATATCAAAAGGAGAGTTTTAAGAGTGTTTTTAAAAGAGATTTCTTAAGTTTTCCACCACTCTATCTACCTTGTTTTCTCACACAAGCTTAAGTTTTTTCATAGCCATATCTATCCTATAAGAGCTTTGTTGTGAGAGTGTTTTGGGTGATCAAAGTGTAGAGATCACCAAGGTTCCATCATTGTATTTGAGGGGGCGAACTTGTGGGTTCGCATTGTGACGAGTTCTTATGGGAGCTCGGTGTAGAGGTGCGGCCTCGGCAAGCTAGTGTGCTTGTGTGTGTTATTCTTGCGGGAAAAAGTGAGGAACTTGCTGGTCTAAGAGTTCTTGAGGGAGCTCATTGTAGGTGTTATGACACCGAGTGATCTTGCAAGATCGTTATAGTGAAAATCCTTCATAGTGTTGAAGGCGGGGACATAGAACAAGTGTGCTTGAATCTTGAAACAATTCTCCCATGTTTGTAATTGCTCATCTATCTCTCTCAGTTGTGTTTATATATCTTGTATACTTATATTGTTTATCTTTTTATATGCTTGATATATTTGTGATTAATTGTTATATACTTGGGATTATTTGCTCACACTTATATTCAACCAAGAGAGCCATTGTGGCACCTCAACTCTTAATCTAGAGGAATCTTGAGGAGATAGTCTAAAGCCCTTCACCGAAAATTCAGCTACACTCTTTGGTTATACTTGGTGTGTTTAGCATAATAGTGTTAGTTTGCATAAATAATTTTTTAATTCCGCATTTATTTTGTATTAGATTAGCTTGTCACCTATTCACCCCCTCTACGTGACCTACATATTAGTCTTGATCCTCCTTGTGAGTAATAACCAGATGAGAATTTAATTATAAAATTGAGAAATAATTAATGATATTGCTTCATTAATAGATTGGATCAGTAGACTATATTAGGGTAAGACTGGATCTGGTGTTGGAGAATGAAATTGATATATTATTGATGTGTGTGTGTGTGTATATATGCAAAGTTAGTATCTTAGCACTGAGATGTGGTGACTCACTTTATCGATGGGTAACATTATTTGATTTATTAGATCCGTTGATGCTTAGATTTATTATTATGGACTCTTATTGGAGTGGAGATTGACTTAGAGTTAAGAATGAGTGTAGACTAGATTAATATGAATTAATAGAGCACATGAATATATAGTGGATTCAATAATCTATTATTAAGATATTTTTGTCCTATCATATCATTATAGATTATTTACCATTTCGGATTCGGATTATTAGTGGCATATCTTTGACTGTGACTTGACTGGATCTAGTGATTAGCCTAGTTTATGTTTGTAGATGAGTGGTACATTTCATGTAAAGTATTATGAGGCACTTGTTTGGTGATTATTTAGATAGAATTTTTTTAAAATATTGAGGACTAATAGAATATGATGCTATTTTACTAGAAGACTGAATCTACCTTAATGCTTGAAACTATGTATGGACTTAGTTAGATTTGGAGTTGACCTAAAATGTATATTCTTTATATTGGATATTGTGATGGTTCTTGAACAGAAGTGAGAACGTGTGATGATTTTGATCAATGATCTTACTGTTATTAGATGGTGAGGATATGACTAGACATAGCTTTCTGTTTATGTGGGACTCTGATATACTGATAATATAAGTGATTAGAGTAAATCAACAGGAATAAGATAGATGGTTATTGATTTATTGAGGTGATGGTTTACCATATCAGATACTTTCATATAGATTGATACTTGATATTCATGTTGATTGTATTAAGACTATTGGTTGATGGATCAGTAACTATTGTATCTTAGTGCAGATGGATGAGATATTGATCTTCTAGATGAGACTATCTATTGAGCAATATCTGAGCCTATTATTGTATTCATGTTATTGAAAGTTACTGAAAAAATATTGTCAGACCGTAACACATGTATTGTTCCACTATTCTACTATTTATACGATAATATTTTTCACATTATTATTGTTACATCATTAATATTGTTACTGCCACTGTATCATCCTAGTAATCAAAATAACATGGATATTAATTTTTCTAAATAATAATATAATAGACAACTTCTACTGGGATTGAAAAAATTGATGGAGGAGGCAACGTCTGTATTTTGCGTGGACCAATGATACAAGTTGCGTAGCCGAGATACGGTTCCGCTGCATGGTTCTGGGGGATGATTGACATCCCGTATTGTTCATATTGTTATTGTTATTGACTACCTAGCGGTAGGACCTGATTCAGCGCCAGGTGATTGGGTCGTGGTTCCGGGTATGTACGGAATCCACCTAAAGCATGGACAATTTCTCTTCTACTGATTTCAATAACACAGGATCTTGATTGACATATGTGATAGGCATAGTATGAGATGCGTTTATTACAGGTGGCAATTGATGTTCACTGACATAATTGATAAGAAAACTGAAATATTATATTGATATTACATACTGAACATAGATATATACAAGTTATAATAGACATCTGATTGTACAATAGACCCTAGCATGACTTATTCTTCCCACATGATATATATATAAACTGTAATAGACACCTGACCTGATTTGACATTTGATTTCTGCATTGACTGACTTTATTGCACTATGTTCATGTTTCATATATTATATATGTCTCATTCCAGTACTGTTTATCATTATGTATACACTGTTTATAAGCACGAGCACCTTCTTTTTTCTTATACACTCATTAGGTCGCTCCCTGACGACCATGAATTTGCACGTCCAGGTACTGGATGTTTCATGTTATTGATCAGGTGTTCGATTGAGACCAGACATGTTGCGAGGAGCTGGAGTTTTCCTCTGTCCACTCTGGTATTATTGTCTTTCTTTTCATTCCTATTGATTCTGTAATTTCCCTGATCCTCTATACTTTGCTATCAGTTATTATTCCATTTCTTATTCATATGTTATCATGTGTGGATTCTTATATGTAATATTGCAGTGATCATGATTCATTTTAGTAGATTTTTATAGCTTGTTTAGATTACTTTAGGCTTAGCGTGTATACATGGGATATTCTCCTCATGTATATATGTTGCCAACTCTAGTCGCGACTCTGTTTCCACGTATTTTGGGAAGCAGGGCATGATAGTCGGGCTTGCCCACCTCCTCAAGACATCTAGCTTCAGAAAGTTTCTGTCTGTTACTCTTGTTGAGTAACTTGAACAACGAATCAATATGCTCGTCATTAAAGGAGTACTACTTGCTGATACGTGGCTGGCTTGAAGAGCTACCACGTCTAGATGGGTAGGGCTTAAAGGGAGACTTCGTCTCTGTCGCCAGTATGTCCTTCCTTTTAGCTTAAAAAGACGCTTCTGGCGCACGCCTCGTCGACTTCTCTGCTCTGAGCTTGCCTTCTTCAACCTTAACCCTAACGATGATCTCCACTGCTTGCTTGCTGTGGACCAATTACTTTCAGGTACAGCTCTCAACCACTTCTATCTGAGCTAGGAGTGAGGTTTGCAAATTGTCGCGGCATGTTTCCACCAAGGTGACCTGGGTCATACCGTTGGGACATCAGAGTGCCATATTCCGAAATCACTCCACAAATGCTTTAACCGGCTCTCCTTTCCATTGTCTCATCGTAAGGAGAGTTGGCATGGTAATCTCCAACTCATCTTCAAAGAGACGGGCGAGGAAAAGCTTCTTCAGATTACCCCAGTTCTTGATAGAGCCTTCTAGGAGCTTCATGAACCATTCAAAGGTAATTCCTTTAAGGTGCCGATGAACAAACATGCCAGAATGGCATCATTTGATACTACATTCCCGGTCTAAAAGTTGAAGTAGTATATGTGTTGGTTCGGTGTCCCTTTACCATCGAAGGCCTATAGGGTTAGAGCTTTGAGCTTAGGAGGATATGGGATAAGATCCCACTCAGCTGGGTACGGCCGGACCACTTTTGCTTCTTGGAGGACTTTCCGGTTGGCTAGGGCCTCAAGACGTTGCTCCAGTTTGCTTATTCTTTTGGAATGAGTGCTCTTGTTCTCTGAATTAACCTCCTCTTGAGATGGAGGCTTGGATGGCTCAGAATTGGAATGCTCTTCATCTTCAGTGCACAGAACATGAACTCTCTCCTTTCTTCTATTAGCCCTAGGACTTCTTCAAAGGAGTCTTGGTATTTGGCTTCTTCTTTTTATCCTCAAACAATTGTGAAAGTATCTGCTTAAGGGTGTCGATAGATTCTTATTGAGCATTGTAAGATCCCTAAGTTAGAAATACTATATTTTTATTTTTCTAAAGTATTTATTTTGATTTACTAATTATTTTATTAACTCAATTTATTACTTACTCTTATGATTCTTATTATATTAAATATGCAAATTATTTTAAGATGGTAAATAGTTATTTGGCCTTATATATATATTGCCAATATTTCTTATGAATATTTTAAATTACATATTACTATTATTTCTATCATTGTTATTACTATTATTGATTAACATTATTGGTAGTGGATATTTCAATTATCATTTCATTATTAATTATTTTATTATTATTATTATTAGAGTTATTATTATTAATAACATTATTGTAATTATTATGATGTATCAGTAATAATGTTTGTTAACTATTATTATTAGTATATGGTTATGAGCATTTTAATTATTTTAGTATTTATTACTATGGTTATTACTAATTAATATTATTATTGTTGTTATTACTATTCTTATTGTTATTATTTTGTTTTATTATTATTATGTTTGTCATTAGTAGTAGTATTATTCCTTTTACTTCCCCTTGATCCTTGACCCATTACCCAAATCCAAACCAAGACCCACTTACCCGTTGTCACAACCCAAACCCATTAGCTAATTCTACCCATACCCATTTGGATCCAACCCAAAATCTATAACCCAATACCCTTATATATAATCTATCATCAATCCTAACCTTACCTTAATTAATCCCTAATCTAATCCATCTCCATCCCCAACACGCACAGCCGCCACCACACCTGGTTTCAGCCCACAGCCGCCACCACCGCCTCCACTGGCTGACCTCTCCCTTGGCAGCCGGAGCTCCTCCTTCACAGCCGCCTCCTCCCCTTGCAGACCAGGCCGCCCGCACCCCCATCCAACACACCAGCGCAACGCCCAGGCCAGGCGAGCCCCTCCCTGCCTCCTTGCGCGAGCCCAGCACAGCAGCAGGCCGCCCCCTTGGCCTGGCTCAGCAGCAGCCCAGGTTGCCTTCCCCCCTCTCCTAGCCAGCGCACAACCAACCAACAACGGCAGCAACAGCTGCGCACCAGCAGCAGCAGCGCCCAACCATCCCCTTGCCGCAACCAACAGCCGCAACAGCAGTAGTCCAGGCCAAGATCCCCCTGGCCGCAGCCCCTCCCTCCTCCTTGGCGCACCCACGGCAGCAGCAACAGCCCACGACCAGCAGGCCGAGCTTCAGCAGCGAGGACAGCCGCGATAGCAGCTATGGAGCATCCGACGGACCGTCGACACCTCGGGTAGACCCGGACTAGTCCTCCTCCTCTCCGACGTTGTCCGCGAGATCCGCCGTGACCTCCGGCAAGCTCCGCGGTGGCCAGATCCGATCCTAAAACCCGATGCGTGAGTGCATCCTTTTCCTTTCATCCCTGTTTGTATTCATTGGGTGGGTGAGTTTATTTATATGTATGTTTTATTTATAATGAAGTGTGTGTTGTGAACATGTATGCATTATTATGTGGATGACTGTAGTTGCATGTGTGTGGAGATTGCGTGCGTAGGTGTTTTATGGGCATGCATGTGTATTAGTATTTAAACATGTATATATGTATATATGTATATATATATTAATATATATGCATTCATGCAAGTGTATGTGTATGGGTATACGTGTATGTGTTCGTATGCTCGGAAGGGTGTTAAGCATGTATTTATAATTATTTATATGTTCAGTTGCGTGCAACAGTATTTCAGACCCGTCCAGTGAGATCCGAACTTAGCTATAGTAGACTCGGACCCAATTCGGATTCGTGCTCGTTGTGGACCCGATACATAGGCGATTCGAAGACCGATCCATGGAATGATCTGTAGATCAGTACCGGTTCATTCAGTGAAGACCAGACGATGATTCGGTTCCGAAACTACGTCATTTCATATGAGTGTTTGCTTTTATCTAAATTCCTTATTTACCGTTGTTTACATGTATGTATATCTTGCCTTTAACATTTCATGTGATTATTTGATGTATTTTACTAATGTGATTACCTATACGCTTAACGAGACATCAGTGCACATTCATCATATTTATTTTGCTAATCCGAGTATTTATTAGCATCATTTCATGTGTAGCTATTTACCACTATAGATCCAGGGCTAGTAGAGGCATATCTTATACTGTGATTTTGTTCGATCTATTGATCAGTTGACCTACTTCATATTTGAGGATAGAGGAATGATCGTATGCATACCATTTGTCGGTAGTTATTGGTGATTATTTCAGATTAGAACTTCTGTGGATATTGAGAAAGTATTAGATATGGCATTGCTTTAACCAATAGACTGATCTACCAATACTTAGATTGGCATTGACATAATTAGAGATAGAGTTGACCTGAATTGATGGATTTGATTAGTGGACTCGATGGTGATGGACTTGTTTTTGGGTTGGGGAGTAGGCGTAGATTGGGTTAACCTGAGCTAGTGCATGTATGAACATAATTAGTTAGTTACTTAGATTTTCTGAATCTTGTGATTGAGCTTAATAGAAGTGGGAATACATGATGATCTTAATCAGATTAGATAGTGATGATTAGTTAAATATAGATAATTATGTAATTGATATGCTGGGACCCGAATATATTGGTGTTTGCAGTTATTCCTTGTGATTGCAGTTATTCAGTTGTAAAGATAAAACTATAGTAGGAGTGATTTTATTGATATCGGTGACCACATTTTATATATATCTTGGAGTTTGATAACATTTATTATTTGATCTCAGTTATTGGTGGTTATAGGATTAGAATAGATTAGTATCGAGGAGAGGACTAATTACCGATTCATTGAGATGGTGGTTTATTGTACCAGATTACTGATACGGATTGATACTTAATGTTCACGATGATTGTATTGGGATTGTTGGTTGATAGATTAGTTACCATTATATTTTAGTGCAGATGGATATGAGATATTGATCAGCTCTAATGCGGCTGTCTATCGAGCAGTATCTAGATTCATTATTTTATTGATTCATGTTATTGAAAGTTACTGAAAAAATATTGTTGGACCGTAACACTTTCATTGTTCTATTGTTCTACCGTTTACACGGTAATATTGTTCACATTGTTATTGTTACATTGATATTGTTATTGTCACCGTATCGTCCCAGTAATCGAAATAACATGGATATTGATTGTTATAAATAATAATGTAAATTGACAACTTACACTGGGATTGGGAAAATTGATGAAGGAGACAGCGTCTGTATTTTGGGTAGACTTAGGATACAGGTTGCGCAGCCGAGATACTGTTCCACTGCAGGGTTCCAGGGGATTACTGACATCCCGTATTGTTCATATTGTCATTGTTATTGACACATTGTTATTGTTATTGTTATTGACTACCAAATGGTAGGACCTGGTTCAGCGCCAGGTGATTGGGCCGTGGTTCTGGGTATGTACGGAACCCACCTAAAGCATGAACAATGTCTCTTCCATTATTTCAATAAATTTAGGATATCGATTGACATGTGTAGTAGGCGTAGTATGGGATGCGTCTATTACAGGTGGCAATTGGTATTCGCTAATGATTGGTAGTGAAAAGTGCATTTTTATCATCATATTTATTCATTTAATTCTGCACATTTATTAATATTTTGTAATTTATTGTGTGCAGGCCTCGAATTCCTATTTTTATAATAAATAAAGCTTAATGAAGCCCAAAAGCCCACATTTGAAGCCCAGGTGTAAAAGTGCAAATATCAATTGTCAAAGTGCAAATACACAAAGGGGTGAAGTTGCAAATATCAAAAATGAGGGAAGGATAGACTTCTACCCAACCCTAAACTCTTGCAGATGAGAATGAAAAGAGTGCAGAGATAAGGAAATTCGTTTAAAAGAGATTGGGAGAATTCAAAATCTAGGTAACTTGATTATCAAGTTATCTCGAAATCCCAATATGGAGAGCCAGGATCATACTTCCAGAAGCAAGCGCCCAGATGGACGGACCAGGTGAGGCCACGCGCCAAGTGCGTGGCCAGATTCCACAAAAATGCCGCAAATCCGCGGCAAAATCAAGATTCCGCGGCAATCCTGAGGCGGTTGGCGATGCGTTTTCGTTGAGGAGTTGTACTGGGACTCTACTTCCTATATCTCCTATAAATACCCCCTGCAGTGCAACGTACAGAGCGTCCAGCATCCAGCAAAGGGCCAAAAGCTAGGGTTTTTAGGTTTTTCTTCTAGGTTAGATTTTATTTCCCCCATTGTAAATTTCTATTTTCTTTTTGTAAAAACTGAGAGGAGATGATGTATTCATGGAGGAAGGGATCTACTTGTACTGATGGTGACAGTCGGTGTAAGTTCTATTTTTCCACCATTGTTTAATAATCAAATCAAGGTTTGCTTTTATTTTTGTATTGTTTTATTTTCTTTTCTTCTTATTTAATCTTGTGTATCTCAGTATTTACTTCCTTCTATTTGTTCTCTAATGTCTTGCCCACCATGAGAACCAACTGCTTCGAGAATACCTAGCCGAGGAAGAGCCCTTGATGGCCTATGGCGATGAACAGGTCTTCAAAGTTGCTTTTATTTCATAGTTAGGAAGGCGGACGATCCTATACGCCATGCTTGTACGCCTTCCAAGAAAAGGTAAATCATCGCAACGGTTCAAACGGTAAGCAGACTGAAGAGGTAAGTTTTCTTTTTCTTTTCTTTTCTTTTCTTTTTTAGATTAAATCACAACTTCTCCCAATTCTTTATTTGCCGACCCATTGTAAATACCACTTCCTTTCTAATTTAACTAATAAAATAAAAACTTTAGAGAAACTTGCTTAACGCTTCCATCGCAGTCCCTCCCTGAGGATCACGACCCGCATAGCCTTACTACCGCGGATTAGTATTGAGCACCTCGCACACCTTTAATTCTCAAATCTAATATTCATATTTTTGCGTGCAGGAAAAACTCAATCAACAATTGGCATTGGTAGTGAAAAGTGCATTTTTATCATCATATTTACCATCACATTTTCATATTATTCATTTAATTCTGCACATTTATTAATATTTTGTAATTTATTGTGTGCAGGCCTCGAATTCCTATTTTTATAATAAATAAAGCTTAATGAAGCCCAAAAGCCCACATTTGAAGCCCAGGTGTAAAGTGCAAATATCAATTGTCAAAGTGCAAATACACAAAGGGCTGAAGTTGCAAATATCAAAGATGAGGGAAGGATAGACTTCTACCCAACCCTAAACTCTTGCAGATGAGAATGAAAAGAGTGCAGAGATAAGGAAATTCGTTTAAAAGAGATTGGGAGAATTCAAAATCTAGGTAACTTGATTATCAAGTTATCTCGAAATCCCAATATGGAGAGCCAGGATCATACTTCCAGAAGCAAGCGCCCAGATGGACGGACCAGGTGAGGCCACGCGCCAAAGCGCGTGGCCAGATTCCACAAAAATGCCGCAAATCCGCGACAAAATCCAAGATTTCGCGGCAATCCTGAGGCGGTTGGCGATGCGTTTTCGTTGAGGAGTTGTACTGGGACTCTACTTCCTATATCTCCTATAAATACCCCCTGCAGTGCAACGTACAGAGCGTCCAGCATCCAGCAAAGGGCCAAAAGCTAGGGTTTTTTAGGTTTTTCTTCTAGGTTAGATTTATTTCCCCCATTGTAAATTTCTATTTTCTTTTTTGTAAAAACTGAGAGGAGATGATGTATTCATGGAGGAAGGGATCTACTTGTACTGATGGTGACAGTCGGTGTAAGTTCTATTTTTCCACCATTGTTTAATAATCAAATCAAGGTTTGCTTTTATTTTTGTATTGTTTTATTTTCTTTTCTTCTTATTTAATCTTGTGTATCTCAGTATTTACTTCCTTCTATTTGTTCTCTAATGTCTTGCCCACCATGAGAACCAACTGCTTCGAGAATACCTAGCCGAGGAAGAGCCCTTGATGGCCTATGGCGATGAACAGGTCTTCAAAGTTGCTTTTATTTCATAGTTAGGAAGGCGGACGATCCTATACGCCATGCTTGTACGCCTTCCAAGAAAAGGTAAATCATCGCAACGGTTCAAACGGTAAGCAGACTGAAGAGGTAAGTTTTCTTTTTCTTTTCTTTTCTTTTTTAGATTAAATCACAACTTCTCCCAATTCTTTATTTGCCGACCCATTGTAAATACCACTTCCTTTCTAATTTAACTAATAAAAATAAAAACTTTAGAGAAACTTGCTTAACGCTTCCATCGCAGTCCCTCCCTGAGGATCAAGACCCGCATAGCCTTGCTACCGCGGATTAGTATTGAGCACCTCGCACACCTTTAATTCTCAAATCTAATATTCATATTTTTGCGTGCAGGAAAAACTCAATCAACAAATTGGCATTGGTAGTGAAAAGTGCATTTTTATCATCATATTTACCATCACATTTTCATATTTATTCATTTAATTCTGCACATTTATTAATATTTTGTAATTTATTGTGTGCAGGCCTCGAATTCCTATTTTTATAATAAATAAAGATTAATGAAGCCCAAAAGCCCACATTTGAAGCCCAGGTGTAAAGTGCAAATATCAATTGTCAAAGTGCAAATACACAAAGGGCTGAAGTTGCAAATATCAAAGATGAGGGAAGGATAGACTTCTACCCAACCCTAAACTCTTGCAGATGAGAATGAAAAGAGTGCAGAGATAAGGAAATTCGTTTAAAAGAGATTGGGAGAATTCAAAATCTAGGTAACTTGATTATCAAGTTATCTCGAAATCCCAATATGGAGAGCCAGGATCATACTTCCAGAAGCAAGCGCCCAGATGGACGGACCAGGTGAGGCCACGCGCCAAAGCGCGTGGCCAGATTCCACAAAAATGCCGCAAATCCGCGGCAAAATCCAAGATTCCGCGGCAATCCTGAGGCGGTTGGCGATGCGTTTTCGTTGAGGAGTTGTACTGGGACTCTACTTCCTATATCTCCTATAAATACCCCCTGCAGTGCAACGTACAGGGTCGTCCAGCGTCCAGCAAAGGGCCAAAAGCTAGGGTTTAGTTTTCCTTCTAGGTTAGATTTTATTTTCGTTTTTATTTTGTAAACTTTGTAACTGAGAGTGGAGGAAACTTTCATGGAGGATGGAGTCTTCGCTTGTACTGAGGTGACAGCGGTATAAGCCCGCTTATCTTCCATTGTTAATGAAATCCGTTTAAGGTTCGTTTTTGTTATTATTTTATGTTTTTCATCTCTTGTTTATTCTTGTGCTTCTATGTTCCTATTTTCTTTCTTCTATGTGTTCTCTAATGCCTTGTGAACAATGAGACCCAACTGCTTCGAGACTGCCTAGCCAACGAAGATCCCTTGATGGCTTATGACGATGAACATCCTATACGCCATACTTGCAAGTCTTCCTAGAAAAGGTAAATCATCGCACGGATCAAAGGTAAGCAGGCTGAAGAGGTTCGTACGTGTTTTCTTTCTTTTCTTCCTTTAGTTTAGATTCACATCTTCCTAAATTCTTCTCTTCCACTTCACTGTAAATACCACCCATTATAAATACCACTATTTAACAATAAAAAAGGATAATTTTTAGAGATAACTTGCTTAACGCTTCCATCGCAGTCCCTCCTTGAGGATCACGACCCGCATAGCCTTGCTACCGCGGATTAGAATTGAGAACTTGCACATCTATTCTTAAAACTAAAATACTATATTTTGTGTGCAGGAAAACTCAGTCAACAAATTTGGCGCCGTTGCCGGGGAGGGACGGTAAGTTTATCTCTAAAACAAAAATTTAATTTTTAACTAATTCTTTATTCTTTTCTGTTTGCAGGTTTGGAGAACAGGAAACAGAAATACAGCAGCAGCAGTGGACATATAGCTCCTCTGTCCCTCTGCCCTCGAAGGCAAAGCATCAGAGACTACTGTATTGCCGCGGATCCGCGGCCATAGCCGGGGAAACGCGGCAACAGTAGAGGATTACTCACTGAAATTTTTGCAGGATTCTGCAAATTGCAAATACTGTTTTCTGCTCTGTTGGGTTTGTTCTGTGATAAACCTGTATACTGCTAATTAATTCAACAGTAAATTATTTGTTGTTAAAGATAAATTGATTAGACGTTTGCATATTAGGCATGTGTCTTTTCAATTCCTTTATTTTTACTGTTGAAGAGTGCTGGAGAAGCAAGGTACGTACGCATTGCATGTAGAATAGGACTCATCTCTTGGTTGATTTTCTGCTTTGAGTGAATCTTATCTACTTATCTTGTACACTTGCACTAATTCATCTTAAGGGCATAACCCATTAACAAGATATGGTGGGGATTTCATCACCCTTCCTTAGCCCAAAAATCATATCCCGAGCACTCATTAACCCAAGCCTAACTTAAAAATTAGTAGACGTTGGCCCTAGGGACACTCGGACTCAATTAGGAGATTATCCTAAGGGGGAACGGTGTTGGAAGTTGACTCCTGCCAAATCAGTGTCTAGGAAGGGGATTGAGGGCCGAAAGCCCGAAGTGTGGTGGTTATTTAATTAAGGAACGTCTTTGACGGAAAACCTCCCACCACTCTTGCCCCGACCTGGCTGATTAACTTGTGGTCAAAGTCTACACCCTACCTCCCGTGGACAGTCTAACCATTAGGAGTCGTCTAGGTCTAGGTCTACCCTAACTTAGGTTAGAAATTTTTCTTTTTTGTTTGTTTTTTTTTCTTTTATTTGCTTTGTGTGATATGGCCTATAACAATAATTTTTTCAATTTTAATGAGGATCCATATTATACACCAACCTCTTTTTCGGATATTACCACCCGGCATATCATAACTCTAACCAACCTAGTGTGCCAGATTGGTCTTATCCGAATCATTACATGCCCCAGTCCCATACTATGAACAAGATTGGAATAATCATCACTACTCTTCACAGAGTCAATGGGGATTCAACACCCCTGAGCCATATGGTCAACCACCTGTTCAACCATTATCTTCATATACGTCTTTTCCCACATCACCAAGGTTTCAGTCCTCCATTGATCTATTCGATGGGTTAGAAGAAAAAGTGTATCGGTTGCAAGATACGATGAATGATCAAATTTCTAGACTTTCAAACATTCTTGAGCATCTTGATAGGAACTAAGAATCATTCTGTTTAGAAGACCTTGATCAAAATTCAATTTCATCACATCAATATGAACTTGCTCAATCCCAATCCTTGGACAAATTGGCTAGTTTTAATTTCAATGAGATTGAATTAGATTATGAATGTGAACCCGATCCCCAACTTTGCGATTCAGTTTCCATCTTCGAATCTATGTTGACTCCAGTATCCTTACCCAATTTGGACCAATTTTCTGAGCCAACATTTATTCCCATACCCATAGATCATGAAATTGAATCACCCATTTTTGATGATCATATTGAACTTGACCAATTGTGCAATTTTGAAAGTCCCATGGAAAAATTGGCAAGTTCCCATTTTTATGAGATTGAAACTAATGAGATATGTGACCTAGATTCCCAAATCTATGATCAAGTTCAAATTCCCGAATCATTATTGACTCCTGTTTTGTTACCCGACTTAGGTAATATTTTAAAGTCAGTTTTGATTCCCACACCTATCATTCCTGAACTTGAATCACCAACATTGAGTCACATTCCATTGTGGGAAATGATTGTAGACTTGAGTTTCAATTTCTTGACTTGGACCCACCTTTTGATCCTAGCCCGACTCCTGAACCTTTACTTGATTTGAGTTTCTTTCCTGAGTCGGTATTAGATCCTGAACCTATCATTCTTGAGTCCAAGTCAACCATTTTACCAAGTCACATTCTTTTGTTGGACATAAGTATAGACCATGACTCTGTGATGATTTTCCAGGACTGGTCATGTAAAGGGGGTAAGTTTCACGAGAGGATCTTCCATGATCCTATTCATTCTGGGGACTGTAAATATGTAAATAAAAAAGAGGTCAATAAAGGTAGGTCCCGTGAACTACCACGTTATCTTGTTTGGGCCGCATTTCGTGGACCAATTAGACCACCACCGGAACCACCCCCTAAGGTAATTTTCCGCCTTCCCTTGTTCTTTTTCATGCATATATGCATTCATTTCATACATTGAGGACAATGCATGAGATAAGTGTGGGGTGGGCTTTACTAACATACTAACATAGGTAGAAACTAACAAAAAAAAAGTTATAAAAAGGAAATATTTTGACTTATTTTTTGAAAGAAATCTAAGTTAGTTTTAAGGATTAGGAAAGTCATGATTAGGATTTCTAAAAACTTGGTCAAAATAAATAAATTGTTGAATTTTTAGGTATAGGAGGAGAAATTGAAAAAGTAGTTAGTCTTAATTTTTACCTTAATGAAATGTGCATACCAAATGCATATCTAGGATTCTAAGACAAAGACCTTGTGCCTCATAAAAAAAAAAAAAAAATATCACCAATTAAGCTGATACATGTGCCTCAAGAAGCATAAGTATTCATGCCTAAAGGTGAGTAAAAAAATAAAGTCCTTAGTTTTGGGGCCTAATTCACTTGAATTTGAGTCCGCGGGGTGTTTTCTCACTTGGTGCCCTAAAGCCGACCGGTTTGGGAGCCACCGACTTTAAGTTCGCTACATGGGTGGATTAGAAAGCCTAAGAAAATTGAGAAATATTATACATGTATTAACACATCTATTAGTCAATTAGTTAGGTATGAGGGCCTCAAGAAGCCTTGATACTTACACGAAAGAAAATTAGATGAGTTATACATGCTAAAAAAATTTATTAACACATCTAATAGTCAATTAGTTAGGTATTAGGGCCTCAAGAAGCCTTGATGCTTACACGAAAGAAAATTAGATGAAGTTATAAAAATAATAAAGAGCATGAGAGTCCAAGTTAAGGAATTCCTAGCAAAAATTCATAAGGATGCATATGATTTTTGGTAACGAAAAAGACTATACACAAAATTCAATTTTGATCCTTACTTAGAAATGAAAACAATTTACTTTATAAAGACTAAGTCTAAGAATGAATAAAAATGATAATCCTAAAACTTATAGACTACTTAGTCTCTTCAAATATAATTCAAATATTTTTCTTTTTATGGATTTTGTGGGTGTAATCCGCTGAAAACCCTCACGAGACAACACTCGTCCTCTAGGGTAACCTAGAGGTTTAACGGCTTGTTGCACGTGCTAAGTGCAATCGTGATTCCTACGAAAGTGAGTTAGGTTAGATTAACTTTTCATTTCTTTTTCTTTGTTTTTACTCGAGGACGAGCAAAAAGATAAGTGTGGGGGTGTGATTGGTAGTGAAAAGTGCATTTTTATCATCATATTTACCATCACATTTTCATATTTATTCATTTATTCTGCACATTTATTAATATTTTGTAATTTATTGTGTGCAGGCCTCGAATTCCTATTTTTATAATAAATAAAGCTTAATGAAGCCCAAAAGCCCACATTTGAAGCCCAATTGTAAAGTGCAAATATCAATTGTCAAAGTGCAAATACACAAAGGGCTGAAGTTGCAAATATCAAAGATGAGGGAAGGATAGACTTCTACCCAACCCTAAACTCTTGCAGATGAGAATGAAAAGAGTGCAGAGATAAGGAAATTCGTTTAAAAGAGATTGGGAGAATTCAAAATCTAGGTAACTTGATTATCAAGTTATCTCGAAATCCCAATATGGAGAGCCAGGATCATACTTCCAGAAGCAAGCGCCCAGATGGACGGACCAGGTGAGGCCACGCGCCAAAGCGCGTGGCCAGATTCCACAAAAATGCCGCAAATCCGCGGCAAAATCCAAGATTCCGCGGCAATCCTGAGGCGGTTGGCGATGCGTTTTCGTTGAGGAGTTGTACTGGGACTCTACTTCCTATATCTCCATAAATACCCCCCTGCAGTGCAACGTACAGGGTCGTCCAGCGTCCAGCAAAGGGCCAAAAGCTAGGGTTTAGTTTTCCTTCTAGGTTAGATTTTATTTTCGTTTTTATTTTGTAAACTTTGTAACTGAGAGTGGAGGAAACTTTCATGGAGGATGGAGTCTTCGCTTGTACTGAGGTGACAGCGGTATAAGCCCGCTTATCTTCCATTGTTAATGAAATCCGTTTAAGGTTCGTTTTTGTTATTATTTTATATTTTTCATCTCTTGTTTATTCTTGTGCTTCTATGTTCCTATTTTCTTTCTTCTATGTGTTCTCTAATGCCTTGTGAACAATGAGACCCAACTGCTTCGAGACTGCCTAGCCAACGAAGATCCCTTGATGGCTTATGGCGATGAACATCCTATACGCCATACTTGCAAGTCTTCCTAGAAAAGGTAAATCATCGCACGGATCAAAGGTAAGCAGGCTGAAGAGGTTCGTACGTGTTTTCTTTCTTTTCTTCCTTTAGTTTAGATCCACATCTTCCTAAATTCTTCTCTTCCACTTCACTGTAAATACCACCCATTGTAAATACCACTATTTAACAATAAAAAAAGATAATTTTTAGAGATAACTTGCTTAACGCTTCCATCGCAGTCCCTCCTTGAGGATCACGACCCGCATAGCCTTGCTACCGCGGATTAGAATTGAGAACTTGCACATCTATTCTTAAACTAAAATACTATATTTTGTGTACAGGAAAACTCAGTCAACAACTAACATAATAAATGATAATGAACTGTTAATGCATTGTGACTGACCGTATTTACCTTATTGTACATATATATCACTATGATAGACATACGATTGTAACCATGACTAGATTTATATACCAGATTAGTTATATTGCTAGGATACTCATCTAGACATTAGTTGTTCATCGTTATCATGACATCAATTGGTTGTTTACAGTTGTTTTACTTGCTTTTTCTGCACACTTATTCATATCATTGTTATTCAGTTGTTTATTTATCATGTTATTTAGTTATCCTATGACTGCAGTTTATCTTGTTATTATTTTGTGCACATCGTTTACATGCACGAGTAGTCCTCTTTACACACACACTCACCAGGTCGCTTTCTGACGACCCTAGATTTGCACGTCCAAATATTGGACGCTTTGTTTCTATTGTGCAGGTGTTCGATGAGACTGTACTCCTTGCAAGGAACTGGACGCTCTCTCTTTTGATTCTGGTATTCTTTCCTTTCTTTATTCCTACTATTACTTTTGATTCATGTATATCACATTTAGCTTCTATTCTATTCCTTACTTCATTTGAGATCATGTGTAGCCTTATATGTATTATTGCAGTAATCGCTGATTATTATAGTTCAGATTTATAGCTTGTTCAGGTTACTTTAGGCTTAGCGTATATATGTGGGGTATTTTCCTCGAGTATATACGTCGTCAACTCTCGTCGCGACTCCGTTTTCGCGTATTTTGGGAAGCGGGCGTGACAGGATTTTCTTGGTATCAGAGCCAGGTTTTCGACTTGCGATGTGAAATTTTCACTTTTGTTTCGCAAGAGAGACCTAGTTCTTACCTATGACTTGAAACAAGTTATAATTGTACTGCAATATACATATACTATCCATTATGATATTCAGTCCGTTTGGAATTGGCCGTCCTTTTGAAAATCCTTATCTTTGATCTTTTTATATCCTTGATCTCTACTCTTCCTTTAGAGTGATCCGGATTTTCATCTTACTTCTCGTCCTACTTCTCAATTATATTCCTTGACTTTGTCTCTTGAGATTGGTTACTCCTTACTGAAGTCGGTAGCAGAATCAGAGTAGCGCAGCGGAAGCGTGGTGAATTTATGATGTGTAGAGAAGTGACGTGAAGCTGTTTTTGTTTGTTTTCCCCCCTTGATGTTGATTCTTTTTACCATTCCCTGCCCTATTTAATTTCGGGGACGAAATTTTTATAAGGTGGGTAGAATGTAAGATCCCTAGTTAGAAATACTATATTTTTATTTTTTTAAAGTATTTATTTTAATTTATTAATTATTTTATTAACTCAATTTATTACATACTCTTATGATTCTTATTATATTAAATATGCAAATTATTTTAAGATGGTAAATAGTTATTTGGCCTTATATATATATATATATATATATATATATATATATATATATATATATATATATATATATATATATATATATATATATATATATATTGCCAATATTTCTTATGAATATTTTAAATTACATATTACTATTATTTCTATCATTGTTATTACTATTATTGATTAACATTATTGGTAGTGGATATTTCAATTATCATTTCATTATTAATTATTATTTTATTATTATTATTAGTTATTATTATTAATAACATTATTGTTATTATTATGATGTATCAGTAATAATGTTTGTTAACTATTATTATTAGTATATGGTTATGAGCATTTTAATTATTATTAGTATTTATTACTATGGTTATTACTAATTAATATTATTATTGTTGTTATTACTATTCTTATTGTTATTATTTTGTTTTATTATTATTATGTTTGTCATTAGTAGTAGTATTATTTCTTTTACTTCCCCTTGATCCTTGACCCATTACCCAAATCCAAACCAAGACCCACTTACCCGTTGTCACAACCCAAACCCATTAGCTAATTCTACCCATACCCATTTGGATCCAACCCAAAATCCATAACCCAATACCCTTATATATAATCTATCATCAATCCTAACCTAACCTTAATTAATCCCTAATCTAATTCATCTCCATCCCAACACGCACAGCCGCCACCACACCTGGCTTCAGCCCACAACCACCACCACCTCCTCCACTGGCCGACCTCTCCCTTGGCAGCCGGAGCTCCTCCTTCACAGCCGCCTCCTCCCCTTACAGACCAGGCCGCCCGCACCCCCATCCAGTACACCAGCGCAGCGCCCAGGCCAGGCGAGCCCCTCACTGCCTCCTTGCGCGAGCCCAACGCAGCAGCAGGCCGCCCCCTTGGCCTGGCTCAGCAGCAGCCCAGGCTGCCTTCGCCCGTCTCCTAGCCAGCGCACAGCCAACCAGCAACGGCAGCAACAGCTGCACCCCAGCAGCAACAGCGCCCAACCATCCCCTTGCCGCAACCAGCAACCGCAACAGCAGCAGTCCAGGTCGAGATCCCCCTGGCCGCAGCCCCTCCCTCCTCCTCGACGCACCCACGGCAGCAGCAACAGCCCACGACCAGCAGGCCAAGCTTCAGCAGCGAGGACAGCCCGCGACAGCAGCTATGGAGCATCCGACGGACCGTCGACACCTCGGGTAGACCCAGACTAGTCCTCCTCCTCTCCGACGTTGTCCGCGAGATCCACCGCGACCTCTGGCGAGCTCCGCGGTGGTCGGATCTGATCCTAACACCTGATGCGTGAGTGCATCCTTTTCCTTTCATCCCTGGGTGAGTTTATTTATATGTATGTTTGATTTATAATGAAGTGTGTGTTATGAACATATATGCATTATTATGTGGATGACTGTAGTTGCATGTGTGTGGTGATTGCGTGCGTAGGTGTTTAATGGGCATGCATGTGTATTAGTATTTAAACATGTATATATGTATGTATGTATGTATATTTATAAATATAAATATATATATATTATATATATATATATATATATATATATATATATATATATATATATTAATATATATGCATTCATGCAAGTGTATGTGTATGGGTATAAGTGTATGAGTTTCGTATGCTCAGAAGGGTGTTAAGCATGTATTTATAATTGTTTATATGTTCGGTTGCGTGCTACCGTATTTCGGACCCGTCTAGTGAGATCCGAACTCAGCTACAGTAGACTCGGACCCAATTCGGATTCGTGCTCGTTGTGGACCCGATACATAGGCGATTCGAAGACTGATCCATGGGATGATCTGTAGATCAGTACCGGTTCGTGCAGTGAAGACCAGACGACGATTCGGTTCCGAAACTGCGTCATTTCATGTGAGTGTTTGCTTTTATCTAAATTCCTTATTTATCATTGTTACATGTATGTATGTCTTGCCTTTATCATTTCATGTAATTATTTGATGTATTTTACTAATGTGATTACCTGTATCGCTTCACGAGACATCAATGCACATTCATCATATTTATTTTGCTAATCCGAGTATTTATTATCATCATTTCATGTATAGCTATTTACCACTATTGATCAAGGGCTAGTAGAGGCATATCTTATACTGTGATTTTGTTCGATCTATTGATCAGTTGACCTACTTCATAGTTGAGGATAGAGGAACGATCGTATGCATACCATTTGTCGGTAGTTGTTGGTGATTATTTCTGATTAGAACTTCTGTGGATATTGAGAAAGTATTAGATATGGCATTGCTTTAACCAATTGACTGATCTACCGATACTTAGATTGGCATTGACATAATTAGAGATAGAGTTGACCTGAATTGATGGATTTGATTAGTGGACTCGATGGTGATGGACTTGATCTTGGGTTGGGGAGTAGGCGTAGATTGGGTTAACCTGAGTTAGTGCATGTATGAACATAATTAGTTAGTTACTTAGATTTTCTGAATCTTGTGATTGAGCTTAATAGAAGTGGGAATACATGATGATCTTAATCAGATTAGATAGTGATGATTAGTTAAATATAGATAATTATGTAATTGATATGCTGGGACTCGAATATATCGGTGATTTGTAGTTATTCCTCGTGATTGCAGTTATTCAGTTGTAGAGATAGAACTATAGTAGGAGTGATTTTATTGATATCGGTGACCGCATTTTATATATATCTTGGAGTTTGATAACAGTTATTGGTGGTTATAGGATTAGAATAGATTGGTATCGAGGAGAGGACAAATTATCGATTCATTGAGATGGTGGTTTGTTGTACCAGATTACTGATTCGGATTGGTACATAATGTTCACGATGATTGTATTGGGATTGTTGGTTGATAGATTAGTTACCATTGTATGTTAGTGCAGATGGATATAAGATATTGATCAGCTCTAATGCGGCTGTCTATCGAGCAGTATCTGGATTCGCTATTTTATTGATTCATGTTATTGAAAGTTACTGAGAAAATATTGTTGGACCGTAACACTTTCATTGTTCTATTGTTCTACCATTTACATGGTAATATTGTTCACATTGTTATTGTTACATTGATATTATTATTGTCACCGTATCGTCCTAGTAATCAAATAACATGGATATTGATTGTTATAAATAATAATATAAATTGACAACTTACACTGGGATTGTGAAAATTGATGGAGGAGACAGCGTCTGTATTTAGGGTAGACCTAGGATACAGGTTGCGCAGCCGAGATACAGTTCCACTGCAGGGTTCCGGGGGATGACTGACATCCTGTATTGTTCATATTATCATTGTTATTGACACATTGTTATTGTTATTGTTATTGACTACCTAGCAGTAGGGCCTGGTTCAGCGCCAGGTGATTGGGCCGTGGTTCCGGGTATGTACGGAACCCACCTAAAGCATGGACAATGTCTCTTCCATTAATTTCAATAAATTTAGGATATCGATTGACACGTGTAGTAGGCGTAGTATGGGATGCATCTATTACAGGTGACAATTGGTATTCGCTAACATAATAAATGATAATAACTGTTAATGCATTGTGACTGATTGTAATTACCTGATTGTACATATATATCACTATGATAGACATATGATTGTAACCATGACCAGATTTATATACCAGATTAGTTATATTGCTAGGATACTCATCTAGACATTAGTTATTCATCGTTATCATGACATCAGTTGGTTGTTTACAGTTATTTTACTTGCTTTTTCTACACACTTATTCATATCATTGTTATTCAGTTGTTTATTTATCATGTTATTTAGTTATCCTATGACTGCATTTTATCTTGTTATTATTTTGTGTACATTGTTTACATGCACGAGCAGTCCTCTTTACACACACACTCACCAGGTCGCTTTCGACGACCCTGGATTTGCACGTCTAGATATTGGACGCTTTGTTTCTAATATGCAGGTGTTCGATGAGACTGTACTCCTTGCAAGGAACTGGACACTCTCTCTTTTGATTCTGGTATTCTTTCCTTTCTTTATTCCTGCTATTTCTTTTGATTCATGTATATCACATTTAGCTTCTATTCTATTCCTTACTTCATTTGAGATCATGTGTAGCCTTATATGTATTATTGCACTGATCGCTGATTATTATAGTTCAGATTTATAACTTGTTCATGTTACTTTAGGCTTAGCGTATATATGTGGGGTATTTTTCTCGCGTATATACGTCGCCGACTCTCGTCGCGACTCTTTTTTCGCGTATTTTGGGAAGCGGGGCGTGACAAGCACAAATCATATCGAGTTGCTCCCTCTAGACCTGAGCTTGCTGTTCAAAGCGCTTGGTCATTTCTTTAGGAGTCCATGTCATGCACGCGAAGGCTTCTTTCTTTACAGAATAGTTCGAGGCTTGTGATTCCGTGATGGTAGAGTTTGCCTCGCTTACTTCAATTCCCCGGGCTAGGGTACTATAGTCAATGGGGCTATTGTACCAGTCCGCGTACGGGTATGCTGGTACATTCCTTCTGGCTGAGTGTCAGACTCGTCAGAGCTGACTATCGGCTGCTTTCCCTTAGTCCTATTTGGTGTAGTGTTTGGACCCACCATGTTTGCAGTGACTTCAGGGTATTCCGCATCAGAAAAGGTTCTCCTCGTGCGGGAGTGACGCCTCTTGGCCGAGCGAGAGACTGGCGCTAATGATAACCGATTGAACACTGATTGTTTGCTTACATGTAAGCTGCAGTGGCATTCAGAGAGCACTACTGTGATGAGTCATTCACAGCGGCATTGCGGAGTGATTTGATGAACACTCATCTTCTTTGTCAAGTAGTCTCTTAAATTCGTCGGAGGGGGATCGAAGAGACCAATCTCGAGTCTCTATGGATGAGGACTTTTCAGCTCCCTTCTGACCTGAGCCATCGGAGAGCGAATGTTAACCTTACATCGCAACCCTGAGACATAAGTCTCAGGACGCAAGGTTCAGAGATACGTAATTCACGTTCTGTAAGATAAACGCAGCTCTCTCATTTTGGCTTTGAGATGCGGGTCTCGTGTCTCAACTGAGAAGAGACACGTACCTCGCATTGTTGATTGTCGTTGTCTGATGACACTTGAGAAATGCGGACTTCATGAGTCCTGTGTTCTAGCGTAGAGACACGGGTCTCGTATCTCTGAGAAGAGATGCAGACATCGCATTGTTGAACATCGCATCTGTGAGGTAGGGCCTCAGAAACACGAGTTTCATAAGCTCCATGTTTTGATTTCCAGACGCGGACTCCACGTGTCTGGTGTTGTTCAGAAGAGACGCGAGCTTGAACCTCGCGTCCTACGTCTGCTAGACAGATGACCTTTCTAGCTTCTTCCATATGTTATCATCGTGCGGAACACCTTTGTCGACATTTAGCATTCTGGTAACGCTTCACAGATTATTGGAAACCCCCAGTAACCTGGATCTAAGGAACTTGAGAGGAGAGGTATGGCAAGATTGACCTTCATCGTCGTTGGCCTGGCGGGTCTCGTGGGAGACATTGACGCGAGCCACACGGGCTACGCGGCCAAAAGTGGCCTTGTTTGCGCAGACCATTCTTGTGGAAGTTTCCGAAGAGACTTAAGAGCGGATTTTTGAGGAGACCCTGCGGTATTGTCGCGCCACTCTAGGACTCTTGGAGGCAGAAGAGAGAAACTCCTCGTACTTTGCTTGGTCAAATTCTATGACAAGTGACTCGACCGTCCTTCGCATGAAGTTAATCTTTGCACCACAACTTACTCGTCGTGGAGAAATTAGTCCCCAGCAGAGTCGCCATCTCTTGTGCGTGGAGGAAAGTTGAAAGTGTATTGTAAAATTTTCTTTAATCAATGAAAGATTATAACAACTCAAATTTCAATTACAAGAGAGAAGAGATACTCAAGCTCAAATCACCTCTTTATTTAAGGCTGAGTTCTTTGCATAACGATGAAAAGTGAATCTTATTTTTCGTTGACCAGGTGAACGTCAAACTTCTTCAAAACTTTTCCCCTTGGATCACGGATGGAGTAACACAGCTCCTGTCCAATGAAATCTCAAAGAGATTTGGGAAAAACTTGAACTTGGCAAGTTTGTGTAGAAGAGTTGAACTCTTTGTAAAGCCGATAATCCTCAGTTGAAAATTCTAACCCCTCTTCGATAGTAGTTCTAGCTATTTATAGGGGCTCTAAGAGTAAAACTGTCCCCTAAAAATCCTCTATAATTGGGGTTAACTCCCCTCATTATGTGGGCAGTACTTGACCCAGTAATGGGAGTAGTTATAATTGAGATGCAGGGCTCATTTGCTGTTGAAATGTGGGCTTAAGCTCTGCGTTTAGCCATTGAGGTGATGCTGGGCGCAGGTCTCGAGCTCCACGCTTGGGCGCTGTTGTGGTGTTGAAATGCAGGCATCGAGCCTAGCATTTTGGAATTGCAATGATGTTGAGACGCGGGCCTTAAGCTCTACATCTTGGCACTGTAGTGATGTCTGAGACGCGGGCTTTGATGAGACGTGAGCTTCGAACTTCGCATCTTGATACTACATTAATGGCTTTGATCATCATTGCGTTTGAAGTATGGACTCTGTTATCTGATGACTCGTCTTCAGTGATTTTTAGACAGTTTACAGTGATATCCTTCATGTGTGATGATTAAACATTGTCATTAATCATAGGCCGATGTGCAGTTGATGACCCGAGATAAATCATCATCGTTGAGGGCTTGAATGAGAGCATATTTGGCTTTGATATTGGCTTCATGTTCTTTTCTGGTAGTTTCAGACCAAGTGTTCTCGTCACCATCGGGTTTAACAAAATGTTTAAAGATGGCCTTAGCAATCCGACTTCCTAAAGTTCACAGAAGCGGTCATCATACTTTCCAAATAGGAAAGTTAAGTCCATCAAACTTGGGTGGGCAATCTACACCTCTATAGGCCATGTGTGTGCAAACAAATATAATGATTAGCAACAAGGATCTTTAACTTTAGGTTGTTAAATCAAATCAAGAGCAACAAGCTCTGATACCTCTTGTAATCAATTAGAGGGGATGGATAGGTGATGTACTAATCTAATACAAAAATTAAAAACTTTAACTAACAATTCTAAACTAAATAAAGCAATCAAACAATCCCAATTATGTATATCAATTAAACACAAATAATATCAAACATGTAAAGATATAAACCATAGGAGCTTGCAAGATATTAAACAATGTGAGTAAGAGAGAGAGAGAGAGAGAGAGAGAGAGAGAGAGAGAGAGAGAGAGAGAAGAGCAATCGCAATCACAGGAGATTTGTTTTAAGGTTCGAGCAACTTGCTCTACGTTCCCGCCTTCATTGCAATGAAAGATTCCCACTAGCTTAATACCGCAAGATCACTTGGTGCTGTAAAATTTACAAGTTCCATCAAGAACTCTCGGATCCGCAAGTCCCTCACTCGTTCTCGCAAGAACGACACACTCGAGCCCGCAAGCTCATTCGAGGCCTCAACCTCTACAACCACTCAATTACAAAGGATGGATAAATGATCAAGACTCTTGATCACAAATAAACTCTCACAACAAGAAAACCTATAAAATAGATATAGAATTAATGACTCAAGCTTGTGTGAGAAAACTAGAGAGATTTGGATTGAAAAGCTCAAGAGAAACCCAATGAAAAAACTCTTTAAAAATTGAAAATTGAAGCTCTTAAAACTTTTTTGAAAAACACTATAAGAAATAAGAGATTTTTTTGCTTTGAAACTTGTAGAGATTTTTTCAAAAAAAAATGGAAATATTAGCTCTCAAAACTTTGTTTAAAACTCTTTAATAGATTGGAAGTAAAGCTCATGAATGTTGTAGAAAAAGCTTGTTCAAAATCCCAAACCCAAGCTCTATTTATAAGCCCCAAAGAAAAAAAACAAAATGAAAGGAAAAAAAATAAAAAAATAAAAAACTGCTGGCCAAACGGTTAGTTTACTAGCCGGCTCTCTGGCCCCGGTCAACCAGGCTGGATGCCAGAGAGCAGAGCTCTCTTGTGGCATTCAGTCGACCGGCCAAGGTCGACCAGCCCAACAGCCCCTGGGATGTTACATCCATTGTCGACCTCGCCGGTTGACCAGCCTTCAGCCCAGAACCTTTTTTTTAATTTTTATTTTAAAGAGATTTGAATTTTGAAAACCATTTAAAAATACAAATCAAATTCTATTAAAATCCCAAAATAATAAATAATATGTATAAAAATCAACATATATTTTAAAATAAATTATTTTTTTGATATTTTAAACATATTTTAAATATAAACTATTAAAACATCTAAAATAAAACTCTATTAAAAATTCAAATAAATATTTATAAATTCTAGAAAAATAAGTTCTTACAAATATGTGTGATAAAAATCAATACATATTACTGACTTGAGAACTTCTTTTTGATATTTCAAATACACTTTAAAAATATGAACTATATTTAAAATTGTTTATTCAAAAGATTAAATTTTATGCTTAAATAAATTAAACCAAATTTATATAAAATAAAAAAACAAGTTCTTCAAACTTATTTGAAGCTCTAATGTTTATGGACAAACTTCAATATACATATAAATCAATATGAACAAGTTTTTGAGATTTTATCTTATAAAATCAAATATTTGAAAAACTAAACCATAAACCACAAATTCATTTTCTGTTAAACTTATAAAACCAATATAGAAAACTTGTCTGTGCGAGTAAGCTTAAGCAATCAAATCTAGTCTAAACTTTACAAGTATCTAAACAAATTAAACTTATAAACATTTTACTCAACTCTTGTTCTTCTTAATCTTCTTCTTCTTCTTAACTCGATCCAAACTTGATTTCTTTGAGCTGGACTCCATCTTGAGTGTTATATGTGTTCTTTATGCCTGAGCTCTTGAACAACACTTGACTTCGAGTTTATTGATGAAGCTAAAAATAAACTATGATCTTGATTAAACCTGTAACTTAAATATCACAAGATCATTAGTACATAACTACATGAATTAATCATCTTCGAAACTAGAGTGATGAACATTTAGGCCAATAGAGAGATGTCTTTTGTATGAGGCCTATATAAGGCCAAGACTTGCATTTGTTTTAGGAGTTCAGTTGATTTGATAAATTTAAATTTTACATTGCAACTATTTTCTTTGTGTTGAATCTTTGCATGGTGATGTACTGAGTGGAAAGAGATCTCCTTTGTGGTGAAGTCAAAATCAATATTTATCCTCCTAAATCCTATTTTTTTCCCTCTTTATCTTTTTCCCTTCCCATTTTACATCAATTCTACAATTGCACTTGCGGCCATCTCCCTTAATTTCTTCCTTCTTAACTTGTTGGGAAAGGCAAGTGTCATCAAATTCTAAATAAGGATGGTGTTGACTTTGAGTAATTCAGTAATTAATATGCATGGCAGAAAAATTCAAAGAATATAAATTCTCAGGATAACATGCAAGAAGATTTTAGACATTTGACTAACTTTCAGTAATTCAATAATTAATATGCATGACAAAAAAGGTCAAAGAATATAAATTCTTAGGCTAACATGAAAAAGGATAAGATTTTAGACATTTGACTATTCGAAACAAACAAACAAACTAAACCTTATCATAATTCACAAACTAGAAGAAACTACCAAGTTTCCATCTTCAATTATAAATAGGAGGTGAACCTCTCAAGCCTGAGTTTGTGTATCATTTGCTTTTGATCTTTATTAGCCAAAGAAAGAGTGTCTACAACATGAAGAAGCAGGGTTCTGGGATGTTCGTAGTAATTTTATTGTTAATTATTCTAACTTCAGGTAATTTTCTTCCACAAGTAATATATATATATATATATATATATATATATATATATATATATATATATATATATTAAAGAGATTTGTTAATTTGATCTGAGTGAGTTCTTAAGAATATGAAGAAAGTAAAATGGATAACATAATCAAAGAATGGTAATTCCTTTATTATATTTTGAAAGATATCAATTGATGATGTCATTTATTAAGATCTGTTTAAACGTAACTTACAATTCCTCGAACATAATCATTTCTTTATATGTTCTTCATTGAATAGATTACTGTTTTTGATTTTCGATATTCAGTTCTACTTCCTAACCCAATTATATTTGAGTTAAGTCGCTACTCTAATCATGAATTAAAATTGCATCAAATTTATA
Source organism: Agave tequilana (assembly GCA_038442645.1). Classification (NCBI taxonomy): domain Eukaryota; kingdom Viridiplantae; phylum Streptophyta; class Magnoliopsida; order Asparagales; family Asparagaceae; genus Agave; species Agave tequilana. The sequence goes on from JAVJIF010003033.1 coordinate 72,657, forward strand.
GTTTGATTAAAACTTATTTAAGTATTTTAATCACCTCTTTTTTGATATATGTGTTTGTGGCATTATAATTTGATTATTGGGTTATTATATGTGCACTTACTTGAATTCTTCTTGCTTCTAAAATGAACATCAATACTTGCAGAGATGATAATCAGTGTTAATGCGGCTTGCAATGATGAAAAATGCAACAACTCATGCATCTATTGGGGCTTTACAAAGGGTGGAAAATGCAGGAAATTCATCTTCATCAGATTGTGTATCTGTGGTATTTGTTGGCCCAAGGTTACAATCACTCGTTTTTAGTGTGTTTTGATGATTACAAAACATATATAGTTATTTGTACTAATCATGTTTGTTGTTTTAGTGTGTTTCAGGGTTCTAATATTTTTAGGAGCATTCTTCCCTAAAGGAAGATATTTTGACTCAAGTCACCTCAATTTGGGCTCAAGTTTCAAGCTTGCAAGATCACATATGGAGAAGCCCACTTGAAGACCTTGTAGTCATTTAGAACCAATGTAAGAAATAGTTTGTTAAAGTTTGAGGTTGTAGAATATGAAATACACCTAGAGGGGGGTGAATAGGTGTAATTGCTAATCTAACAATCTTTTTAAAACTAAGATGGATGAATGATGCAACGATCTCTCAAAACAAGACTAAGAGCTGAATACCCGTGAGAGGTTCTGAACTCCTTCCTCGTGATTCCCCTTGAATGGGTTAGAGGTGCACAATGCAACCTTGTTGTATGAGAATTGATCGAACAAAGAATGAATAATATGCAATGATGAAATGCACACAATATAACACAAGGAATGAAAATAAGATCTCAAGCAAGTAATTTGAAAGCAATAGAGTGTAAGAGAAAATTTAAAGCAAAATGGACACAAAGCAATCGCAAACACAAGATGTTTGTTTCGAGGTTCGAGCCACCGCTCTACTCCCCGCCTTCACCTCCGTGAAGGGTTTCCACTATCCACCGAGGACGATTACAACGGTCTACCAAAGACCCGAGCACCGAGCTCCACCACTTACAATAACCTCTACCGAAGAGGTATCTCCACAAGAACAAGATGAACACAAGTAACCAAAAGTGATCACAACAAGATCACTAAACTTCTTACAAACTCTCACTCTTTTACAACTTCCTTATAGATTGAGTAGGGAATTTTGGCTCTATGAAGTGTAGTGAGAAAACTCAGTTGTAGAATGATTTTTGATAGACAATACAACTGAAAAACAAGCTCAAGAAAGAATGGAAAATGTGGAGCTTAAAACTTTTCTTCTCTTTTGAAAACTATGAAAACTTAGGAATTTTTCTTGGTGTTTTGCAAGTGCCTATTTTCCTCTATATATAGGGAGAGGAATAGGTTAAAAACAATTTATTTTAAGCTTATTTGCTCTGAAAAATATCACCAAAAACTCAAAAAAAAAGTCTGCCAAAAACAGATTTTAAAACAGATTTCAGATTGCACCAAAGAGGAAAGAGCCGTTGGCATTTTGCAGGCCTGGCGGTCGACCGGGCCGGTCGGCCGCCTGCCCTGCTGGCAGTAGCCGTTGGGCTCGGGTCGACCGGTCCGGTCGACCGTCCTCTACAAAGAAACACAGGTTTCTGAAAGCGGTCGACCGGGCGATCGACCCAGAAAACCCGAGAGCAGACCTGCAGACTGTCGGTCGACCCGGGCGGTCGGCCAGCAGACATGCACAAGCGTGCATGTCCTGTGCAGGTGCCGGTCGACCGGGCCGGTCGGCCGGTCTTGCCTGAAACAGAAAAACAGCAGCAAAGACAGAACTTGGAATTTTTGTTGTAAAAAATATTTTGAAGTAAAATAGCTAAGTATTATGCTAAACAAATATACATACTTGATTAAAATATGATATTCATTTTGTAAAACGTTGGAGTCATGTATATATGTTAAGGCATGAAACTTAGAAACAAAAAGTTTTAAACATGAAAACTTGTATACAAACATGTGTGTGTGTATCCTAGAGCCAATTTCCAAAACTCAAACTTTAACAAGCTATTTCTTACATTGATTCTAAGGACTACAAGTTCTTCAAGAGGGCTTCACCATATGATCTTTAATACTTGATACTTGAGCCCGAATTTGAGGTGACTTGAGTCCAAAACTCCTTCCTTTAGGGAAGAACCTATCTAGTTTCATTATAAACCTGAAACACACTCAAACAACAAATGTTATTAGTACAAATAACTAATATGTTTTGTAATCATCAAAACACACTAAAAACGGGTGATTGTAACCTTGGGCCAACAATCTCCCCCTTTTTGATGATGACAAAACATATAAGTTATTAAACACAAATGGAAGAAGAGCTTTGAAAGCTCCCCCTCAAATAATGCTATGTGTAAAGAATGACTATGAAAAAAACTAGATACATAAAGCATTGAAAACATAAAAAGTTTTTGTCAAAGACTCAAACTCAAACAAATAATAAAACACTAAACTTATCCTTTTTCTCCATAAAACTCAAGTAATATCAAAACAACTTAAACTTAAACCTTATTCTCCCCCTTTTTGTCATACATCAAAAAGGGTTAGTCAAAACGTATTTTCCCCCTTTTTGTCATACATCAAAAAAAAGGTTAGTCAAAACTTATTTTCCCCTTTTTTAAAACAAATAGACATGTTTAAGAATCCATAATGCAAATATTCAACTCACCACAAATAAAAGAAAATCTAGCATAGTCTAGAGGTTTAGTAGAAATATCGGCAAGTTGAAAATCGGTAGAAACATATTCAATAACAATATCACCTTTCTCATAATGATCTCTAAGAAAGTGATACCTAATGTCAATGTGTTTGGTTTTACTATGTTGATTTGCATTCTTTGTCATGTGAATTGTACTAGTATTATCACAAAATATTTTAACATGATCAAAGTGTAAATCATAGTCGAGGAGAGTATGTTTCATCCAAAGAACTTGTGCACAAAAGCTCCGGCTGCAACATACTCCGCCTCGGCGGTTGATAGGGCTACCGAGTTTTGCTTTTTGGAAGACCAAGATACAAGACAATTACCTAAGAATTGACATGATCCACTTGTGCTCTTCCTATCTACCCTACAACCCGCATAGTCGGCATCCGAAAAACTAGTCATTGAAAATTGATCGGTTTTTGGATACACAAACCCATTTCAATAGTGCCCTTAAGGTATCTAATTATGCGTTTAACCGCAATTATGTGAGACTCTTTAGGACAAGATTGAAAACGTGCACAAAGACAAACGAAAAACATAATATCTGGCCTACTAGTCGTTAAATAAAGCAAGCTACCTATCATGCTACGATAAAGTTTGAGGTCTACACTTTTACCTTGTTCATCCTTATCAAGCTTTGTAGTGGTTGCCATGGGAGTTTTGCTTACTTTAGCTCCTTCAAGCCCGAACCTCTTGATGAGTTCCTTTGTATACTTGGCTTGATTGATGAAGATCCCATCCTTCCTTTGCTTGATTTGGAGTCCAAGGAAATAGTTGAGCTCCCCCATCATAGACATTTCAAATTCATCCTTCATGCATGACTCAAAAGCTTGGCAAAGAGATTCATTAGTAGAACCAAAAATAATATCATTTACATAAATTTGTACAATAAGAATATCTTTTTCTACATGTTTTGTAAACAAAGTTGTGTCAATTTTACCTTTCTTAAAACCATTTGAAATTAAGAATGAGGAAAGTCTTTCATACCAAGCCCTAGGGGCTTGTTTTAGACCATAAAGAGCTTTATCTAATTTAAACACAAAATCCGGATGTGTAGGATCAACAAACCCGGGGGGTTGTTCAACATACACCTCCTCTTCAATAAAACCATTTAGAAAAGCACTTTTAACATCCATTTGAAATAATTTAAAATCTTTATATGAGGCAAAAGCTAGTGTCATCCGTATGGCTTCAAGCCGTGCTACGGGTGCAAAGGTTTCTTCAAAATCGATTCCTTCGATTTGAGTGTAACCTTGGGCAACTAACCTAGCTTTATTTCTAACTACGTTACCCGATTCATCCAACTTGTTCTTAAAGATCCACTTAGTACCAATTGTTGGTCTATCGTGGGGCCTAGGAACAAGATGCCAAACTTGGTTGCGCTCAAATTGATTGAGCTCCTCTTGCATGGCAAGCAACCAATATGAATCGGCCTCGGCTTCGAGGACGTTTTTGGGTTCAACATGAGAAATAAATGCATAATGACCACAATAATCATGAAGTTTAGAGCGAGTGGTTACCCCTTTTGATACTTCACCTATGACGAGGTCCTTGGGATGATGTGGATTGTATCTCCAATCCTTTGGAAGTTGTTTAGTAGGCTCCACTTCATTTGTTTGATTTTCATTTCCTTGGGCCTCTTCTACTTTAGCTTCACTTCCTTCATCATCCTTTGGCTTGTCTCCCATAGTAGGTGTATCCTCCAAGGTCACTTTCTCTAAGCCTTCGTTCAATGCATCTATTTCTACAACATTCTTAACAAACAAGTTAGATTCTTCAAACTTAACATGTATAGATTCCTCAATAGTCAAGGATGATCTATTGAAGATTCTATAAGCCTTACTTGTATTAGAATAACCCACAAAAATAGCCTCATAAGATCTAGCATCAAATTTTCCTAAATTATCTTTTGTATTTAAAACAAAACATTTGCATCCAAAAACTTTGAAATATGAAACATTTGGTTTTCTAGAAAAGTACATTTCAAAAGAAGGTTTTGAAGTATTTCTACACAAGAAAACACGATTTGATATATAGCATGAAGTATTAACGGCCTCGGCCCACAAATAATGTGGTACACCATATTCACTAAGCACTGTCCTAGCCATCTCTTGTAATGTTCTATTTTTCCGTTCAACTACTCCATTTTGTTGTGGAGTTCTAGGACAAGATAGTTCATGCTTTATTCCATGTTCTTCACAAAAAGTGGTAAAGGGTAGGTTAATGAACTCACCTCCTCTATCACTTCTTATTCTTACAATTGAAGACTCTTTTTCCTTTTCAACTCTTTTCTTAAAGGCTTGAAAATGTGAAAAGGCTTGGTTTTTATGTTCAAGAAAGAAAACCCAAGTAAAACGTGAAAAGTCATCAACCAAAATAAATGCAAATCTATTCCCACTTAGACTTTTGGTTTGTGTAGGGCCAAATAGATCCATATGGATTAACTCCAAAGGACGTGATGTCATGATATCCTTAATTGAGTTGAAGGAAGACTTAGTTTGTTTCCCAAATTGACATGCGTCACAAACTCGGTCCTTTTCAAAATTCAAACAAGGAATACCTTTCACCATTTCCTATGTATTTAATCTAGATATGTGGTCAAATGAAATGTGGCCTAATCTTCTATGCCACAACCAAGAGTCGTCATCGAGGGCTTTTAAACAAGTAATATTACAAGACATATTTGACATATCTATCATATAAACATTATTTTCACAAAAACCGAAAAACACACAAGTATTAGATATTCTATCAATTACTTTACAAACTACATTATCAAAAACTACATCAAAACCTTTATCACAAAATTGACTAACACTCAAGAGATTATACTTGAGGCCATCAACTAAAACTACATTCTCAATTAAAGGGGATGTGTCGAGTTTTACATTACCAATACCGATAATTTTACCCTTGGCATCATCTTCGAAGGTGACGGTGCCACCTTCATGGTATCTTGATAGGGTTGCAAAGTTGTTGATATCCCAAGTCATGTGCCTTGAGTAACCACTATCAAGATACCACAATCCTTTACGTCTTTGGGCTTTGGAAAGTACCTACATTATTTAACAAATTCATTGATTTTGGTACCCAAATTTTCTTGGGTCCTTGAAAGTTAGTGTTACGAACCCAAACATTGTGACGAGATGCAGTTAGTCTATCATAACAAAAATTAGCTAAGTGTCCTTTATGGCCACAATATGAACATGAATACACTTTACCATACATAAATGCATGATGTGTGTGTGAAGTGTGAGCATGTTTTGGGGGTTTAGCATGATGTAGAGGTTGTGTGGTGTGAACATGAGCATGAGCATGTTTTGGAGGTTTAGCATGAATATGAGCATGAGCATGAGCATGTAAAGCATCTTTCTTAGGGGCTAGTTTCATAGGAAACGTAGTCTCAATCTTCTTCTTATCAAACTCACAATTTTTCAAAACAATTCCTAATGAGTCTATTCTTTATTTAAGGATGGTAATCTCATTAGAATCAACTAGTGAGGACTTGTCTTTACAAGAAATCTTGTATTTATCAAAATCATTTTGAGTAGTAGCTAAAGTAGATAGCAAGTCATCTTTTTCTTTAGAAAGGATAAATACATGATGATTAAGAGATTCATTTTCCTTTTTCATTTTTAAATACTTTTTCTTTAGAAAATCATAGTTATGAGACAATTCTACAAAAGCTTCTCCTAGTTCATCCATGGAAAGTTCATCATTAAGAAAAGTGTAAGAGGTTACCTTACTTGTGCATTCATTAGCCATGAAGCACATGTTGGCGGTGTCGATTTCCTCCTCGGATTCGCTTTCGGAATCCCATGTTGCCTTCATTGCTTTCTTCTTGAAAGGTTTCTTTGAAGTGGAGGGCTTTACTTTATCCGGACACTCCGCAACAATGTGTCCCGGTCTTTGGCAATTGAAGCAAATAATTTTTCTTTCTTCTTTACCTCCTTGCCATCTCCTTCTTCCTTGAAATTTAGCCTTGTTGTACATCCTCCGGACGTTCTTCACAAGAAGTGAGAGCTCTTCGTCATCTTCTTCTTCATCGTCTTCGTCGGAGTGTGTAGATTGACTCTTGAAGGCTATTGTTTTCTTCTTGGAAGGAGCCATGTCCTCCCTTGCTTTCCTCTCCATCTCATGGGTTTTGAGGTTCCCAATGAGACTTATTAGCTCCATCTCCTCCTTGTCATTGAGTTCCTTCAAGGTTGTTGCTTTTACTTCCCATGAAGGAGGAAGAGCCCGGATGATCTTCCTTACTCTTTGATCATTGTCAATACCATCACCTAGAGAAGAAAGTCCATTAGTAATCTTAGTAAATTTTGTAACCATATCATCTATGGTTTCATTTTCTTGCATGCAAAAGTTTTCATATTGGGACCGAAGAAGGTCTATCTTAGCCCTCTTCACTTGTGAAGTCCCTTCATGTGTTACTAGCAAGTGTGTCCAAATCTCAAATGTGGATTTGCAATGGATGACTCTAGCAATGTCATCATCATTGAGGGCTTGAAGTAGTGCATAGTGAGCCCTAGCATTGGCATCAAACTCCTTAGTCTCAATTTCGGACCAAGTAGATTCATCATCGGGGGGTGCACTAAAGGGTTTGGTCACGGCCTTTGCAACTCGACTACCTAGAGATTGCAAGAAACCGGTCATCTTAACCTTCCATATGGGAAAGTTAAGTCCATCAAACTTAGGGGGTGTCTTAATACCATCGGCCATCTTTACTAAGTGAGAATGAATGAGATGATTAGCAATATTAGGATCTCTCTAAGGTTGTTAAGCCAAGAGCCTAGAGTCCAAGCTCTGATACCAATTGAAATACACCTAGAGGGGGGTGAATAGGTGTAATTGCTAATCTAACAATCGTTTTAAAACTAAGATGGATGAATGATGCAACGATCTCTCAAAACAAGACTAAGAGCCGAATACCCCGTGAGAGGTTCTGAACTCCTTCCTCGTGATTCCCCTTGAATGGGTTAGAGGTGCACAATGCAACCTTGTTGTATGAGAATTGATCGAACAAAGAATGAATAATATGCAATGATGAAATGCACACAATATAACACAAGGAATGAAAACAAGATCTCAAGCAAGTAATTTGAAAGCAATAGAGTGTAAGAGAAAATTTAAAGCAAAATGGACACAAAGCAATCGCAAACACAAGATGTTTGTTTCGAGGTTCGAGCCACCGCTCTACTCCCCGCCTTCACCTCCGTGAAGGGTTTCCACTATCCACCGAGGACGATTACAACGGTCTACCAAAGACCCGAGCACCGAGCTCCACCACTTACAATAACCTCTACCGAAGATGTGTCTCCACAAGAACAAGATGAACACAAGTAACCAAAAGTGATCACAACAAGATCACTAAACTTCTTACAAACTCTCACTCTTTTACAACTTCCTTATAGATTGAGTAGGGAATTTTGGCTCTATGAAGTGTAGTGAGAAAACTCAGTTGTAGAATGATTTTTGATAGACAATACAACTGAAAAACAAGCTCAAGAAAGAATGAAAAATGTGGAGCTTAAAACTTTTCTTCTCTTTTGAAAACTATGAAAACTTAGGAATTTTTCTTGGTGTTTTGCAAGTGCCTATTTTCCTCTATATATAGGGAGAGGAATAGGTTAAAAACAATTTATTTTAAGCTTATTTGTTCTGAAAAAGATCACCAAAAACTCAGAAAAAAAGTCTGCCAAAAATAGATTTTAAAACAGATTTCAGATTGCACCAAAGAGGAAAGAGCCGTTGGCATTTTGCAGGCCTGGCGGTCGACCGGGCCGGTCGGCCGCCTGCCCTGCTGGCAGCAGCCGTTGGGCTCGGGTCGACCGGTCCGGTCGACCGTCCTCTACAAAGAAACACAGGTTTCTGAAAGCGGTCGACCGGGCGGTCGACCCAGAAAATCCGAGAGCAGACCTGCAGACTGTCGGTCGACCCGGGCGGTCGGCCGGCAGACATGCACAAGCGTGCATGTCCTGTGCAGGTGCCGGTCGACCGGGCTGGTCGGCCGGTCTTGCCTGAAATAGAAAAACAGCAGCAAAGACAGAACTTGGAATTTTTGTTGTAAAAAATATTTTGAAGTAAAATAGCTAAGTATTATGCTAAACAAATATACATACTTGATTAAAATATGATATTCATTTTGTAAAATGTTGGAGTCATGTATATATGTTAAGGCATGAAACTTAGAAACAAAAAGTTTTAAACATTAAAACTTGTATACAAACATGTGTGTGTGTATCCTGGAGCCAATTTCCAAAATTCAAACTTTAGCAAGCTATTTCTTACATTGATTCTAAGGACTACAAGTTCTTCAAGAGGGCTTCACCATATGATCTTTAATACTTGATACTTGAGCCCGAATTTGAGGTGACTTGAGTCCAAAACTCCTTCCTTTAGGGAAGAACCTATCTAGTTTCATTATAAACCTGAAGCACACTCAAACAACAAATGTTATTAGTACAAATAACTAATATGTTTTGTAATCATCAAAACACACTAAAAACGGGTGATTGTAACCTTGGGCCAACAGAATATTGGCTCTAGGATACACATACTCATTTTTCCAAAAATACAGTTTTTAGTTTTTGATGTTATAATTAAAGGTCATGCCTTGGTCTCTATACATGATTCATGTTTACAAATTTTATATCTTATTTATATCATGTATTTCTATATTTCCAGCATGATACTTAGTCAAAAGTTCATACAAAATTATTCTGAAAATTTTCCCAAGGTCAAAATTTTTCCAGTCTGTTTTTCTATTTCAGGCTGAACCGGCCGACCGCCCCGGTCGACCGGATCTTGTGTCAGGACGTGCACGCTTGTGCACGTCCGTCGGCCGACCGACCGGACGACCAACAGAAAACAGATTGCTCACTGTTTTTTGTCGGTCGGCCGTGTAAAATCACCTAGAGGGGGGGTGAATAGGTGATGGCTAATCTAATGGTCACTTAATGATAAATAATGATGCGGAAGTTAAAACAATTATGACCAAATAAAAACTATTACACTAAACACCATGTATAACACAAGAGTGTAGCCGAATTCCCCGTGAAGGGCTCTGGACTAACTCCTCTAGATTCCCCTAAATAAGGGTTGAGGTGCCGCGTTGGCTCTCTTGGTTGAATACAAGTGTTAGCAAACAATCCCACGCAAGTATATCAATTATGCACACAAGTATATCATGCATATAAGGATAAATACAATAATTGAATGCAAGATATAAATAAGAGACAAAGAGAGATAGAGCAATCGCAAACACAAAGGATTTGTTTCGAGGTTCGAGCACACTTGCTCTACATCCCCGCCTTCGACATACGAAGGATTTCCACTATGCTTGATCCCAATGGATCTCTCCTTGGTGCCGCAACACCTACAAACCCTCGGACTCCCTAGTCCCATACACACCGTGAGCTCACTAGCTCGTCGAGGCCGCACCTCAAACAATGAGTTCACACACGAACTCGAAACCACCGCGAACACACTTGTCCGCCTCCTCAAAGTACAAGATGAAAAACTTGGTGATCTAAACACTTGATCACCAATAAAACTCTCACAACACAATCCTTTGGATAGATAAAGCAATGGATAGCTCAAGTGATTGTGAGAAAATAAGGATTGAATCTATGGTAAAAAACTCAAGAAAATCTCTTTTAACACTCTTGATAAAACTTCCTTTTTGATAGGAAATATTTGCTCTCAATTATGTAGAGAAAACTCTTTTAAAAGGATAAGAAAAACTGGCCCAAAACTCTCCTAAAATCTTGTTGCAAAACAATGACCAAACCCCAGAATATATAGGCTAGGAAAAACTAGCCGTTGGGGTCGGTCAGGCCTGTCGGTCGACCGGCCCGGTCGACCGCCAACGGTCAAAAATCTGACCTTTGGAGCCTCCGGTCGACCGCCCGGTCGACCGAAAAAAACAGAGAGCACTGCTCTCAGTTTCGGTCGACCGTCTCGGTCGACCGACCATCAGCCAAGTCAAGGCGTGCACGTCCGTGCACGTCGGTCGACCACCCTGTCAACCGACTTCAGCTCCGGTCGACCGGCACGGTCGACCGCTGAAGCCTGGAAACAATTTTTCTAGGAAAAGAAAGTTTGTCATTTTAACTAAAAGAACATCTCATAAATTTACAGAAAATCTACAAAAATAGTTTTACCAATATACTTTGATAAACAAACATGCTTGCACAAAATCAAGGCATGTTATAAAAGATTTGGACTATTTTTGTAACTTGGAAATATTGGTTCAATATGAAAAACGTATTTTTCCAAACTTGTTTTCCAAAACTTATTTTTCCAAAACTTTACCAAATACAAAAACAAGATATTTTGAACTCATTAAAGTATAGTGTGTATGGATATGATCCACTACACAATTAAGATGAAATATCTATGTTTTTGATAATAAGCACTAAACTTGATTTTGGTTTAAAGGCATGTATATAGAAAACACCAAAAACCAAAATGAAAGTCTTTTCTAAACTGAAAATTCTTTTATGAAAAGACATGTAAATCAAGAGTGTGTGTGTGATATATACTTGAGCAATCCACCAACTTTTCTATCCTTTACATTTTAACTAAAAACAAAATCTTATACCTAGACACAAGTCTTGATCTTGAAGTCTTCCCTTGAAGTCTTATCATCTTCTTGACTTGGTCCAAACCGATCCTACGAGCTCGTCTCTTCTAGATGTGATCTTGATGCATAGGCTCGTGAATCAACTGGTGCTAGCTCCAAAATCGATCTTTAAATCCTTTATTGAAGCTCCACACCTACTAAGATCTTGATCATAAATCTGTCACTAATTAAACACAAGATCATTAGTACTATAACTACATGAGTTAATCATCAACAAAACTAGAGTGATGGGCCTTTGGGCCAATAATCTCCCCCTTTTTGATGATGACAAAACTCATGAAGTTATATATGCATGGATTAAAGTAAAGCTTCAAAGAAGCTCCCCCTTAACTCATGCATACCAAATAAATACATAAATATGCAATGTATGCTCATAAATATGTATGCAAATGAATGAAGATAAAACAAATCAAATCTTTTACTCCTATTTGCAAAATAAAACATATATGCATAAAACATAAATTCTACTAACATGCATATAAAAACTCAAAATCTTTCTCCCCTTTTTTGTCAATCATCAACAAAGGGGTTAAAGTAAAACAAATCAATTTTTCTCCCCCTTTTTGTTTGAAACAAAGAACCAATGAAGGGGTAAATCAAATCAATCAATAAAGGTTTATATGCGATATACATTCATGAAGAGGAAGACGCTAAGTTAACTTTCCTACATATATACATTACATGAAAGAGGGATGACAAGCCCTAATTCACATAACGTAAAATATGCAATGCATAATAGGAGATGTCAAGCTCCCCCTACACACGTGTACCGTATAAAGAAGAGATGTCAAGCTCCTCAATACAAGATACACTCAACATGAATCTATATGTAGAAGAGATGTTAAGCTCTCCTTGCATATAGGCAATATAAATCAAAAATTTTGAATTTTTCTTATAAAGCAAAATTTTGAATTTTGATATCAATTAGAAAATGATCAATTGTAAAATAGTGATCAATAGTAAAGTAATGATTAACCATATTGATACCAATTTAAAAACTAATGCATAAGCTTGAAAAATAAGATTTGAATTAAGCTTAGCATAATCAACCTATGTGCTTTAAACATGTAAAACAATTTTAATTCAAGCACAAAACAAATCATATATATGTATAAAAAGAGTATACCAATAGAAATTGATATTATTTGGAATGAGGCATACATATATAGAGAACATAATATGAGTATATACAAAAAGAGTCATATTGATACCAATTGAAAATATCCAATGATACCAATAGAAAAATAAGCTTAAGTGTATACATCATATAATCTACCACATGAAGAACTCGAACTAGTCAAATGAAAATGTTTGAAAACTAGTATGGAATCCTTCAATCAAGGAATAAAAATAAAAATATTTTTCATGAAATATGTGTAAATCACATGGCACTAAAACACTCTAATATCCATAAAGTCCATATAAAACTCATGAAACCATACTCATGAGAAAATATTCAAAAGAAGTGAGTGCACTAGTGTTATGTGGAACATGGCATCATGAAAATGGCAATAAAGCTCAATATTCCTTTAAACGAGATAATATGAAAATTATCATAGATTTTGAAAACATAAAAATCATTACAAATTTTTCATAAAAAACAAATTATATTTCAAGGTATATGTATGTTTTGACAACACAAGAAGTATACATACATATCCCTAAACGCAATTGAGTTCATATATATATTTGCATGAAAGGCAAATGACTCAAGAGGTATACATGTATATCTTAAAGTTTGGCAAAATAAACATATACATGAAATGAAAGCACATGATCATAACACAAATCCAAAATGGGAATACAAGTTTAAAAATGTAAGGATCATCAAAACTAGGCTATACTAGCACACCTAATGGGCACAAATAAGCAATCAAACCCAACCATATATAGATTTATTTGTGGCCCGCAATATGTACAAGTATAAATCCTAGTGTTGACAAAAATTGACATTTAAACTAATATTCAAATCATGAAGCATTAAATATTGAGAACACAAAAAAAAATTTGTCCATATGATTAAAAAATGGGATCATGTATATATTTTATAAACTAATTGAAGAATAAATAACTAGTATAAAATAGTTTTTGAACAACTAGTAAAGATCCTTCAAATACATCAAATCATATGTTCTTCATAAAGCATAACTAAATACATAAAGATTTAATCACTCATGGTCTATAAAGCTCAAAATGATCATGAAACTAAGTCATGAATTAATAAATGAAGTGTGAGTGTTAAAAGATCATGTAAATAGCATTTTTATGAAAATAGTCATTTAAGCTCAAAAAGTTCATAAGTCACATTTTTAACAAAAAAAAAAAAATATGAAAAATCATTTTTCATTAAAACACTAATCTTCATGGTATATGTATGATTTATCCAAAACTAACAATACACATACATATCCCAAACATAAAAGAGTCTATCAAATGTATTTGCATGAAGGCAAGAGACTCACGGGTATACATGTATATTTATTAGATTTGAATTAAAAATACATATACATGAAGTAAAGCTTAAAAGTTGGCAAAGCATGTATAAATGAGAATCATCAAAAACTAGTCTATACATATGCATATAGTGGGTACAAATGAGCATGAAGTGCAATCATATATTAAACAAATGTAGCTCACTATTTGTACATGTATAATACAAGTTTTGATAAAAACTACATCTAAGCATGTTATTACCACATGAAGCACATTAAAACATAAAACATGAACATGCTATGAATATGATAAATGAACTAGCATGAACATAAAAAGTAGGAGTTTAGAGATTGTTACCAACTCCAAAGCTCCAACTATGGTGGTCATCCCACCAAAATCTCCTTGATAGCGATGCATCAATAAGTGTGTCCATCATATCCATTTGCATCCACCATCAAGGCACCAATCCTCTCACGTCGTGTGAGAGCCCTTACCTACATCAAAAATAAGAGGTGGGGATTTCGGTACCCATTTTCTTTTGGGCCCTTGGGGGTTAGCTTTGTAAGGAACCCAAAAATTTTTATGATTAGCAAAATTTAACTGATGTATCCTATCATAACAAAACATTGCTAAATGGCCTCTTCGGCCACAATGTGTACAAGTGTACACCTTAGAATGCTTATGAGTGTGATTGTGATCGTGATGTGCAACATAAGCATATGCATGATGATGATGTGCATGAACATGTGGAGCTTGTTTCTTTGAAAACAAAGACTCCAATTTAGAATGGTTAAATGCACATGTGCTCAAAGTTGAGCTCAAATTACTAATCTTATTTTTCAAAACATTTATCTCATTTGTAGTGGTGGCATGTAAAGCATGGTGAGATAAGGAATCATTTTTCTTATTCTTTTTAGAAACAAATTCTTTTTCTTTTTCAATAAATTTTCTTTTCAAAGAGTTATTTTCTTGCAAAACACTTTCTCTTTGTTTTTCCACCAAATCTATTTTATTTTTCAAAGTATTGTTTCCTTCACATAAATCATTCAATTTAGACAATAAAGAAACATTTTCATTTTTTAAAATTTCATTTTCTTTTTCCATGCATGCAACCTTAGTTCTAAGTGAATCATTTTCTTTTAGCATGCAATCAAAATTCTTTTTCAAAATTTTATTATCTTTTCTAAGCATGTCATATTTTTCTAAGAGTTGTTGACAAAAAGAAGCTAATTCATTATAAGACATATCAACATCCTCTTCTACCTCGGATTCGGTAGTTACCTCAAGGGGGTTATCCCCTTGGACCATATAGCACATGTTGGAGACGTCACTTTCAACATCCGAATCGCTCACCACATAATATTGATCTTTTTCGCCAAGGGAGGTGAGGGTGTTCCATACTACAAAAGCCGAATCAAAGTTAGAAACCCTAGATAGATAATCATCATTTAGGGTTGACTTTAAAGCATGAATGGCTTGTGCATTAGCCTCAAAATTCTTACCATCTATACAATATGCATTATTAGTAGTGGCAAGATAGACATGAAAACCTAAGGCTTTGAGGTACAAAGACATCTTAACCTTCTAAATTTGGATGTTAAGAATGTCAAATGAGGGTGGTGACATGAAATCCATGGTGTGTGTACAAATATTGTGATTAGCCTAAAAATGAGGATCTTTAACTCTAGGTTGTTAGACCCAAATCAAGAGCACTAGCTCTGATACCAATTGTAAAATCACCTAGAGGGGGGGTGAATAGGTGATGGCTAATCTAATGGTCACTTAATGATAAATAATGATGCAGAAGTTAAAACAATTATGACAAAATAAAAACTATTACACTAAACACCATGTATAACACAAGAGTTTAGCCGAATTCCCCGTGAAGGGCTCTGGACTAACTCCTCTAGATTCCCCTAAATAAGGGTTGAGGTGCCGCGTTGGCTCTCTTAGTTGAATACAAGTGTTAGCAAACAATCCCACGCAAGTATATCAATTATGCACACAAGTATATCATGCATATAAGGATAAATACAATAATTGAATGCAAGATATAAACAAGAGACAAAGAGAGAGAGATAGAGCAATCGCAAACACAAAGGATTTATTTCGAGGTTCGAGCACACTTGCTCTACATCCCCGCCTTCGACATACGAAGGATTTCCACTATGCTTGATCCCAATGGATCTCTCCTTGGTGCCGCAACACCTACAAACCCTCGGACTCCCAAGTCCCGTACACACCGTGAGCTCACTAGCTCGTCGAGGCCGCACCTCAAACAATGAGTTCACACACGAACTCGAAACCATCGTGAACACACTTGTCCGCCTCCTCAAAGTACAAGATGAAAAACTTGGTGATCTAAACACTTGATCACCAATAAAACTCTCACAACACAATCCTATGGATAGATAAAGCAATGGATAGCTCAAGTGATTGTGAGAAAATAAGGATTGAATCTATGGTGAAAAACTCAAGAAAATCTCTTTTAACACTCTTGATAAAACTTCCTTTTTGATAGGAAATATTTGCTCTCAATTATGTGGAGAAAACTCTTTTAAAAGGATAAGAAAAACTGGCCCAAAGCTCTCCTAAAATCTTGTTGCAAAACAATGACCAAACCCCAGAATATATAGGCTAGGAAAAACTAGCCGTTAGGGTCTGTCAGACCTGTCGGTCGACCGGCCCGGTCGACCGCCAACGGTCAAAAATCTGACCGTTGGAGCCTCCGATCGACCGCCCGGTTGACCGAAATAAACAGAGAGCACTGCTCTCAGTTTCGGTCGACCGTCTCGGTCGATCGGCCATCAACCAAGTCAAGGCGTGCAAGTCCGTGCACGTCGGTCGACCACCCTGTCGACCGACTTCAGCTCCGGTCGACCGGCACGGTCGACCGCTGAAGCCTGGAAACAATTTTTCTGGGAAAAGAAAGTTTGTCATTTTAACTAAAAGAAAATCCCATAAATTTACAAAAATCTATAAAAATAGTTTTACCAATATACTTTGATAAACAAACTTGCTTGCACAAAATCAAGGCATGTTATAAAAGATTTGGACTATTTTGTAACTTGGAAATATTGGTTCAATATGAAAAACGTATTTTTCCAAACTTGTTTTCCAAAACTTATTTTTCTAAAACTTTACCAAATACAAAAACAAGATATTTTGAACTCATTAAAGCGTAGTGTGTATGGATATGATCCACTACACAATTAAGATGAAATATCTATGTTTTTGACAATAAGCACTAAACTTGATTTTGGTTTAAAGGCATGTATATAGAAAACACCAAAAACCAAAATGAAAGTCTTTTTTAAATTGAAAATTCTTTTATGAAAAGACATGTAAATCAAGAGTGTGTGTGTGATATATACTTGAGCAATCCACCAACTATTTATCCTTTACATTTTAACTAAAAACAAAATCTTATACCTAGACACAAGTCTTGATCTTGAAGTCTTCCCTTGAAGTCTTCTCATCTTCTTGACTTGGTCCAAACCGATCCTACGAGCTCGTCTCTTCTAGATGTGATCTTGATACATAGGCTCGTGAATCAACTGGTGCTAGCTCCAAAACTGATCTTTAAATCCTTTGTTGAAGCTCCACACCTACTAAGATCTTGATCATAAATCTGTCACTAATTAAACACAAGATCATTAGTACTATAACTACATGAGTTAATCATCATCAAAACTAGAGTGATGGGCCTTTGGGCCAACAGGCCGAACGGTCGACCGACCAAAAGTTTCTGCTCTCTGTTTTTTGTTGGGCGGCCGACCGGTCGACCGACAGTTCAAAACTATGTTACATTTCTGAGGCCGGTCGGCCGACCGGTCGACCCGAGCCCACGGCTATATGCCAGCAGGGCTGACAGCCGACCGGACCGGTCGACCGCTAAGCCTGCAGAGCCCCAATGGCTCTTTCCTCTTTGGTGATTTTCTGAAACCTGATTTTTATTCTGTTTGTGTAGCAGATTTTATTGGTCTTTTAGGGACTTATTTTGGACTATATGAACTTAATTAAATCTTGTTTCAACCCTCTCCTCTCCCTATAAATAGAGGAGATAGGTCTCTTGCAATTCACTACGAAAAATATTCCAAGTTTTCAAGTTTTCAAAAGAAAAGAAAAGTTTTCAAAGCTCTCAATTTTTCCACATCAATCTTGGTTTTGTTTTTCAGTTGTGTTTCCTAGCAAAATCAATTTACAACTGAGTTTTTCTCACTACACTTCTAGAGCCAAAATTCTAATCCTCATTCTATAAGGGTTTGTAAAAGAGAAGTGTTGTAAAGAGTTTGTGATCATTATTGTGATCACTTGGTTACTTGTTCTTTGTGTTCCTCTTGTGGAGATATCTCTTTTGTAGAGATTTTTGTAAGCGGTGGAGTTCGGTACTCCGGTCTTCGGTAGACCTCTTGTAAAGTCCTCGGTGGATAGTGAAAACCCTTCACGGAGGTGAAGGCGGGGAGTAGAGCGGTGGTTCGAACCTCGAAACAAATATTTGTGTTTGCAATTGCTCTTGACTCTTGCTCTCTATTTTTCAATTGCTCTACATTGCTTAGCTTGTGATATTGCTTCTACTACTTGTTTCATATCTTGTGTGCATATCACCATTTCATATTCATTTCTTGATATATTGTCGATCATAAACTCATACAATAAGATTGCATTGCGCACCTCCAACTCTTATTTAGAGGAATCACGAGGAAGGAGTTCAGAGCCCTTCACCGGGTATTCGGCTCTTAGTCTTGTTTTGAGTGATCATTGCATCATTCATTCATAATTGTTTAAAAAGATTGTTAGATTAGCAATTACACCTATTCACCCCCCCTCTAGGTGTTTTTCAATTGGTATCAGAGCTTGGTCTCTAGACTCTTGGCTTAACAACCTTAGAGAGATCCTATATTTGCTAATCATCTCATTCATTTTTTCATTCACTATCACTTAGTAAAAATGGCCGATGGAATTAAGACCCCCCCCCAAAGTTTGATGGACTTAACTTTCCCATATGGAAGGTTAAGATGACAGTTTTCTTGCAATCTCTAGGAAGTCGAGTTGCAAAGGCTGTGACCAAACCCTTTAGTGCACCCACCGGTGATGAATCCACTTGGTCCGAAATTGAGACTAAGGAATTTTGTAACGCCCCGATCCTAAAGATATGGAGACGTTATGGCGACGTATATACGCGAGGAAAATACCCCACGTATATGCGCTAAGCCTAAATTAACCTGAACAAGCTATAATCTAAGCCAAAATAATGAATGATCACTGCAATAATACATATAAGACTACACATGATAACAGATGAATAACGGAAGGAACTATGGCAGCTGAAAGCGATAAAGATAGAATCAAGAGATGACAGAAATATAAAAGAGATGAGGATACCAGAAACAGAAGAAAGAACGTCCAGTTCCTTGCAAGACGTACCGTCCCGTCGAACACCTGCACAATAGAACAATCGTCCAATTTCTGGACGTGCAAACCCAGGGTCGTCAGAACACGACCATGGTGAGTGTGTGTGTAAAGGGGAAAGAACTCGTGCAGAAGAAACAATGTGCATATATAATAATAAGAACAACTACAGATAGAAAGACTACATAACACAATAAAAACTGAACAGTAACACATATGATAAAAACATGAATACAGCTAGAAGATAACTGGCACAACTGTAAATATGCAATCAATGTCACAATAGGTAACCTATCACATATCACAAGGCTGGTATCCAAGTCTGGTCACAAGTCTGGTCCTGGTTACAATCATATATACAGTCATGTGTCATAAGGCAGGGTAACCATTCAGGGTAGAATACAATGTTGTTCATTCAAATCATTCAATATCCATCAGGAGTGTTCTACGTTATCTTTGTCACTTTCCCACCGGCGTCCCACAACATTCGACAGTTCACCCTGGAGCCCGCACATCCAGTAGAACTCATTCGAACTCCGATATGCGGGTATCATTGTTCGAATAGGGAAAGAGAACCAAATAACATGAGTCCTAGGGGTTAACATCATACAGGTGCGTGTGGATGCTAATAGGCACTGAGAATGTAATATCACGCTAACACCAGGTGGCACAATCAGTAGATGGCCCCAACAGATTTAAGAGGTGGCCCCCACAGATTCAAGAGGTGGCCCCCACCACATGTGTGGTGTGGCACTTTGCTCCGTGTGGCACTTTGCTCTAAGGGGAATGGATTCTAGAGGTGGCCCCCACGGATTCAAGAGGTGGCCCCCACCATGTGTATGATGTGGCACTTTGTTCCGTGTGGCACTTTGTTCCATTCAAGATCCACCGGACGCTAGTACGATTGTGGGATACATCCTCGTCATCCCGACACCAGGCGGCAAACCGCCGGACGCCGGTTTGACTGTGCTATTAACAAGTCAACAGTGCGTGGGACATGGGTACAGGGGGTACAGGAGTACTAGATGTCAAGTAACAGTGATACAGTCATATGTCAAGGTCTAGTGAAAGGTGTCTAGTGTACAGTCAGTTAGGTAATGCCATCAATAACAATCAATACCTTATGCCATTTCAATTACTGGGATGCTACTGGACGGTAACAATATCAGTACAGTAATAATCGATCAGTAATCGTATACACGGTGAACAATATCAGTAACAGTAACAGTAACAGTAACAGTAACCGTGTATACGATGAACAATAGGACTGTACCGTGGTTACAATCAAACAATCATTTCCCAGTAACTTTCGATAACATGGATCAATGCAACAACAATAGAACTCGATAATACTCAATAGCCGTCTCATCTAGAACCAGTCATATCTCATATGTTTGCATATAACAATAGCCGGTTTACATCTCTACCAATCCATATAAGCTCTGAAATACAAGATCACTGATTGTCGACTAGATTACCATCATAATAACTCAATCTCTATCAATAGATGTAATCAATAACCAATCATGAAACATATAGTATGTCCTCGAGATCATCAAGTCAACACATACTGAATCATATTAAATAGGAAACATCCTCAAAGAACTGCAGTCTAGAATAAGTCCACTCAGGAGTCTATACGAACAGCTCATCATACTATAATCCAATCAGTTGGTATATCTTGAAACTCTAGCTTCTAATAATCCAAAATCAATATGATATCACATATCAAGTCAAATGTAAGATATCCACATCAACATCTGAATGAGTCATCATCAAGTCATCACCAATAAACAAATATCAAGTCTGAAAAGTACTCTACTTGGATATATCATCTCATCTTAATGCAGATCGGGCTTTATCATAAAGTATGTAAATCCAATGCCACCTATAACTCAAGTTGTATAACCCTGAATAAGTCCATGTATCAATCCAATCGTCATAATCTTTTAGTAAAGTAAGATCACATCCAATATATCCTCGATCAACTACAATACAACATAGTTACTACTGATACTTAACATCAACACATATCATCTAATGAATCTCAAATGCCAACAACGTCAATCTCATCTCAAAACAAGTCAGGCCCCAATATAAGGAACATAAATTCTGGATAACCTCTAGTTCAAGAACAATCTAAATCACAACTCAACTAATCCAGTCATATCTGATATGTCCTCAAATACTCAACTAATAAGTCAGGTCTAATTATTGATCATCATACAATGTAAATAGCATAAGTCCCAGATCAATCTAAAGTCATCATATCTAACTCACATTCCCAACAGTTACATGATCGTCAAGTATCAATATACATCAATGAATCTGATAATAATAATTGTCATTCCAACATATATCCATAATCAAGCTCAGCTCTCTCACTCTAACAATTTAATCTGATTCCCAAATCCTCGAGGGTTCACACTTCTATTAAGATCAAACATGATATCCCAATACTCGATGTCCAACATATCATAAACATGTATCTAAGTTCTAACATGATAAGTCATGTCATTCCATCATATATCCTTCCCTCGATATCATATACATCTATCAATAACCAATACCTAATCCATGGGTGAAATCCACAATCCATCAAGTAACCATACACAGCTGACAGATTCACATTAGTCGACTAGGGCTATATACAAGTCGACTAGGGGAAAGTGTAGTCGACTAACAAGTTAGGATAAGTCGACTAGTCATTCTATTAGTCGACTATAAAAGGTATCAAGTCGACTGACAGGGAACAACAGAGAGTCAGCCATTCATCTGGGAGGTAAGCTAGTCGACTAGGGGTCATGGGGTGGTCGACTAATACTTGTATTTGTCAATATGGACAAGTCGACTAATCTGGTTTGCAACATGATACAGATTCAATTCCGTACATACTCTCAATCTACCAAGGGACTCACTGCTTCTCTCATGCACACTCCCCACAGCATATAGGTTCTACCTTATGTCTATACACAAATTGTCCAACACTCATATGATAACAAGGATTCCAACATCATAGATATATGCATCTCCTATTCCATGCATTCATCATGTAAGGTAAAGGGAATGACAAATCCACTACCATACTTAAAGTTCTCCACACTCATAATAATATAACACATTAATTGATCCATCACATACATAAAAACATTTACAATTACTCCAAATTAAAGAATGAGAGAGAGATGAGGAGAAACACTCACATTGGGGAATCTGGTCGTTGCCGGGCGAGTCACCGTTACGGTCGCTGTGGTGCCGCTCTTCGCTGTTGGACTGCATAGGAGAATAGCCAGGGTATTGGAGAAGGCCTGGCTGCAAGCTGGGGATCTCGCGCTCGCCGGAAGGGCCTGAAATTGCCACTCGCTCGCTGCCTGAGCGCTGGATCTGGGTGGTTGCTGCTGTGCGCGTCAAGGGCTGAGTCGCTGCCGCGGTTGCTGTGGTGTCGTTCCTCACTATCAGACTGCATGGGAAGGTAGCCAGGGTGCTGGAGAAGGCCACCGTGTCAGTCTTCGATGACGGCCTGGCGTGGATCAGGAGAACGGCCTGCTCGCTCGCTGCCTGTGCGCGCTGGATCTGGATCTGCGCCTGCTGTTGGATCTGTTGGTGCAGATCTGGACAGGGGGGCATGTTGGCTGGATCCGCAGCACGAAGAAGAGGGAGGTCGGCCTGCAGGGAGGACACGGCCTGGCTGTTGGCTGTCGTTGCCTACCGGAGAGGAGGGAATCCGATCTGTGCGCTGGAGGATGCACACGGCCTGTCAACAAGGGAGGGGGAAAACAAGGGGCGGCTGTGGGTGATCCACGGGAGGAGCTGCTGTTGTGGGCGCTGCCGTGTGTGCTGAAGTGGAGACTAGGGCGGCCATGGATGCAGGTGGGGGTTGTGCGGCTGTGAATGGGGCCGGCCATGGCTGCTGTTTTCCCTGTTGGTTGCGGCCAAGGAGAGGAGGGGTGCGGCTAGATGGGGATTGGAGATTTGTTGGTGATGTTTAGGTTTAGATCTAGGTCTAGGTTAAGGATAGGTTTATATAGTAGGGTATTGGGTTATTGGGTTTGCGGGTATGCCAACGGGTTGAGGCTTGAGTTCAATAGATGAATGGGTATAGGTTCACCAATGGGTATTGGACCTAAATAGGTTGATGGGTAGGATCCAATTAGATAAATATTGGGTATAGGGTTTGTGACAACTGTTGCGGGTTGGGCTCCAAATAGCAAATGTGCAATAGGGTATATAATGGATAAGAAAATAGGTTGAATTAGGCTAAACAAAGGGAACACCACCACCACCATGATTAGTACAAATGCCAATATTAAAATAAGTAATACCAATCACAATTAATAATTGATAAACAATAATCATACTAAAAGAACAATAATAATAATAAATAACAGTAACAACATAGATATTACTAACAATGAGTAATATTATATCACATGAAAAAAAATAAATACATGTACACATTTAAAATACCAGTATATTTTATTCAAATACCGTACTTTAAAAATAGGGATATTACAAATTTGATGCCAATGCTAGGGCTCATTATGCACTCCTTCAAGCCCTTAATGATGATGACATCTCTAGAGTTATTCATTGCAAATCGGTATATGAAATTTGGACAAACTTGCTAATTACACATGAGGGGACTTCACAAGTGAAGAGGGCTAAAATAGACCTTCTTCGGTCCCAATATGAGAACTTTTGCATGCAAGATAATGAAACCATAGATGATATGGTTACAAGATTTACAAAGATCACTAATGGACTTTCTTCTCTAGGTGATGCTATCGACAACGATCAAAGAGTAAGGAAGTCATCCGGGCTCTTCCTCCTTCTTGGGAAGTAAAAACTACTACCTTGAAGGAACTCAATGACAAGGAGGAGATGGAGCTAATAGGTCTCATTGGGAACCTCAAAACCCATGAGATGGAGAGAAAAGCTAGGGAGGACATGGCTCCTTCTAAGAAGAAAACAATTGCCTTCAAGAGTCAATCTTACTCCGACGAAGACAATGAAGAAGAAGATGACGAAGAGCTCTCACTTCTCGTTAAGAACGTCCGGAGGATGTATAACAAGGCTAAGTTCCAAGGAAGAAGGAGATGACAAGGAGGCAAGGAAGAAAGAAAAATAATTAACTTCAATTGCCAAAAACCGGGTCACATTGTTGCGGAGTGCCCGGATAAAGTGAAGCCCTCCACCTCCAAGAAGCCTTACAAGAAGAAAGAATTGAAGGCTACATGGGATTCTGAGAGCGAATCCGAGGAGGAAATTGACACCGCCAACATGTGCTTCATGGCTAATGAAAGCACAAGCAAGGTAACCCCTTCCACTTCTTTTGATGATGAACTTTTCATGGATGAAATAGGAGAAGCATTTGTAGAACTCTCACATAACTATGATTTTCTAAAGAAAAAGTATTTAAAAATGAAAAAGGAAAATGAGTCTCTTAATCATCAAGTTTTTACTCTTGCTAAAGAAAAAGATGAATTACTTTCCACTCTTGTCTCCACCCAAAAAGATTTTGACAATTATAAGATTTCATTCAAAGGTAAGTTTCCACAAGTTGA
Source organism: Agave tequilana (assembly GCA_038442645.1). Taxonomy (NCBI): domain Eukaryota; kingdom Viridiplantae; phylum Streptophyta; class Magnoliopsida; order Asparagales; family Asparagaceae; genus Agave; species Agave tequilana. Next base: position 97,422 of record JAVJIF010003033.1, read on the forward strand.
TAAAAATGAAATTACCATGCTAAAAGAAAAAATAGATTCTTTAGGAGTAGTTTTGAAAAAGTGTGAATTTGATAAAAATAGACTTGAGGCTATGTTTCCTAAGAAACAAGCCCCTAAGAAACAATCTCACACTCACACTCATGCTCATGCTCATGTTCATACCACACAACCTCTGCATCATGCTAAACCCACCAAACATGCTCACACTTCACACACACATCATGCATTTATGTATGGTAAAGTGTTTTCATGTTCATATTGTGGCCATAAAGGTCACTTAGTTAATTTTTGCTATGATAGACTAAGTGCATCTCGTCATAATGTTTGGGTTCGCAACACTAACTTTCAAGGACCCAAGAAAATTTGGGTACCAAAGTCAATGATTTTGTTAAATGATGTAGGTACCATCCAAGGCCCAAAGACGTAGAGGATTGTGGTATCTTGATAGTGGTTGCTCAAGGCATATGACTTGGGACATCAATAACTTTGCAACCCTATCAAGATACCATGAAGGTGACACCGTCACCTTCGGAGATGATGCCAAGGGAAAAATCATCGGTATCGGTAATGTAAAACTTGGTACATCCCCTTTAATTGAAAATGTAGTTTTAGTTGACGGCCTCAAGCATAATCTCTTGAGTGTTAGTCAACTTTGTGATAAAGGTTTTGATGTTGTTTTTGATAATGTAGTTTTTAAAGTTATTGATAGAATATCTAATACTTGTGTATTTTCCGATTTTCGTGAAAACAATGTTTATATGATAGATATGATTAATATGTCTTGCAATATTACTTGTTTAAAAGCCCTCGATGATGACTCTTGGTTGTGGCATAGAAGATTTGGCCACATTTCTAGGTTAAATACAAAGGAAATGGTGAAAGGTATTCCTTGTTTGAATTTTGAAAAGGACCAGGTTTGTGACGCATGTAAATTTGGGAAACAAACTAAGTCTTCTATCAAGTCAATTAAGGATATCATGACATCACGTCCTTTGGAGTTAATCCATATGGATTTGTTTGGTCCTACTCAAACCAAAAGTCTAAGTGGGAATCGGTTTGCATTTGTTTTGGTTGATGACTTTTCACGTTTTACTTGGATTTTCTTTTTGGAACACAAAAACCAAGCCTATTCACATTTTCAAGCCTTTAAGAAAAGAGTTGAAAAGGAAAAAGATTCTTCAATTTTAAGAATAAGAAGTGATAGAGGAGGTGAGTTCATTAACCTACCCTTTACCACTTTTTTTGAAGAACAAGGAATTAAGCATGAACTATCTTGTCCTAGAACTCCACAACAAAATGGAGTAGTTGAACGGAAAAATCGAACATTACAAGAGATGGCTAGGATAATGCTTAGTGAATATGGTCTCCCATATTATTTATGGGCCGAGGCCGTTAATACATCATGTTATATATCAAATCATGTTTTCTTATGCAAAAATACTTTAAAAACTTCTTTTGAGATTTATTTTTCTAGAAAACCTAATGTCTCTTATTTTAAAGTTTTTGGATGCAAGTGCTTTGTTTTAAATACAAAAGATAATTTAGGAAAATTTGATGCTAGATCTTATGAGGCTATTTTTGTTTGTTATTCTAATACTAGTAAGGCTTAAAGAATCTTCAATAGATCATCTTTGACTATTGAGGAATCTATACATGTTAAGTTTGAAGAATCTAACTTGTTTGTTAAGAATGTTATAGAAATAGATTCTTTGGATGAAGGTTTGGAGAAAGTTACTTTGGAGGACTCACCTACTATTGAAAGTAAGCCAAAGGATGATAAAGGAAGTGAAGCTAAAGTAGAAGAGGCTCAAGGCAATGAAATTCAATCAATTGATGTAGAGCCTACTCAACAACTTCCAAAGGATTGGAGATACAACCCACATCATCCCAAGGACCTCGTCATAGGTGAAGTATCTAAAGGGGTAACCACTCGCTCTAAACTTCATGATTTTTGTGGGCACTATGCTTTTATTTCACATGTTGAACCCAAGAACGTCCGCGAAGCCGAGGCCGATTCATATTGGTTGCTAGCCATGCAAGAGGAACTCAATCAATTTGAGCGCAACCAAGTTTGGCACCTTGTTCCTAGGCCCCACAATAGACCAACAATTGGTACTAAGTGGATCTTTAAGAACAAGTTGGATGAATCGGGTAACGTAGTTAGGAATAAAGCTAGGTTAGTTGCCCAAGGTTACACTCAAATCGAAGGAATCGATTTTGAAGAAACCTTTACACCCGTAGCACGGCTTGAAGCCATACGGATGATACTTGTATTTGCATCATTTAAAGATTTTAAATTGTTTCAAATGGATGTTAAAAGTGCCTTCTTAAATGGTTTTATTGATGAGGAGGTGTATGTTGAACAACCCCCCAGGTTTGTTGATCATACACATCCGGATTTTGTTTTTAATTAGACAAGGCTCTTTATGGTTTAAAACAAGCCCCTAGGGCTTGGTATGAAAGACTTTCTTCATTTTTAATTTCAAATGGTTTTAAGAAAGGAAAAGTTGATACTACCTTGTTTACAAAACATGTAGAAAACGATATTCTTATTGTGTAAATTTATGTAGATGATATTATTTTTGTTCTACTAATGAATCTCTTTGCCAAGTGTTTGAGTCATGCATGAAGGATGAATTCGAAATGTCTATGATGGGGGAGCTCAACTATTTCCTTGGTCTCCAAATCAAGCAAAGGAAGGATGGGATCTTCATCAATCAAGCCAAGTATACAAACGAACTCAAGAGGTTCGGGCATGAAGGAGCTAAAGTGAGCAAAACTCCCATGGCAACAACCACCAAGCTTGATAAGGATGAACAAGGTAAAAGTATAGACATTAAACTTTATCGTAGCATGATAGGTAGTTTATTGTATTTAACAGCTAGTAGACCGGATATTATGTTTTCGGTTTGTCTTTGTGCTCGTTTTCAATCATGTCCTAAAGAGTCTCATATAATTGCGGTTAAACTTATAATTAGATACCTTAAGGGCACTATTGAAATGGGTTTGTGGTATCCAAAAATCGGTCAATTTTCAATGACGAGTTTTTCGGATGCCGACTATGCGGGTTGTAGGGTAGATAGGAAGAGTATAAGTGGAACATGTCAATTCCTTGGTAATTGTCTTGTATCTTGGTCTTCCAAAAAGCAAAATTCGGTAGCCGTTTCAACCGCCGAGGCGCAGTATGTTGCAGCCGGAGCTTGTTGTGCACAAGTTCTTTGGATGAAACATACTCTCCTTGACTATGATTTGCATTTTGATCATATTAAAATATTTTGTGATAATACTAGTACTATTCATATGACTAAGAATGCAAATCAACATAGTAAAATTAAGCACATTGACATTAGGTATCACTTTCTTAGAGATCATTATGAGAAAGGTGATATTGATATTGACTATGTTTCTACCGATTTTTAACTTGCCGATATTTTTACAAAACCTCTAGACTATGCTAGATTTTCTTTTATTTGTGGTGAGTTGAATGTTTGTATTATGGATTCTTGAAGAAATATTTTTTTATCTTGTTTGTTTTATCTTGTTTAACCCTTTTTGATGTATGACAAAAAGGGAGAGAAAAAGTTAGTTTGTTTTGGTGATTTGAACATTAAGTCCTTACTTGTGTTTTATTTGTGTTTTGTGTAGATTTCATGTTTTTATGCCTTATGTATATTGCCTTTCATAATCATTTCTTTTATACATAGCATAATTTGAGGGGGAGCTTCCAAGCTCTTTTCCCATAGTTTTTGAAATAAATTATATGTTTTGTCATTATCAAAAAGGGGGAGATTGTTGGCCCAAGGTTACAATCACCCGTTTTTAGTATGTTTTGATGATTACAAAACATATATAGTTATTTGTACTAATCATATTTGTTGTTTTAGTGTGTTTCAGGGTTCTAATATTTTTAGGAGAATTCTTCCCTAAAGGAAGATGTTTTGACTCAAGTCATCTCAATTTGGGCTCAAGTTTCAAGCTTGCAAGATCACATATGGAGAAGCCCACTTGAAGACCTGGTAGTCATTTAGAACTAATGTAAGAAATAGTTTGTTAAAGTTTGAGGTTGTAGAATATTGGCTCTAGGATACACACACTCATTTTTTCAAAAATACAGTTTTTAGTTTTTGATGTTTTATTTAAAGGTCATGCCTTGGTCTCTATACATGATTCATGTTTATAAATTTTATATCTTGTTTATATCATGTATTTCTATATTTCCAGCATGATACTTAGTCAAAAGTTCATACAAAATTATTCTGAAAATTTTCCCAAGGTCAAAATTTTTCCAGTCTGTTTTTCTGTTTCAGGCTGAACCGGCCGACCGCCCCGGTCGACCGGATCTTGTGTCAGGACGTGCACGCTTGTGCACGTCCGTCGGCCGACCGACCGGACGACTGACAGAAAATAGATTGCTCATTGTTTTTTGTCGGTCGGCCGAACGGTCGACCGACCAAAAGTTTCTGCTCTCTGTTTTTTGTCGGGCAGCCGACCGGTCGACCGACAGTTCAAAACTGTGTTTCATTTCTGAGGCCGGTCGGCCGACCGATCGACCCGAGCCCAACGGCTATATGCCAGCAGGGCTGACTGTTGACTGAGATTTCCTGCACACAAAATATGGAATTTTAGATTTAAGAAATAATAGTGCGAGGTTCTCAATTCTAATCCGCTGTAGCAAGGCTATGCGGGTCGTGATCCTCAAGGAGGGACTGCGATGGAAGCGTTAAGCAAGTTTCTCTAAAGTTTTTATTTTTATTAGTTAAGTTAGAAAGATAGCGGTATTTACAATGGTCGGAAAAAGAATATGGAGATGATGTGGATTTAATCTACAAAAAAGAAAATAAAAGAAAAGGAAAGAAAACTTATCTCTTTAGTCTGTTTGCCGTTTGAACCGTTGCGATGATCTACCTTTTCTTGGAAGGCGTACAAGCACGGCTTATGGGATCGTCCGCCTTCTTAATCTACTCTACGAAATGAAAAACAAGCTATGAAGACCTGTTCATCGCCATGGGCCATCAAGGTTCCTTCTTCGGCTAGGTATTCTCGAAGCAGTTGGATCTCATGGTGGGCAAGACATTAGAGAAAGAAACAATGTAGAAAAACAATGATAGACAAAGATAGAGACACAATAAAACATAAAAAGAACAAAACAAGCTTTGATTTGATTTAAACAATGGAGGAAAATTTACAACTTACACCGGCTGTCACCATCGGTATAAGAGGATCCCTTCCTCCATGAATGCAACATCTCCTCTCAGCTTTCACAAAAAGAAAATAAAAATTTACAATGGAAACAAAATCTAACCTAAAACCTAAAAACCCTAGCTTTTGGCCCTTTGCTCGCCTCTGGACCACTCTGTACGTTGCACTGCAGGGAATATTTATAGGTGCAGAAGGAAGTAGAGTCCCATCACAACTCCCCTACGAAATCTGGTACTCTGGATCAACTAGATTGCCGCGGAAATGCCGCGTTTCCGCGGCATTTTGGTGGCGGCTGGCCACGCGCTTTGGCGTTTGGCTTCGTCTGGTCCGCCCATGTGGGCGCCTGCTTCTGGAAGTATGATCCTGGCTCTTCATATTGGGATTTCGATGTAACTTGGGAATCAAGTTATCTAGATTTTGAATTCTCCCAATCTCTTTTAAACGAATTTCTTATCTCTGCACTCTTTTTATTCTCATCTGCAAGAGTTTAGGGTTGGGTAGAAGTCTATCCTTCCCTCATCTTTGATAATTGCAACTTTACCCCTTGCATAATTGCACTTTGACAATTGATATTTGCACTTTGACTCTTGGGCTTCAAATATGGGCTTGGATCTGGGCTTTTGGGCTCTTTAAGCTTTATTTATTGTTAAAATAATAATTCGAGGCCTGCACACAATAAATTACAAATTATTAATAAATGTGCAGAATTAATTGAATAAATATGAAAATGTGATGGTAAATATGATGATAAAAATGCACTTTTGACTACCAATCACTGACGGCCGACCGGACCGGTCGACCGCCAAGCCTGCAGAGCCCCAACGGCTCTTTCCTCTTTGGTGATTTTCTGAAACCTGATTTTTATTCTGTTTGTGTAGCAGATTTTCTTGGACTTTTAGGGACTTATTTTGGACCATATGAACTTAATTAAATCTTATTTCAACCCTCTCCTCTCCCTATAAATAGAGGAGATAGGTCTCTTACAATTCACTAAGAAAAATATTCCAAGTTTTCAAGTTTTCAAAAGAAAAGAAAAGTTTCCAAAGCTCTCAATTTTTCCACATCAATCTTGGTTTTGTTTTTCAGTTGTGTTTCCTAGCAAGATCAATTTACAACTGAGTTTTTCTCACTACACTTCTAGAGCCAAAATTCAATCCTCATTCTATAAGGGTTTGTAAAAGAGAAGTGTTGTAAAGAGTTTGTGATCATTATTGTGATCACTTGGTTACTTGTTCTTTGTGTTCCTCTTGTGGAGATATCTCTTTGGTAGAGATTTTTGTAAGTGGTGGAGTTCGGTACTCCGGTCTTCGGTAGACCTCTTGTAAAGTCCTCGGTGGATAGTGGAAACCCTTCACGGAGGTGAAGGCGGGGAGTAGAGCGGTGGCTCGAACCTCGAAACAAATATTTGTGTTTGCGATTACTCTTGACTCTTGCTCTCTATTTTCAATTGCTCTACATTGCTTAGCTTGTGATATTGCTTCTACTACTTGTTTCATATCTTGTGTGAATATCACCATTTCATATTCATTTCTTGATATATTGTCGATCATAAACTCATACAACAAGATTGCATTACGCACCTCCAACTCTTATTTAGAGGAATCACGAGGAAGGAGTTCAGAGCCCTTCACCGGGTATTCGGCTCTTAGTCTTGTTTTGAGTGATCGTTACATCATTCATTCATAATTGTTTAAAAAGATTGTTAGATTAGCAATTACACCTATTCACCCCCCCTCTAGGTGTTTTTCAGTATTGTATTTTGGAAGCCACCAGAATAGTCTTATTTAAGCTATGTCTTTGTTCAATAATCGATGAAGTTATCTTCAGTGTATTTTGGCTTGCTCAGTTAACAAAATTACAATTCTCTAATGACATTTGTTGTTCCTAACCTTTATGTCCTTTATTTTTCAATTATTTAACATACTAAAATTTAGAGTTTGAACATGCAATAATTGGAATCAAATAAACTGCAAAATAAATCAAAATCAATGATTAAATAAATAGCTGAAATGAAACTGGCCCGTGAAGGAAGCAGTCATGCTAGTCACTACCCTGAAGACAAAGACATGCTTGGCGTTGAATCGGTCTTGTCAACTAGCGATAAAGGATCTCTGAAAAGAACCAACATCTGGTGTGAGCATGAACACAGGTCTCCTACTCAGATAAAGAACGGTTTCCCACTAGAGAATAAAAGTTTAATTTAAAATAATAATTGAGCTCTTCACGCTTGCAGTAGAGGAGATCAAAGATGGAGAAGAGAATTGTTTGGTTGTGTGTTGGCTGTGAATGAGGGGCATATTTATATGTTGAATGGCCCCCCTTCCAACAACCATATCTGGATTTGAGGGTAATGGACGAGTAAATGCACACGATCCCCGAATCTGAATGATCAATAATAAATGTCTGTAATAGTCATCAATAAATGTAGTGGAATCAGTCAAAATAAAAAGGAGTAAGAAATAAAAATAAAACTTTCTCGCTCCATGCACGGGCATATGCTGAATAGCGCGTATGCCTGCCGCCGCCGCTAGCGCGTGTGTGGTGTACCAGACCCATAACAATTAATTCATAACAATAGCATGAGGAATGAATGGTATATAAACACCTATCCTTTTCATATCACATCCCTTGTGGGGCTAAACAAATAGGCTAAAGTTTATATCAAAAGAAAATTCTAGCTTTCCCTTGGTTGTGTCCACCAAACCTGGATTGCAACACCAAAGAGAGTCCATAACAATAACAAAAGCAACTAAGCTTTTATCCTAATCTTTAGGTGATCAACAACTTGTATCCTTTGCCACATCTGCTTATTATCATTTATAAAATTAAAGATTATAATGCCTCTTTTAACTTAAACAAATATTAGGAGTTTGTTTAAACAAAATGTATCTTTCCTTTCTTCTCGACTTACAACTTTTAAGTTAAATTCAAAGGGACTCCATAACTTGATAAGAGTGCAATTCTAAATGAAAAACCTCCATCCTACTTGAGAGCATGGTTTGATACCTTATATTAAATATATGTTGAAAGAAAAAGCGTAGGATGAAATATCAAATTTAGACCAAGTGTACTTTAAGGTGGAGTGCTTAAACATATCAACTGTCTTCTAAATCAAGTACCTTTATAGAACAATAGTATAGCTTGTTTACACTGTACAAGAGGCCTGGTTTAACCCAGATTTGCACCAGGGTATGTCATATTCTCCAACAAGAGAAAAATATATTATATTTATTACAATCTTTATTTGGCTTTTTCTTCTCATTTTCTAATATGCTATCACTTTAAAGTTTCATTATTACTCATCACTGACATAGGATGAAATAGTCCTACATAAAAAAAATCTACATCATCTCATGTAAGTTGTTATTGGGTCGAACCAGCTTAGGCAAGGATCCAACCCGACATGACTCGTGCCCGCACGAGCCCCAAAAGGACTATGACTGTGTGCTCAAATCCGAGTCACTCATCTCTCTTTCGTTGTCGTGTGATCTTTCTCTCTCCAATCTTCCTTTTGATTCCTAATATAATTAGGGTTTGTTAATTAGTTAGGATGTCTAATTGGAATTGGATTGAATAGAGGAGTGTGATTAACTTAATTTAGATTATGAGCAATCAACGGACGACATTTACTCATCTTCCTTTCCTATCACAAGTAGTTTATGAGTCTTTATAATCTATCTCTTCTTCACACAAGTCATCAATGCATGGGGCAAGAGAAAAATAATCTTCATGATTTTCTTCTAGTAGCAATAACTCTTTCATATACTTTATGAGAAGAAAATTAGAGTGTTCTTATGTGTGATAGTTCTCTTTAGAGATTCTTCATCTTTAAGAAAAGAGTCGAAAAAGATCTCTAAGATCCTTTTGTCGCATCATCTTCCGAGGAAGAACGTTGTAGTGGGATGATTTAGTGCAAGACAATCCATTGAAACATTTCTTACAAGATCGCTAGAAAAGATAAAACATGAGAATATCAAGTAAGTCTCAAAAGAATCAAAAGGTAAGCAGAAGGTGTCCTCCTTGCGATTGAAGTACGAAATCTCTTCAAGAGAGCGTAAGGATCTTGATTGACTAGAAGTATTTATTTTCACTATTTATTTTTCACACACATGCTAGTAAAGATCAAATGTATGATCTAGGCTTTTTCGTTCTAGCATGTTGCAGATTTTGCTTATATGTGTATAATTGGTATATGTTAGTAATATATATTGAAAATCACCTAGAGGGGGGGTGAATAGTGTTGGCCCAAAGGCTAGCCTGACATTTTGATGATAACAAACCATATCTAGTTATGTTTTAACAAATTTATTTAAATGAGTTTCAGGATAAAATCGTAAGTTATTTGACGGCTCCAACTCAAGACTCACGCTTTTGGACGTCGCAAAGAATTTGGATTCTCGAGCCTAGCACAGTAGAAGAGCTCCAGGATCAAATAAAGATTGAAGCTCAAAAGATTTGTAATTTTCATTTTTAGAATTTTTAGTCATTTGTGTCAAAACCTAGATGATAGAGGTAGAATACTTGGGATTGTCTCAAACACACACATTTGGTATTGCTTCATTACTTCAAACATATTTTCATACAAAATTTCTAACCTAGTTTTTGAAAAAACCATATTTGGAAAAATCAGTTTTAGAAAAACCATTTTCATTTTTCCATTTACAAAAGAATTTTTCATCAAAATAAAGTTCAAACATTTTTGGTGTTGATCTATGATCACACTCCGATTTTTACAAATCCTAGAACACTATTTTGTAGAACCCTACCCAAAGAATTTTTATCAAAAAATTCCCTTTTTCTTTTTAGCAGCCTCTGGAAAACAGATCTGGCTAAGGCCGGTCGACCGACCCAGTCGACCGATGTGCACGCTGTGCATGTGTGCACATCGGCCGACCGAGCGGCCGACCGTGGGAACTTGGGTTGCTCTCTGTTTTTCCACGGTCGACCGGATCGGCCGACCGACAGAGAGACTTGCTCTCTGGTTGAGACTGCGGCCGACCGACCCGGTCGACCGACGGCTATCAGAAGCTCTGACAGACTCCAACAGCTCTATTTTTCTGGGCAGATTTGTGTTGGGATTCTCTCCAACGACTCTTTTATCATTTGTAAGCCTATTTTCATTCCCTATAAATAGGGAGAGTATTTTACAAATGAAAGATAACAATTTTACAAAAGATTTACAAGAAAGATCAAAGTTTTCAAAGTTTAGTTTTTAGCAAAAGATTTTCAATTGAGCCAAAAATTTCCAACCCTTTCTTGAAGCAATCCTCTACTTCTCTCTAGTCTTAGTGCACTCCACAATCCCAAAGTATCATCTCATCATCTTGGTTATAGGATTGTGCAAAGTGAGCCTTTTTGGTGTGGTCAAGAGTTGATCACCACTTTCTTCATTGTGAGAAGTTGTAGAGGCATCGGCCTCAAGCGAGCGGGTGTGCTCCAAGTGGTGTTGCGACATCACGAGAGATAGGACAAGTGTGTCCTTGTATTGACGATCCAGTGGGATCACCAATAGTGGAAATCCTTCATCGTGTTGAAGGCGGGGACGTAGAGCGTGGCTCGAACCTCGAAAAAATCCTTGTGTTTGCGATTGTCCACATTTTCTCTAAACTCTATCTCTCTACTTACTTGCTAAGTTAATTGTTTAATTTCTTGCAAGTTCTTTTAATTGTTAAGTAGTTTTTAAATCCGCATTAATTGTCATATATATAGCCATCACCTTTTACCCCCCTAGGTGATTTCAATGGTATCAGAGCTTAACCCTTACATTTGGCTTAACCACCTTAGGGAGATCCTCATATTTGGCTATATTTTTGTTGCATCTTTATTTGTTGTGCATCTTATACTTGTATTCATGGCATCGGTTGATTTTTCTAGCATCAAGTCCCCACCTAAGTTTGATGGCTTGAACTGCCCTATTTTGGAAGGTCAAGATGAACATTTTCCTTAAATCCCTAGGAGTTAGAGTTGCTAGGGCCATCACAAAAGAATTTATAGAACCCTCACCGATGAGAGTTCATGGTCCGAAGATACCTCTAAGGACTATGAGGCCAATGCTAGAGCTCAATATGCATTAACACAAGCCTTAAATGAAGATGACCTATCACGCATCATAAATTGTAAATCGGCATTTGAGGAGTGGAATGTACTCATTGTGACTCATGAGGGAACGTCCCAAGTCAAGAGATCAAAAATTGACTTGCTTCGTTCTCAATATGAGAATTTCTACATGCTTGAAAATGAATGCATTGATGACAAGCTCACTCGTTTCACCAAAATAACTAATGCTTTATCTTCTTTAGACGACACGATTGACAATGATCAAAAGATTCGGAAGGTCATTCGAGCTCTTCTCAAAACTTGGGAAGTGAAGGCAACTACCCTCAAGGAGCTCAACGATAGGGCGGAGATGGACTTCTCCGGCTTCATCGGCAATCTCAAAACAAATGAGATGGAGATAAAAGTTAGAGAGGAAAGGGAGGCACCAAAGAAGAAAGCCCTCGCTTTCAAAGCCACTCCATCCACCCATGACGAGGACTCATTGGAAGACTACGATGAGGATTTTGCCATGCTAGGGGATCAGTTCCTCTGATTATCTTCTGCCTTCTACGAGGCATTAAGATTAATATCCCCAAGCTTATCATCTCTTTCATGACTTCTGATCACATCCATGTCCCCACTAGGCACTTGCCTTTTGGGATGATCATTTCCTATCTATTGAAGCAACTTAACTTTGATCTCTCCTCTGAAAGGTCCTCTGAACCTGCTGTTGACATAAACAGAACTCTTCTAAAGAGGATGCGTGCTGGGATGCATCATCCTGCTCCCCAGCAGCAGTCTATTCCTCCTGATCCTCATGTCCCAGGTTCTTCTGTTTCTGGCTCTTCCGTTCCATCTGATCTCTACACTCTTTTATCCGCTGAGATGCGGGAGCAATGCGCTCAGTTATCCACTGAGTTGCAGGAGCACCGTGCTCAGTTATCTGCTGAGATACAGCAGCACCATTCACAGATTTCAGCTGAGATTGTGGCACATCGTGAGGAGATGACCGCACGCTACCAGGGCCTGCACCATGACATGGGCTATTTTGCTGATTCCATCTGTTACAAGGAGTCACAACTTGGCACATTATTTGTGAGGCACGAGGTGTGGGCTCCAAATCCATGGCGCATGCTCGACCACTTCCTCCTACCGGACCTCCATTTCTGGCCAGGACTCCTACCGCTCCTCCGGCACCATAGCCAGCTGTTGTAACGATTGATTCTGAGGAGGATGATGAGGATGATGAGGTTGCTGAGGGCGATGAGGACGGCTCGTCTGAGGATGAGGAGTGATTTCCCCCTTTTTTTTGATGATGTCAAAAAGGGGGAGAGACATTTGAGAGATCTTTTTGGGCTACTATGTTTATTATATTTTGGGTTGAAGTACTTTGTTTTATGGACATGTATTTTGAGTTGTATTGTGTGGACATGTGTTTTTATGGATATGTGTTTTATTGCTTGTGGACATGAGTTACTTGTATGAACATATATTTTTCTCCATTATGGCAGCTTTTTATTATGTGATTGTGTCTTTTATATTCATGCTTTTATTTGATTCAATCACCTATTTGGATGGTTGGAGGTAACCATGTATGCATATACCTTTAATTCTGTATTTTTAGTATGCATGGATGGTTGGCATGTACCTCATTTTTATATCCTATATGCCTAGTTTATGCATGTATATCTCGTTTTCATGATTCATTTATATATGCATGTGTTGAGGGGGAGCTTCCCTTGAAGTCTCCACCCAAAATATTTGTGATAACTCCATATGTTTTGTCATCATCAAAAAGGGGGAGATTGTTGGCCCAAATGCCATTAGCCCGACATTTTGATGATAACAAACCATATCTAGTTATGTTTTTAACAAATTTGTTTAAATGACTTTCAGGATAAAATCGTAAGTTATTTCACGGCTCTAACATAAGACTCACACATTTGGACGTCGAAAAGAATTTGAATTCTCGAGCCTAGCACAGTAGAAGAGCTCCAAGATCAAACAAAGATTGAAGCTCAAAAGATTTGTAATTTTCATTTTTAGAATTTTTAGTCATTTGTGTCAAAACCTAGATGATAGAGGTAGAATACTTGGGATTGTCTCACACACACACATTTGGTATTGCTTTATTACTTCAAACATATTTCCATACAAAATTTCTAACCTAGTTTTTGGAAAAACCATGTTTGAAAAAATCAGTTTTAGAAAAACCATTTTTCCATTTACAAAAAGAATTTTTCATCAAAATAAAGTTCAAACATTTTTGGTGTTGATCTATTATCACACTCCGATTTTTACAAATCCTAAAACTCTATTTTGTAGAACCCTACCCAAAGAATTTTTATCAAAAAATTCCTTTTCCTTTTTAGCAGCCTCTGGAAAACAGATCTGACCAAGGCCGGTCGACCGACCCAGTCGACCGATGTGCATGCTGTGCATGTGTGCACATCGGCCGACCGAGCGGCCGACCGTGGGAACTTGGGTTGCTCTCTGTTTTTCCACGGTCGACCGGATCGGCCGACCGACAGAGAGACTTGCTCTATGGTTGAGACTGCGACCGACCGACCCGGTGGACCGACCTCTCAACGGTCGAAAATCCGACCGTTGACGGTCGACCGACGGCTGTCAGAAGCTCTGACAGACTCCAACAGCTCTATTTTTCTGGGCAGATTTGTGTTGGGATTCTCCCCAATGACTCTTTTATCATTTGTAAGCCTATTTTCATTCCCTATAAATAGGGAGAGTATTTTACAAATGAAAGATAACAATTTTACAAAAGATTTACAAGAAAAGATTAAAGTTTTCAAAGTTTAGTTTTTAGCAAAAGATTTTCAATTGAGCCAAAAATTTCTAACCCTTTCTTGAAGCAATCCTCTTCTTCTCTCTAGTCTTAGTGCACTCCACAATCCCAAAGTATCATCTCATCATCTTGGTTATAGGATTGTGCAAAGTGAGCCTTTTTGGTGTGGTCAAGAGATGATAACCACTTTCTTCATTGTGAGAAGTTGTAGAGGCATTGGCCTCAATCGAGTGGGTGTGCTCCAAGTGGTGTTACGGCATCACGAGAGATAGGACAAGTGTGTCCTTGTATTGACGATCAAGTGGGATCACCAATAGTGGAAATCCTTCATCGTGTTGAAGGCGGGGACGTAGAGCGTGGCTCGAACCTCGAAAAATTCTTGTGTTTGCGATTGTCCACATTCTCTCTAAACTCTATCTCTCTACTTACTTGCTACTTTAATTGTTTAATTTCTTGCAAGTTCTTTTAATTGTTAAGTAGTTTTTAAATCCGCATTAATTGTCATATATATAGCCATCACCTTTCACCCCCCCTCTAGGTGATTTCAAATAGGTGATGGTTAATCTATTGGTCACTAAATGACTAATAATGCGGAATTAAAAACTATTATGACCAAATTAAACTTATTAAACTAAATACCACGTATAACACAAGAGTGTAGCCAAATTCCCCGTGAAGGGCTCTGAACTAACTCCTCAAGATTCCCCTAGATAAGGGTTGAGGTGCCGCGTTGGCTCTCTTGGTTAAATACAAGTGTTAGCAAACAATCCCCAAGCATATAACAATTAAGCACACAAGTATATCATGCATATAAAGATAAACACAATAAAGGAATGCAAGATATAAACAAGAGATAGAGAGAGAAAGGGCAATCGCAAACACGGGAGATTTGTTTCGAGGTTCGAGCACACTTGCTCTACATACCCGCCTTCGACACATGAAGGATTTCCACTATGCTCGATCCCAATGGATCACTCTTTGGTGTCGCAACACCTACAAACCCTCGACTCCCTAGTCCCGTACACACCGCGAGCCCCACAAGCTCACCGAGGCCGCACCTCAAGCCAAGAGTTCACACACAAACTCTAAACACCGAGAACACACTTGTCCGCCTCCTCAAAATACAAAGAAGAAGTCTTTGGTGATCACAACATTTTGATCACCTAAAAACAATCTCACTACAACACTCCTATAAGATGAATATGTCTATGGATTGCTCAAGTGTTTGTGAGAAAAACAAGGATGATAGTGGTGGAGGAAAACTCAAGAAAATCTCTTTTAAACACTCTTGATAAAACTCCCTTTTTGATTGGAAGTATTAGCTCTCAATTTTGTGGAGAAAAACCTCTTGAAAGAGTAGGAAAAACTGGCTTAAAAACTCTCCAAAAATCTTAGAGAAAATAGCCCCCAAATGCCCCATTTTATAGAGCTCCAAAAACTAGCCGTTGGGGGTCTGTCAGACCTGTCAGTCGACCGGCCGGTCGACCGGCCAACGGTCATATTTCAGACCGTTGAGACATCGTTCGACCGGTCGGTCGACCGAGACCAGGATACAGAGATCACTGCTCTCTGTCCGGTCAACCGGTCGGTTGACCGGGGCCTTTCCAAAGAGCAGAACTCTCTGGCGGTCGACCGGCCCTCCTGCCAGAACTGGGCATGCACGTCTGTGCAGGTCTGTTGACTGCCCGGTCGACCACCTTCAAGCACGGTTGACCGGGTCAGTCGACCGGCAGAAGCCAGTACAGAAATCTGGGATTTAAAACTAGGTCTTTTTGGTTGAAACAAAATCCCATAAAATTACAGAAAATCTACAAAAATAGTTTTACATATATACTTTAATAAACAAACATGCTTGCACAAAATCAAAACATGTTACAAATGATTTGGACTATTTTTGTAAGTTGAAAATATTTGTTCAAAACAAAATCTGTATTTTCCAAACTTGATTTTTCTAAAACTTGTTTTCCAAACATTCTCCAAATACAAAAATAAGATATTTAAACTCTTTTAAAGCATAGTGTGTATGGATATGATCCACTACACAAACATGGTGAAATATCTATGTTTTTGACATTAAGCACTAAATACGGTTTTGGTTAAAACATGTAAACTAGAATACCAAAAACCAAACCGGTATTTTTCCAAAAGAAAACTCTTTTCTAAAATGAAATTTCTTTTATGAAAACACATATAATATCAAGAGCGTGTGTGTGTGTATAGATACTTTAAGCAATCCACCAACTATTCTATCCTTTACATTTTAACTAAAAAATAAAATCTTCTAAACAACCTAAGACACAAGTCTTCAATCTTGAAGTCTTCACTTGAAGTCTTCTTGACTTGGTCCAAACACCGTGCTAGCTCCAAAATTTGATTTTAAATCCTTTGTTGAAGCTACACACCTACTAAGATCTTGATCATGAATCTGTCACTAATTAAACACAAGATCATTAGTACTATAACTACATGAGTTGATCATCATCAAAACTAGAGTGATGGGCCTTCGGGCCAACAATCTCCCCCTTTTTGATGATGACAAAACTCATGAAGTTATATATGCATGGATTAAAGTAAAGCTTTAAAGAAGCTCCCCCTTAACTCATGCATAACAAATAAATATGACAATGAAAGCACATAAACATGTATGCAAATACAAGGAGATAAAAACATGCTAACAAGCATAAAACAAATCAAATTCTTTTCTCCTATTTGTAAAACAAAACATATATGCATAAACACAAATCTTACTCCCACTTTATTAATAAAGGAAGGAAAACATGCATATAAACCATGTATTTACATATAAACCAAAATACTTCTCCCCCTTTTTGTCAATCATCAACAAAGGGTTAAAGTAAAAATAAAATAATAAAGTCTTCTCCCCCTTTTTGTCCAAAACAATTAATCAATAAAGGGGTAAACGCAAATCAATCAATAAATAGTTATATGCGATATACATTCATGAAGAGGAAGACGTTAAGTTAACTTCCCTACATATATACATTACATGAAAGAGGGATGACAAGCCCTAATTCACATAACGCATAATATGCAATGCATAAGAGGAGATGTGAAGCTCCCCCTACACACGTGTATCGCATAAAGAAGAGTTGTCAAGCCCCTCAATATAGGATACACTCAAAATGAATCTATATGTAGAAGAGATGTTAAGCTTTCCTTGCATATAGGCAATACAAATCAAAACATTTAGAATTTATTTGGTTTAGTTTTTTTTTGTTATTTATTTATTTTTTAATTTTCAAAATTTTCTTATAAAAACAAAATTTTGAATTTTTGATACCAATTTTAAAACAATGCATAAGCTTAAAAATTTATACCAATTAAAATTTGAATTAAGCTTAGTATAAACAAGCTTTGTGCTTTAATATGTAAATCAATTTTAACTCAAGCACAAATAACTCATATATATGTATGAAAAACGAGTATATCAAAGTGTTAATATTAAAATTGATACATACATATATAGGAAAACAAAATATGAGTATATACAAAAATAGAATCAAATTGATACCAATTGAAAAGCAATATTCAATGATACCAATTGAAACAATAATAGGATCAAGTGTATATCTCATAAACTACTAGTTTAAATTAATTTTTGAAAAACTAGTTAAAGATCCTTCAAAAGCATGAAATCAAATCATATGTTTTTCACTAATCATACTAAATACACAAAAAAAAAATTCAAGCACCCATGGTCCATAAAGCTCAAAAATAATCATGAAACAGAGTCATGAATAAACAAATAAAGTGTGAGTGTTCAAAGATCATGTAAAAAGCATTTTCATGAAAATAGTCAATAAGGCTCAAAATATCCTGAATCTTTATTTTTTTTAAACAAATCATGAAAATCATTTTTCATTGAAAACAATAAACTTCTAGGTATATGTATGATTTATCCAAATCTAACAATATGCATACATATCCCAAACATAAAAGAGTCTATTAAAGGTATTTGCGTGAAGGCAAGAGACTCACGGGTATACATGTATATTTATTAGATTTAAATTTACAATACATATACATGAAGTAAAAACATGAAAATAGGCAAAACAAGTGTAAATGAGAGAATCATCAAAACTAGCATATACACGTGCATATAGTGGGTACAAATGAGCATGAAGTGCAAACATATATAAATCAATTTGTTGCTCACTATTTGTACATGTATAAATACAAGTTTTGATAAAACTACATTTTAACTAGTATTTACCACATGAAGCACAAAAACATCTAAAATATGAACATGCTAAATGATATCAACAATGAAAAGCATGTAAACTTAACTAAGAGTTTTAGAGATAGTTACCAACACAAGAACTATACTCCAAAGCTCCAAACATGGTGGTTGTCCCACCAAAACTCCTTGATAGTGATGTATCAAATGTGTGTCCATCAAGTCCATGTGCATTCACCATCAAGGCACCATCCCTCTCATGTCGTGTGAGAGCCCTCACCTACATCAAAAACAAAAGGTGGGGGTTTTGGTACCCATTTTCTTTTGGGTCCTTGGGGGTTAGTTTTATAAGGCACCCAAACATTTTTCTTATTAGCAAAATTTAAATGATGCATCTTATCAAAACAAAACTTTGCTAAATGACCTTTGTGGTCACAATGTGTACATTTGTACACCTTAGGATGCTTATGTGTGTGAGTGTGATCGTGGCGTGCAACATATGCATATGCATGATGATGATGTGCATGAATGTGTGGAGTTTGTTTCTTTAAAAACATAGACTCCAACCTAGAATGATTAAATACACATTTGCTCAAAGTTGAGCTCAAACAATCCAATTTATTTTTCAAACATTTATCTCATTTGTGGTGGCATGAAAAGCATGAAGCGATAAAGAATCATTTTTCTTATTCTTTTTAGAAACAAATTCTTTTTCTTTTTCAAACATTTTTCTTTTCAAAGAGGTGTTTTCATTAAAAGCAACTTCTTTTTGTTTTTTCACCAAAACAATTTTATTTTTCAAAATAGTGTTTCCTTCACAAAAATCATTTAATTTGGAAAGCAAGGAAACATTTTCATTTTTCAAAATTTTATTTTTTTTCTATGCATGCAACCTTATTTCTAAATGAATCATTTTCTTTTAGCATGCAATCAAAATTCTTTTTCAAATTTTTATTATTTTTCTTAATCATGTCATATTTTTCAAGTAAAAGTTGACAAAAAGTTGAAAGCTCATCATATGACATGTTACATCTTCTACCTCGGATTCGGTAGATACCTCAAGGGGGTTATCCCTTGGACCATGTAGCACTTGTTGGAGACGTCACTTCCAACATCCGAATCGCTCCCCCCATAGTATAGATCATTTTCGCCAAGGGATAAGGGTGTTAATGCTACAAAAGTCAAATCAATATTAGCAACCCTAGATAAATAATCATCATTTAGGGTAGACTTTAAAGCATGTAGGGCTTTTGCATTAGCCTTAAAATTCTTACCATTTAAGCAATATGTATTATTAGTGATGGCAAGATAAACATGAAAACCTAAGGCTTTGAGGTACAAGGACATCTTAACCTTTCAAATTTGAATGTTAAGAATGTCAAACATGGGTGGTGACATGAAATCCATGGTGTGTACAAAAATATAGTGATTAGCCTAAAAATGAAAATCTTTAACTCTAGGTTGTGAGACCCAAATTCAAAGCACTTGGCTCTGATACCAATTGAAAATCACCTAGATGGGGGGTTAATAGGTGATGGCTAATCTAATTGTCACTAAATGACAAATAATGCGGAATTAAAAACTATTAAACCAAATTAAACTATTAAACTAAACACCACGTATAACACAAGAGTGTAGCCGAATTCCCGTGAAGGGCTCTGGACTAACTCCTCTAGATTCCCCTAGATAAGGGTTGAGGTGCCGCGTTGACTCTCTTGGTTAAATACAAGTGTTAGCAAACAATCCCTAAGCATAAAACAATTAAGCACACAAGTATATCATGCATATAAAGATAAACACAATAAAGTAATGCAAGATATAACCAAGAGATAGAGAGACAAAGGGCAATCGCAAACACGGAGATTTGTTTCGAGGTTCGAGCACACTTGCTCTACATCCCCACCTTCGACACACGAAGGATTTCCACTATGCTCGATCCCAATGGATCACTCTTGGTGCCGCAATACCTACAAACCCTCGGACTCCCTAGTCTCGTACACACCGCGAGCCCCACAAGCTCACCGAGGCCGCACCTCAAGCCAAGAGTTCACACACGAACTCTAAACACCGCGAACACACTTGTCCGCCTCCTCAAAATACAAAGAAGAAGTCTTTGGTGATCACAACACTTTGATCACCTAAAAACAATCTCACTACAACACTCCTATAAGATGAATATGTCTATGGATTGCTCAAGTGTTGTGAGAAAAACAAGGATGAGAGTGGTGGAGGAAAACTCAAGAAAATCTCTTTTAAACACTATTGATAAAACTCCCCTTTTGATTGGAAGTATTAGCTCTCAATTTTGTGGAGAAAAACCTCTTGAAAGAGTAGGAAAAACTGGCTCAAAAACTCTCCAAAAATCTTAGAGAAAATAGCCCCCAAATGCCCCATTTTATAGAGCTCCAAAAACTAGCCGTTGGGGGTCTGTCAGACCTGTCGGTCGACCGACCAACGGTCATATTTCAGACCGTTGAGCCATCGGTCAACCGGTCGGTCTACCGGGGCCTTTCCAGAGAGCAGAACTCTCTGGCGGTCGACCGGGTCGGTCGACCGGCCCTCCTGTCAGAACTGGGCGTGCATGTCTGTGCACGTCGGTCGACTGCCCGGTCGATCGCCTTCAAGCACGGTCGACCGGGTCGGTCGACCGGCAGAAGCCAGTACAGAAATCTGGGATTTAAAACTAGGTATTTTTGGTTGAAACAAAATCCCATAAAATTGTAAAAAATCTACAAAAATAGTTTTACATATATACTTTAATAAACAAACATGCTTGCACAAAATCAAGACATGTTACAAATGATTTGGACTATTTTTATAAGTTGGAAATATTTGTTCAAAACAAAATCTATATTTTCCAAACTTGATTTTTCTAAAACTTGTTTTCCAAACATTCTCCAAATACAAAAACAAGATATTTAAACTCTTTTAAAGCATAGTGTGTATGGATATGATCCACTACACAAACATGGTGAAATATCTATATTTTTGACATTAAGCACTAAATACGGTTTTGGTTAAAACATGCAAACTAGAATACCAAAAATCAAACCGGTATTTTTCGAAAAAAAACTCTTTTCTAAAATGAAATTTCTTTTATGAAAACACATATAATGTCAAGAGAGTGTGTGTGCATAGATAGTTTGAGCAATCCACCAACTATTCTATCCTTTACATTTTAACTAAAAAATAAAATCTTCTACAAACCTAAGACACAAGTCTTCAATCTTGAAGTCTTCACTTGAAGTCTTCTTGACTTGGTCCAAACACCGTGCTAGCTCCAAAACTTGACTTTAAATCCTTTGTTGAAGCTACACACCTACTAAGATCTTGATTATGAATCTGTCACTAATTAAACACAAGATCATTAGTACTATAACTACATTAGTTGATCATCATCAAAACTAGAGTGATGGGCCTTCGGGCCAACATATATTAGTGTTGATAAGGATTGAATCTTAACCTAATAGATAATATGTTTGAATCAAAGAAAAACCCAACGTTGATATCAGAGGTATCGTTGCTCTCTTGCTTGCATGAGCTAATTGAGCTGCATGTTCAAACTTGTTTTTATATTTATTGAGCTTCATGTTCAAACTTGATATTCATATTGTCGTTTAAAATCATATATGATTTAATATGAACGGTTGTTATATCAATTGTTATAAAACACACTATTGTTGGAAAACCTAAATATGAATATATTTTATTATTGTTGATTAAACAAAACAAATTGGAGAAATGAAACTTTGCACGAAACTTAGACGGTGACAAAGAGATAGGTTACTTGTGGGCTTGTAAAGGAAACAATCAATAGCATACACCTTTAGGGCAATAGGCAGTGAGAGCTCTGCAGAACCCCAGTATTCTCAAGCCAAGGTGGAGTAAGCTTCCTCTCGATGGAATTAATGGACATAATTAGATGCGGGCACTAAGTGCAGATCTGCGTTTCTATTAGAATTTTCAGCTTGTCTCTCATTTTAAGTTATACTCACAGAGTTGTATACTATTGGATCCAAGCAAAAGTTTAGTTCCTAACGGCTATGGGTTCGGCTGATCAAAGTTCTATGTTGAAAATTATAAGCAGAATACTAGATATTGCATAAGGTGTAACCAATGCTTTGGACTATCCTTTTGCGAAAAGGAAATCAGCCATCAGTCTCTCATACTAAATTGAAACCCACAAAGTAATACATCATTAGATTTAGATTAAAGTTTAGTTTCAAGCTACCACAATACAAGTCTAATCTTCTTTTCAGCCTAGTCTTTCATAGCAACACCACTTCCTTAACTGCAATAGTGCCTCTATTTTTTATAGAAGCAAAGAAAAAGCCTTCTCTCTTTCTTCTTTCCTTGAAGCTGCTGCGGAGTCATCTCTTCCTCAAGCAGCATTAAATGCTGCAGATTTTTAGCTACACAAAATTCTCTTTACAACCAGCATTACTTGCCCAAAAGGAAGAAATCTCTCTTTGTTTAACAACTAGATCTCTAAGACTTGTTGCCTTGATCTTTAAATCTAGATCTGAGACCAAAATTCAAAAACAGAGAACACAATTAAGAAAAACACACAATAGTGTACAATAACTTTCAACTGAAAAATTCTGTGAAAAGTTATTGAGCTGCAACCTTCATCAATTCTTTAATAACTTCTCAGTTAAAGAAGTGTTAAAGTATTCGAATCTTCATCAAAGTTTCTGTACTCATTTCATTCAATTTTCTATTGATTGGAGAATCTTGGATTTTAAAGTCTTCAATTATTTTTGATTCTCTCTTGATTTCTTGATATTAATAGTGTCATTATTGAAACAGTTATTTATACTCTTTGATTACACAGAGCCTCAATGTGTATATTTTATTTGATTGAGATATTGTGCTAATTGGTTCTCACTCTTATTTGGAGAAAAAATAAATCTTGTTAACTTGTATACTCTCTTAGTATAGAGGAGAAAGTCGTTGAAGTTTTTTTCCTGCTTGGACGATCTCATTGAAGATTTTAAAGACATTGGACGCAAGCAAGAATTGAAAGAGAACAAGAATTAAGAGTGAAGGTGGAGGAAATGAGAGTTAAAGTGATAGTATTTAAGGGAGTAATTGTCACTCTCTACTTTGTTATTGTCATGTTCGTACTTTTTCCCCAAATTGGTTTAATGTATGAAAATAGTTATAGAGTGCGGAAATTGTATGATGTGTTACAAAGTAGATAAATAAAAATAAAAACTGAAAAGTTGAAAAAAATTAAAATGAATAAAACTGTTAATTGACACACATTAAACCATGCATTGAATTCAACAAATTAATCATAACAATACATTACAACCTATTAAGAACAAAGCCTGCAAATACCTAAAATTAGACAACAAATGACAAGCTTAACTTTGTCATTCCTGTTCCCAACACCATCTACACATATATCTCTACATTGTCTGTCACGTTCACTCCTCTCGCATCAACCACGCTTCCAACAAGATCGATTTCATCAGCGGGGAGCCATTTGAAGTGGAACTAGACGTGAGAGCTTCCAGTGGAACCTGCTCGTCAGAACTCCGTGTTGGAAACGTCTTCACGAAGCAAAAGCCCTAATTTATTTCACTTAACAAAAGCCCTAATTTTATTTCAGTGGACCTGAACGACAGGAATTTTGAGAAATAAATGGAGTTTTTGAAAGAGAATCAAGAGTATTTTGGGACATGAATAACATGCAACCGTTAACTAGACGTGAGACTGACAGATAATATCTTCTTGATGAAAATATGAGAAAAAGTTCAAGATACTATTTTGCCAACTTAAAAGTTCGTAGTATTTTTTTTTTTCATACCGGTGAAACTTCATGATATTTTAATGAATTTTAGCCATTACTATCCTTCCATTTACTTCTCTTTTTCCAAAGCCCAATTAATAAGGAATGGCCTGCCTTTCTGAACTCAGGGGATGGATAATAAACTAACAAAGAGAAGCCCAAAATGCCACATTATAAAAGTTCTGTGGATCCCACGAGTTCTCACTCACGTCTCCTGTGTGTCGGCTCGTTTCTCATTAACACGCCCTCTGGGTGGTGGGATGGGGTTAGCTTCTTCGCGCGAAGGGCCGACCTCGTCCTTCGCACGCACTTGGCCGCCGATCACGGTTGTATCGAGATGCGTATTGAAATTATTTCATCTTCTTTCTCTCCCCAGTTGCACCTTGGAAAGGACTGAAACCCATCCCTCTCGTTTGAGCAATCCTCTCGTTCGACCGTGGTGCCCTTTATTCCTCTTTGTTCTCATCAATGGTTCCCTCACTTTCAACGCATCAGTCTTGAGGTTGTCTTCTATGTGTATCTACATCAATAAAAATTGACCTCTGCAAATTGAGCTCTGCTACAATGATATCAGCCTTGACCTGTGTCCATGAGAAAAGTGCATCCTTAAGAAAGCAACAGTCTAACAAAAGATGGTTATGGTTTGTTGGGATAGAAACAAAGAGCACTCATTCACATTCTGTATCAACTTGTAATGCA
>JAVJIF010003034.1:0-168645 GCA_038442645.1 Agave tequilana
CTTCTCGAAGAGGAGACGAGGCCACGCGTTGAAAATCGACGCGTGGCTCTCCTAAGGGCCGCGGAACCGTGGCCAAACCGAGAGTCAGAGACAAGTCCCTGGTTTTGGCGAGCGTATTCCCGTCGCTTTTAGGACCTTCTTGGTATACTTGGATTCGGGTATATTCGTCCGGATCTTCATCTGACACCCGCAAGGGTCTAGGTTCAATGCATCTTCTAGAAACTCCCTTACTTGGTCTCAAGAATGCGAATTTAATTACCTAAAAATGAGTTTAATTAAGTTTTTATTACCCTTTTGCCCTTAGACTCTTGATTTATCTGCAAGAGAGACCAAAACACAGGGTAGACCGATATTTTATTCATAAATCAGTCGGAAATGCGATATAATAGGCAGAAACTGTAGACTAATCACACCCCCACACTTATCTTTTTGCTCGTCCCGAGCAAAACAAGAAAAAGAAAACTATACTACAAATATTATCACACCACTTTCACAGGTGACGCGATTGCACTGAGTGTGTGCAACAGGCCGTTAAACCTCTAGGTTTCCCCTAGAGGAGGAGTTAGTTTGTTTTGTCTCTTGAGGGTTTTCAGCGGATTGCACTCACAAAATCCATAAAGAAAGAAGACAAATGTTAGTATTTTGAAAATACATTTTGAAAGAGAGACAAGTTTACGAAATATTTTTGCAAAAATATAAGCGATTTAAGGTCATAAGTTCACCAAAGATTATTCTTTCTTAAACTTAATCTATATGCAAGATCTTATCTTCAATTAAGATAAGAATTCAAAACTGAATTGAATATTTTATCTTTCATGAAACCTAGATAATAAACACTTTGTGATAGTGAAGATTTTAGGATTTCAACTCTCACCATCAAGCCATTTATTTATATATATATTTTTCTTCCCTTAGTTTTCTTAGGCTTTCTAGTTTACTCGAATAGTGAGCCTTTAACCGATGACTTCCAGATGTCGGGTTGGAATTATCCGAATCAAATAGGGTCGGTGTGAAATATGGATTCATATTAGAATTGAAAGAATTGTTGTTGAATTCCATTTCACAAACAATCACAAACAAAAAAGAAAAAAAAACAACAAACAAAAAAAGAAAGAAAAAAATCAAAACCGAGCCTATATTAGGGTTGACCTAGACCTAGACGACTCCTGACTGGTCGATTACCCAGGGGAGGTTGTTGCTTGAATCTGACCACAAGCTAATCGGCCATGTAAGGGCAAAATACGGTGGGAGGTATCCGTGCGTAAGCAATACGAGCCTTAATTACGCCAAACCACGGTATTTTGAGGCGTAACCTTTTAATCCCCAACTTTAGATACCGATTTCACAAGAGTAAGATTCAAAATAAGTTCCACCCTGGTCAATCTCTTAATGAGTCCGAGATGTCCCTAGGGGCTAACGTCTATCAATTTTTATTAGGGCTTTGGTTGTATGAGTGGGGAGGTGGTTTTTGGGCTAAGGAAGGGTGATGAAATTCTCACCTTATCTTGTATTGGGCACCAGATGAGAAAACATCCCTCGAGTTTAAGACTCGAGTAAATAAGGTCACAAAACTAAGATGGATTATTTGTTTCTTATGACCACCGTTAGGCGTGAATAATCATGCTTCTTGAGGCATAGTTATCCAGCTAATAAGTAATTTTTTTCTTCATATATATATTTTTTCTTTTTATATTTTCTGCTTTATGGCATTTTAGGTCTTTATTTCCATCCCAAAAATTGTGTTTGTGTGAAGTGCATACTTATCTAAGGCAAAAAATTCAAGATAAAATTATCTCCCCAATTTTTTATACTTAACCTTAATTTTAAACAAGATCTATTATTTGACTAGGTTTAAGATGTCATAATTAAGGTTTTCTTAATTTCTAAGATCTTAATTTTCTTTAAAAATAGATCAAAACATTGTCTCTTATTTCAAAAAGTTTTTTAAAAGAAGGGAAAAATCCTATACAAAGGAAAAATTCTAAGAATATCCTAAAAGAAGTGAAAAAGAAAGAAAACTAAAAACTCTATGTTAGTAAAACCTTTCCCAACACTTATCTCATGCATTGTCCTTTATGCATCGTGATCGTATGTATGCATGAAACAAATAGAGGGAAGGAAAAATTACCTCAAGGTGGTGGTCTGATTGGTCCACGAAATGCGGCCCAATCCAATTTGCGTGGAGTTCAGAGGAACTCACCAAAAAACCTCTATAATACAGCCCATTATTATGATGTATATATGAATGATTTTATTATTTGAATTTCAACCCTATCTAAATTTGAATTTTAAAAATAATTTCAGTCATTATTTTTAACACCTTGTCCCAAATGGATTATGAAAAGATGGAATGATTGATTTGGACTTAGGAAGTATAGGAACTAACACTGACTTAGGAATTTGACTTAAATCAAGTAAATGTTCAGGAGTCAAAATTAGTTCAGGAATCGGGTCCAAATCAAGAAGTTGAAATTCAAGTCTACATTCATTCCCCCATAATGGAAATGGACTATCTAAAATAGGTGATTCAAGACAGGTATGGGAATCACAACTGACTCTAAAATGTTGCTCAAGTTGGGTAACCAAACAGGAGTCAATATTGATTTAGGAATTTGAACTGGATCATAAATTTGAGAAATCTAAGTCACATTCCTCATTGAGTTCAATGTCATAAAAATGAGAACTTGCCAATTTGTCAATGGGACTTTCAAAAGTATGAAATTGGTCAAGTTCAATATGGATGATAAAAAGATTGGTGATTCAATTTCATGATGGATAGGCACATGATCCAATACTGACTCGGGAAAGGCCTGAAATCAGGTAAAAACAACTCAGCTTTATTGAATCAGAAAGTGAAATTGAATTACCAAGTTGAGGTTCAGGATCATATTCATGCTCAAGTTCAATTTCAGGAAAAGGATAACTTACCAACATGTCAATGGGATTTTCAAAGTCTGAGTTTGGTCAAGTTCAAATGGATGTGCTGAAATTGAATCTTGGTTTTCAGAATAACAAGAGTCATGGGTCACATCAATAAAGTTAGAGATATCTAAATTTGTCAAAGGTTGATAAGATAGAGTTCCTCATTCCTATAAATGCTAACCAATTGACTCAAATGTGTTTTCAACCTATTGATAGATTGGCAGAGAGATTTTTGAAGTTGTAGCGCAGACTCCTGCAAGATTTCTACTCTTTTCTAGTTATGATTTTTCTTCATGTGAATGCTTGAGAAAAGGAGTGTAGGAATCTTGGTTTGAAAAATTTGTGAAGAGTGAGTCCAACATGTTTTGAGATTGAAGCTCAGACTCACGAAAGCATTCCATACTCGTTTTCAGGGCAGATGGTTGGTCATTTTGAATAGGTGAAACTGAGTATGAATTATGAAAATATTGTGGAATTGGTGAATTGAGCTTCTTTTGTTGGGACTCAAGCATGGCTTGTACAGCTTCTATACTTTTTTCTAACTCAGATTTTTCTTCAATTAGTGGTTCTAGAAAAGGAGTATAGGAAGCAAAATTGGGAAATGAATATTATGGAAATTGTGATAAGGTAGTTGAAAAGTTGACTCGGGGGAGTTGAATCCCCATTAACTCTGTGAAGAGTGAAAATTATTTTGAAAATTATGATTATAAGGTTGGGGGTATGAGTTGTATTAATTCGGATAAGTCCAACCCGGTGTATTTGGTTGGTTCATATTGTAAAATGTCGGGTTGGAATTATCCGAACCAAATAGGGTCGGTGTGAAATATGGATTCATATTAGAATTGAAAGAGTTGTTGTTGTTGAATCTATTTCACAAACAATCACAAACAAAAAAAGAAAAAACAAATAACAAACAAAAAAGAAAGAAAAAATCAAAACCAAGCCTATATTAGGGTTGACCTAGACTTAGACGATTCCTAACTGGTCAATTACTTGGGGGAGGTTGTTGCTTGAATCTGACCACAAGCTAATCGGCCAGGTAGGGGCATGGGAGGTATCCGTGCGTAAGTAACGGGCCTTAACCACGGTATCTTCGAGGCGTAACCTCTTAATCCCAACCTTAGACACCGATTTCACAAGAGTAAGATCAAAACAAGTTGCACCCTCGGTCATCACTTAATGAGTCCGAGATGTCCTAAGGGCCAACGTCTATCAATTTTTATTAGGACTTGGTTGTGTGAGTGGGGAGGTGATTTTGGGCTAAGGAAGGGTGATGAAATCCTCACCTTATCTTGTATTGGGTTATGCCCTTAAATCTAATTCGTGCAAGTGTGCAATATAGACAAGAATATAACACAAAGCGAGTAAATCACTCACGTGTTTGTCCTATACTATATGCAATGCCATATGTACAACTCGATTCAAATCACAACAACAAAACAAAATACAGTATATGGAATTGAATTTGACACGTGCCTAAATGCAAATGTCTAAACCGTTTTAAAAGCCTCCCAATACCGTATTTTAGTTCTTTAATTTATTACAGTGTTTCAGGTCAAATTACAAACATCCAGCAGCAGATTACAGAAGTATATGCAAGAAAATAGAACCCTGCAAAAATGGTAAACCAGGAACACTAAAAGTGTCGCGTTCCGCGACTAGTTTGGCGTTTTCGCGGCAAATATATTGAATCAAGCTCCCTACTCTCGAGAGCAGGGAGGTGCAAGGATTTATGGCTTCTGCAATGTTAAAGTTCTGAATCGTTTGATCTGCACACTAAAACAGAGAAGAAAATGTTAATAAAACGTGAAAACAAAACCATTCCCGTCCCCAACAACGGCGCCAAAAATTTGATTTGGGCGAACGAGCACTCAAAAACGTGTATTTTATGAAATCAATGAAAATGTGTATGTGCTAATGTTCCCTCGATACTTCAGTTATAGCATTGGCTCAACGGGTCGAATCCACAGGGACAGGAGGCGATAGAAGCATTAACAATCCTTATTCACGTCGGTTGTTAACAAGTTCTTCTTTGTTAAAGAATGGTAAAAAGGAAAAGAAAATAAATTCAGAAGTGATAGTAGAGAAGGCGATGGAAATGACGATATAAAAACAAAAGAGAAGTGATGGTGAAGAAAATGAAACAAAGGTGAACTAAGAAAGCAGTGAAGACATTGATAGAAAAATGATAAAAAGGTTTGAAATTGACTTTTAAAACAAGATAAAAGAAAACTCATAGCTACTAACTACTAATTGCTCCACTAATCATGCTAACCTCTTAGTGATAGTTGCCTCACATGGATTCTTGCCATCACTAATCCTTAGCTTCAAGAGACGATACAAAGCATAGCTCATAAGATTGTTCTTCTACATTCAAACAACACATCATATCACATAACAAGTTGCAAGGTACTATTAAATCATCAAAACCAGTTAGAGGTAATCATGAAATAAAAAAGACATTGCAAGTTAGCAAGTTAGTGAGTTAGATGTTAGAAATGTTAGAATGTTAGAATCCATCATCATGAGCCATCAATGGCTCTTGCAAGAGCAAGACCTTGTAGAGGCTATTAGATTCACGTGGATTATCAAGCAAGTGGTTAGATGGTTAGTGGTTAGTAGTTAGATTGTCATGAGAAGAAAAGTTAGCTAAGCATCCTGGAGAAGATTATAATGGAGAAGAAATGAGACACCTTTACATAGATTGTCCACATCTATTACATCAATTTCTCTCTTTCTGAATCTCTCAGTCCTAATACATGATCTAAATACAAAAGAAAAGAAAAGAAAAGAAGAACTAACCTACACTAAAAGAGAGAAAATCTCCCTATTTTTAAATCTGCTTGCGTTCCGGGCCTCTGCAGAGGTATTTATAGGCAAACGAGGCTTTTCGACGCGTGGCTCTCCTATAGGATTTTCGACGCATGGCTCTCCTATAGCGGCCAAACCAGGGACTTAAGTCCCTGGTTATGGCGAGCGTATCCCCGTCGCTTCTAAGAACTTCTTGGTATACTTAGATTCAGGTATATTCGTCCGGATCTTCGTCTGACACCCGCAAGGGTTTAGGTTCAATGCATCTTCTAGAAACTCCCTTCCTGGCCTTCAAGAAATGCGGATTTAATTACTCGAAAATGAGTTTAATTAAGCTTTTTATTACCCTTGCCCTTAGACTCTTGATTATCTGCAAGAGAGACCAAAACACGGTTTAGACCGATATTTTATTTATAAATCAGTAGAAAAAATGCGATAATAATACAAAACTGTAGACTAATCACTGGCGGCAAGAGTAGACATCGTCAGTAGTGGCCAACGGGAGTAGCAGCAGCCATGACCATCACATTAGTGCGTGCTGTTGCATCAACATCCCGCACCAGTAGCTAGACAAATTAAAAACTGACACGAAAATTAACTCTTGACGATAACAAAGACAAGTAATCTTTTTTCAAAAGAACTTGATAGGTGAAATTCTAAAATTGATTTAATTTGGATATTTAATTGATTTGGAAATTGATTTATTAAAGAGAGGTGGACTTAACTTGAGAATTGAAATTGATTTGGGAGTTAAGAACTTGAGGATGAAACTTTGGTGACAATGTTATTCTTTTGAAATCATTTTCCTTCACCTTTCTCTCTTATTCTACTAGCTTTGTTTACATGAAAATACATTTAAGTTTATAGCATGAGCTAGCTTACTGTGTCCAAGTAACATGAGAATGTTTCAATTTTTTCTTTGTTGTGCTATCTTGTGTTAGTCTTGTTAACACGAGAATACTCTAATATGAGAATATTGTAATGTTTGTGAAATTTCACGTCACACTGATGATTGAAAGTTCCACTGAAAACAAAATAAAATCTTCTAATGGTC
Source organism: Agave tequilana (assembly GCA_038442645.1). NCBI lineage: Eukaryota > Viridiplantae > Streptophyta > Magnoliopsida > Asparagales > Asparagaceae > Agave > Agave tequilana. Next base: position 6,788 of record JAVJIF010003034.1, read on the forward strand.
CCCTCACTACACATTGTTTGGCTAGCGTGGGCTGTTTCCTATACATGAATAAATTATATGTATATCTCTCTTGTGAAAATATGTATATGAATCTGCATTGGATGTATTATATTGTTCGGTTATTTGAATGTGTTATGTTGATAAGTATGCATCTTAGAAATAAATCTTTTATTAGGATGATGAAAGATGAACTAGTATCGAGGTTGTGGGGGATGAACAAGAAAAGAAGGCGAGGTTGGATTATTACAAATAGGTGAAAGATATGGCAGAAGAGTTGCTTCGACTATACAAGAGGAGGTGAAGAACACAATAATAGGCAATCTGGAACTCACAAAAATGAGCTAGAGAGCAAAGTGTCATTCCAGTACTTTTTGCTGAGTTTGGAAAGAATGTGACAAATGTTCATATCAAGAACAAAATTAAAAATTAAAAGAGGCAAATTCTGCCAAATGAAATAGTAATGAAAAACAACTCTAGATTTGGTTGGGATGCCTTAACCCGGAGGTTTACCTATTCTAAGGATACATGGCATAGTATTCTGCTAGTTAGTTTTGTTAAGTAAAGGTCAATATTAGAATGCATGATTAATAGTATTTGTATGGTAGTTTACTAATTGTTCTTTGTATATGTTCAATATAATAGGCTCATCCAGACATACCTTTTCTTAGAGATCAGATATATTTGAAATTTGATGGATACCTAATGTTTGCGGGTAACTGCGAAGCATTAGGTAAAGAAGCTGGTAAATTCAGTGTTGGAGCAGGAGGCATTCTTTTGGGACTATACTGTTGCGAACTTTTAGTTATGTATAACTTTTAGTTATTTTGACTTGTAATATTTATGTTTGGACTTTTAGTTTTTTTGACTTTTAGGTATTTTGACTTGTATATTTATGTTTGGACTTCTAGCAGTGTTTGAACTTTATATATTTATGACTTGCAATGTGATGGGTTCATAATTTAGATGTTTATGTTTGGACTATGTTAAATTTGGTTGCTATTTGAACTAATCGTGTTCATTGACTAATTAAAGTGTTGCTATTCTTATGTTGGTTATTGATTGTATTATGTTTGTTGGTTAATTTGATGATATTTGATTATTAGGCGTTAGTTATTTTATTAATATTTAATTATGGATATTAGCTATTTGGTAACATTTAATTATGAACATTAGTTATTTTAAAAATATTTAGTATTTAATTATGAATGTTAATTTTTAATAACAATAGTTAGTTTATTACGATAGAACAATAAGTTAAAAGGAAGATTAAAATAACTAATAATAATGTCCAAATCTCAAAAATCTTGAAACCTTTCTCCCAGTCCCGACCAAACCCAGAAATTGTCCCATCAAGATGGCAGTGCCACTTAGAAATCCTAAACAAATGATTCCATTTATATAGAGATTGAATTCCTACAACTGTGTTAGAATTAGGAGCTAGCTCATGTTGGACATATCTTTTGAACTAGAATTATGCTTCTTAAGGATGTAAAGTTGTCGAAACAGATCCCATAATATTGATCTCTTAAGGCATTGTTCCAGACGTTGAGTTTTATGCTTTGTGACTCAACTAGCACAAAACGGGTTTGGAAAGAACATTTAAGCACATATGACATCTTGTAGTCGGCCGCATTTTCTTCTCTTTTTTCATCCAAATCTTTTCACATCTCGGGGAACTTTGCAGGTTGCTTCTTGGTTGCAGAAATTGAATCTTAAAAGTTCAGACCTAAAATTGTGTACCTGAAAAGGATCTCCCATTCCACTAACTGTCCATCTGTCCTTCAAGGGAAGCCCCCCTCTCAAACTCTTGCTATAGTTGGCTGGTCAAGAGCATGGCTCACCTAAACAAGTTTGGTGTCAGGTTGAAGAAGTATATGATGAGTTATTTAATGATAATAATTAATCATTTAATCATTTGATTGATTGTATAGCTTCTTATACATTAAGATACTGTATATCTATTCCGGTTCTTCGTATGTACCTGTGTACATTTTAAGCGCTTGTTTGTTTCTGTGGTCATAACCTGTCACAGAAAGAGGTGAGAGTTGGCTCCTCTTAGAAGAGGATTTGGTTCTCTCTTAGAAGAGGATTTGGAACCAAATCCTTTCAATTTGAATTCAAGATACCCTATCCAAATTACAAATCTGCTCCTTTTATCTTCATCTAAGCTTTAGAGGGATTAAAAATAAAAGATGATGTGATTGTAAGTTCTTTCTGGACTTTCCCTATCCATCAAGTATGTTCAAAATGGACGGCTGAATGTAACAATATTCGTTGAAGCTTATTTGTTGACAATCTAAATTATCGGTCATGATCTACATACACTTCCAAACCCTTGCATACCAATTATTGTTGGGTATGAAACATCCTACATGGTAGATCTAAGCAAAGCACTGTCCTCCTGCCTAATAGATAGGAAATAAAGCTCATAATGACAAAAGTAATCGCGCTAAATGGAATCGATTTGCAATATGGATAGCCCATCATTGAACTTGTTGCCGCGTCGGGGGGGGGGGGGGGGGGGGGGGGGTTGCGTGGGGTGGGGGAGCCAAATCTCAGTGTAGAAATTTATTATGATTGTTTCATTTATGCATTACGTTGCTTAATTGGTTGCGAGACCTCGAGACTATTCTCCTTTCATGCTGTTTGTACATCCTTAATGTGGTCTAATTAATTGGAATCTTTTTTTGCTTATAGAAATTTAATAGAGACCGTATTGTTGTTAGCCTAATAATGTTTGAGATTTCATGTATGTCTTTTCCTTGTTCATTTTATGTCTTTATAAACAAAAATCTTTCAAAAAGTACTAATTTATTGTTTTTCTTTCAATGATCAGCAACCACGACCAGTCACGTGTTCTTCCTGTGAATCAAATGGTTACGTCGAGTGCAAGTGGTGTGGAGGAACAGGTTTCTTTATGATTGGCAACAACATGCTTTGTGAAGTGCCATCCAGAAACACTAGCTGCATCATCTGTATGGGGAAGGTAATTGAGAAATATGAGTTCCTGTGGAGGATCTTTTTCGTATCGCACCAACATAGTTTGTTTGTGTAAACGTAAGTTGATGTATTGGCTTATAGTTACAATGGTTTGCCATTTAACACCATAACCCCCTTTTGCCAGAGCTCATCAGTAAAATGAGATGGCAAGCTTTTCTCAGTTTTATGTTGTTGCAACTTCTGTATCACTTGCATGCATGCATGCATGCATACACACATACATAGATAAATACAGATAAGACTCTCTCACGCACACGCATGCTCATTCACCCCTAGGTAGCTGTTAGAGATGCATCTATGCAAGACATTAAAGGAGGGTTCTGTGTGCTATATTGATGAGACATGGGGCAAGAATAAGGTGGTGTAATATGCAAATTAATGCAAAATAATTCATATTGTGCCTGTTTATATGGCAAAATTTTTATATATGAGCATCATATCTCTTTGAAGATTAAATCTGCACAACTTATAAAGAAAAATATGCTGTGATTTTACTTCTTGCAGGGTTCAGCATGTTGTCCTGATTGCAAAGGTACAGGGTTTCGTGCCAAGTGGTTGGGGAAGCCTCCTGCACCAAGCTAATGACACTGCCAAGTCCCATGTAAGGTTCTCATACACTCGGTGATGGACAACCAGGTGACTATGCTAGAAAATGTTTAATATTGGAATACAATATTTAGAAAGAATCTATTCTTTATATTTGTACAAGTGTACTGCAAATTCCCTAATTGTATTCAATTTTTTACACTCTTGTATTTAAAATAGTCTGATTCCAGGTCCTGCAATAAAGAGTCAGAATCTTGTTTTTGTCTAGTTCCATCTTTATGATGCAAGTTTACTGGTATAATTATGTTGTGCAAGAGCACAAGGTTTTCACATGGTTGATTGAAACCTCTATTGATATGTAATCATACAGTTAAGGGAAAGAATTGCGTAGCAATATTTTTAAGGGTAAATGCGAGAAAACACCCTTACTATCAGGGTATTGCACCAAACTCCTTGAACTATAAAACTTACATATTGATCTTCTGGACTGTAACACTGTTAATTTTTATGTCCAAATTAGTTACTTGCAAAGCACGTTGACTCACTTTATCCTCTTAATTACATAGTAATTATTTTTTTTCAAATTAGATGTAATTAATTTTAATTTTTTTCTAATTATCTTCTTTCTAAGAAAATCCTAATTATAATGGAGAAGAGTAGGAGAAGAAGATCGGGTTGTGATGATGGTGGAAAGGATGAGAAGATGGTGGATGAGAGGAGGAGCGGAGTTCGGGTAAGTTAGGGTTCACATCATAAAAGAATTTGGGTTGGGCGGTGGTTGTGGTGGAGGTGGTGGTGGTGGTGGGTTTGAGGAGGAGGAGGTGAGGTGGTGGTGGTGGTGGTGGTGAGTTTTAAGAGAACATTGGAGGAGAAGAGCTGATGACTGTAGTTGGTTTTAGGAGGAGTATGAGGAGAGGGAGGGGGAGGTGGTGGATTTAAGAAGGTGATGGGTTGTTTTGAGGAGGCGGAGGAGGAGAAGGAGATGATGGTGGTTTTGAAGGAGGCGGTGGTGATTTTTAATAGGAGGAGGCGGCGGGGGTGGGGGGGATGATGGTAGTGGAAGAGGAAGATGAAGTGGTGGTGGATTTTTACAAAAAAATTAAGAGGGTCTTGTGCTTTGCATGTGACTCTTTTAACGGAAAACTTAATGATATTATAGCTCGAGGGTGAATGTGCAAGTTTTTATAATTTAGGAGGGTTAGGTGCAACAATCATGATAGTGCAGTGGTGTTTCCGCAATTTATCCTATTTGTAATATCAACTCTTATTCGTTTTTGCTTCATTTATCGAATGGATTGTTTATTCGGTGTAGATCTATCTTTGAGGGTACAGAGAGAGAGAGAGACGAGAGAGAGAGAGAGAGAGAGAGAGAGAGGGGTAGAAAATGTGTAATGGCTGTCTTAATTATGTGGTCTATAAAAGTGTTTTATCTACACACTTGTTGATGGGGATATGTAGAAAAGGAAATCAAGGAAGATATTAGATGGCGAAAACGGGAAGAATGGATAATGATTCAGGTAATTTCTTCACGATCAAGGATACCTCATCTATAGATACTATAATCATGAACTGGTCAGCTTTTCCAACATGAAAATTTGTATTTGAGTGTTTCTTTTCCAATGGCGAGCTTGGCATTGTCAAGCACCCAGTCCCTGGAGGAAGGGCACAGTGGCAGCTATCCAGCAGTGTGAATCTGAAGATAAATGAACCCATGATTTGTGGATATGAGCTCCCAATCATGCTGGGGCAGCCATTTGTGTTGATAGAATGACGAAGGAATTATCACTGAATGATCCTATCATTCAACGATAATGAACTAGTCCAAAAGAATCGGGTGAGCTCATCTACTATTTCTGTGCGTAGGCAAGGAAAACGAATTTTTTTTTTCTCCCCCTTCACGCGTGCGGGTGAGCCGTCCGATGGGGTGGGCCCGCGCGCGGTGAGCCGTCCGATGGGGTGGGCCCCACCGGGTGGAAGACACCACCCACCCAGTCTCGAACAAGGTAGATGAACTCCCACCCCAGTTACATCCAGTCCCCTTCAAACGAGAGAGAAAATCCCATCGAGACTGTTGGACTGGTAGAACATCCCACGCCCCACTGACATATTGTGTTTGGGACTTGACAAGGCATCGGCAAGTCACTTGTCCGCAATCCGAGAAAGGTGTGGCGTGGAGGCACATCATAAGCTCCTTTAGTCGTCGTAATAAGAAGTTCGAGAGGCAACGTTGTGGCAAGCCTGCCAATACGTAGTGACATGTGGCTTCTTTAATTGTCGTGTGAGGTTTTGAGCATTATATAGCTTTTTTTAATAGTCTGACAGGCACAAGTTGGCTGTTGATATTTCACAATCTAAACATAACACACTCCCTTCTACGAGGGAGGTTTCATGTTCAGTTTTCATAGCTATAAAACATTTGATTTTTAGTTTTTATTTATTTTAAATAATGTAGATCAACTTCAACAGAGTGGATCTTATAGTATAATCGTGAGACTGAGTTTGAGTGGGAAGGATTCGGGCTTGAATCCTTCCGCATGTACCCAAGTCTATCCCTATATATATTTCAAGTATCTATAAATCAAGTGTCTTGAATACCTTTTGCCCATCTATCAAGCGACACAAAAAGAACGATCGAAAGGAGTGAGTTGGTTAGATCTATGTGTTTAGACATATAAATTCTCGATACGGTCATTTGATCATGATCTAAATAGTTAAAAACTCCTACAAACAAATTTTTGTTAGGTTTTAAATGTTCTACACCGTTAAATTAACCAACTCATTAAGAAGGCCGTCCATTTTTTTCCTACTTGATGCATCGGCAAAAAGTATTCGAAATACTTGATTTTTGGTTTATAGATACTTGCAATAACATAGATCAAGTTCAATGGAATTGATCTTGTATTCAAATGTTGGATGTTGGAATTTTAATGAGAATGATTCGATCTCAAATCCTTTTGGAAGGACACAAGTCTATCTCTGTGTGTGTCTATAACACCAGTTTATCTCTGTGTGTGTGTCTATATATATATATATATATATATATATATATATATATATATATGAGTTTGCCAGCTGAGAGAGTTTCTCAGCCGGCAGGACATGGCTGATTAATATCCACACAAATTTCAATTTTTGGTAAATAAAAGACAAAACATCCCGCGCATTTAATGCCCTCAGTCACTTCGAAACTGTGTTTGACAAAGATATCCTCCCTTACAAAGTTTTACTGTCTGCAAAACTGTTACTCCCCAAAAATTTTACAGATCTGAAATTTTAAGTTCTACACTCCGAAAAAATTTAGTGAATTTGATTACTAAAATTTCTAAAATTCTTTTGCAAAAATTTGTTTTTTTAAAACAAAAGATCTGATCTACATGACGCCCAAGAAAACAACCACGAAAAAAAGGTAAACGAGGAATTTTGAAAAACTCTAATTTTTTATGGTTCTGAAGCCCATTTTTTTAATCAGATTTTATTTCCATTTTTTACACAAAATTCCCTTTTTTTTTATGTAAGTTCATTCAAAAGTTACTCTTGCCCTTAATTTTTTAAAATCAGTTTGAATTTTAATTCTAAAGAAGAAAGTTATAACTGAATTTTTATGATAATAATATGTTTTTTCCTAAAATTTTCATGAATCTTTGTTTTTAAAAAATAATTAATTTATTTTAATTTAAAAGCTTGCGACTATAGTTACAATATACGGTAAAATTTGAAACTAAAATTTTCCCCCTGAAATTTTGTTTTAAGTCGCAGTTTAGATGGGAAGAAAATAGGAATTAACGATCTAATTAGATAATTAAATTTTAATTTTTTGTTTTTTTTATAACACTGCGACCTAAAGTCGGAGTTTACTTTATTCCATTTGGTCGATATGACTGTGACCTAGGTCGCAGTTTTTAGAAAATTTTTTAATTTTACTGTATTATTACCGTCAGTTTTATTTTTTCTATTTAATTTTTTATAAGCACTGCGACTGAGATCGCAGTCTTCCCATCCAGTTTCTTGATATTTGGGGCCATGGGTCGCAGTTTGTAATACTAAGTTATCTTGATATGATACTGCGACCCTTGTCACAGTATGTTAAGTCACCGGTCGCAGTTCCTAAGTATCTTGATATGATTCTGCGATCTTTGTCGCAGTATGTTGAGTCACGGGTCACAGTGCGCTGAACGATTGACCAAGATCCTTATTAGATAATTAATTTGGTTAATTAGATAAATACGACTTATGTCGCATAGTTAATTAATACTGCGACAAAGGTCGCAATGTGTTATACTTGATTAAGTAATGTCGCGACCTAGATCGCAACCAATTATTTTCCTTCCAAAATTGTTTTAAAGCACTGCGACCTTGTTTTTTTTAATAATTTATTCAGTACTTATGAGGTTAATATTTCTGCAACATTAGATCAGCAAAAACTGAAGGTTTATCCTATGTGATCGAGCCTAAAGCCTATGTGCGAAATCATGAGAGTATTCAAAAAGCACATTTATATAGATTTTGTCAACACGATGAAGGAGACCCCTTTCGGTCCTATTTTTCATGACCTTTTACAATGAGGAGTGTGGTGGTGACAAAAGCTTGAAGTCTAACATTAGCCTACTTAAAATTGTAGACTAATATGATAGGGACTCAAGGTCCTTTCTTATTGGGGGCAAACGCGTTGAATTAACAGTAGAGGATGTTGTCCTGAAATTTAGTCTACCTATCAATGTAGCAGATTTCATTATGAACAAGACCTGCACATTGAAGGATAGGGGGTTATGAAGCACTGTTTCCCAAAATTTAAGAAGATCACGAAAATATTCATTGAGAAAGTATTGAATGATCTTCTTGTGAAGAAAAGGAGGAGGACCGAACTAGATTTGACAAAGAATGGACAGCTTGAGCAGCAAGTGACTCTAAATGAAATTATAAGAGACAGACAAAGACTTGCAGCTCAAGACTTCACTACACTAGTCATATTATATATGTCGGCCACTCTATTATTTTCTGAAAACAAATGCACGGTGTCGTGATATATTGTGGAGCAAAGTGCCAACATTCAGCTGATGAAGACTATTAGTTAGGCTAAAACTGTTTGGCAGTTCCTGATGGAGTCGATGGACATCTTCAGGCACACCACATATGAGCTGTAAGGGTGTTCTGTGCAAATTATTGTAAGTAACGATTATATAATTGGTAAAAATTATTGAAAATTACTTATATATTTACACTATTCATATAAACTAATATACTAATGCATGTTGCAGTATTGGGTATGTGAAAGGGCTGCTATTTTGAACCGAGGAAGGGTTTGGAGGACAAAATCCCACAGAAAGTAAGATGGGACCTCCAAAATATTAGCAAAGACCTGATTGAAATTGATCTTAATGATGTTGAAGAAGATAAGATTTATTTTTAATAGTTAGCGACTGTAGCCTCTTCAATATTTTTATATATTTATTTTTAATTTTTATGACAGCAGTCAAAGTCGCAGTTCCTCTGTTGAAATTTCAGTGGACAGCGACTAAAATCGCAATCCTTCATTTTGTTATAAGTGAACTGCGACAAAGATCGCAATCCTTTTATTACGTTATGAAATACACATAGAGGGGAGTGAATAGGTGTTTTACTAATCAAATGCAATTTTAAAACTACTTATGATGAATTATGCAAATGGTCACTCAAAATAAGAATTGAAGCCGAATTCCCTATGAAAGGCTCTAGAACTTCTCCTCTTTGATTCCTCTAAATAATGAATTAAGGTGCTCAATTGCCTCCTTTTTGAGATGAGTATAGACCGGTAATGAAAGCGATGGATGAAAATAATTATAGAATGCAAGATGAACAATTACACAAGTATGAAAAATGAAAAGTAATAGAGAACAAGACACAAGTGACCACAAACACAAAGGAGTTGTTCTGAGGTTCGAGCCACCACTTTACGTCCCCGCCTTCACCACTATGAAAGATTTCACTATCCTCTAAGGGATCTTTCACAAAGGGATCTTACACAAAGGAATTACAACTTGGTCTACACAAGATCGGAGTACACAACTCCACCAACTCAACCCTCTACACAAGAGGTAGCACAAAGCCAATTGAGCTTATAAAGCTCTTGGTGATCCAACAAGATCACAAATACTCTCTCTTACAATTTTCTATAGAGTAGACTATGAAGTGTTGCTCAAGAAGTTAAGTGAATGATGAAATTCAGTTAGAAAGAATAGAGAAGCTTTAAAACCAACTGAAAATTGCTTTGGAAAGAAGAACTTGAAGATTGGAAGTTAGAAAAACTTTTCTCTTTTTGAAACAAACTTGAAAACTGTAAACTTGTATATTTTTCTTGTCTAAAACCAAATCCAATGACCCATATATATAGGTAATAAATAAATATCATTTATAAATCATATCAGGTCATTTGGGGTATATTTAGACACTTGAAAACCAAAAATGCTGTTGGAATCCACTAAAAACAAAATAGATCAAAAAATTAGCCGTTAGGGCCAACTGGAAGGCTGTCGGTTGACCGACCAGTTGACCGATAGCTCATCCAGAAAAGAGTCATTGGCTCCGTCGACCGGCCAGTCGACCACTAGGCAGTTCAAAAGAAAAAATCAATACGTCGGTCGATCGACCTGGTCGATTGACCCTAACCGAGAGTTAGGGTCTCTCAGTCGGTTGACTGGACGGTCAACCGACAACGTGCACAAACCCTTCGCCAAAGGCCCGGTCAACCGGGCGGTCGACCGTTTTGGCTTGAAATAGGCCCGGTCGACCGTTCTGGCAGGAAACATTTTCTGTGTTGTTTTGAATTTCAAACAAATTTCAAAATATTTTGTATTGGTTTATAGATAATGTAGTAATGTATAGGTGATGAAATACATGTTCTAAACTTGTTATAAAAATTTTGAAAAAAATATGAGATATGTATCAAAACCAAACATGTAAAATATCAATACTTTCAAAACTTGTATTTTCGAAATTGTGTATTTTGTGTGTGTAACTTCTTGAGCATTACTACTATATTCTACACTTTAATAAACTAATATCTTTAAAGGCTCTAGGTGACTACAAGATCTTCAATCGGGCTTCTCTATTAGTGACGTTGAGTGCTTTGACTTTTGATCCCGTATTTGTATCTTCTTGAATCTCTAACATCTTTCTTTAGAGAAAGAAAGCTCCTTAAATCCTTAGAATCCTGAGATAAACTTAAAACTTAAACTTGATTAGTACAAATAACCACATATGTTTTGTTATTATCAAGAGCATAAAACCAGGTGATTGTAACTCTGGGCCAACACCTTGATTTTCACTGCGTCTGAGATAGCGGTACTGAGACTGGACAAATTTAGTATGAAACTTCGTACTTGTACTATGGTCGCAGTACTGATATATTGTCTTACAATAAAAGTATGACAACGACGATGGTCACAGTTTGTTTGATTTGACTTCTATTACAAGTTTCATTTTGCTGTGATATAAGCCGCAGAACCAACAGGTTAATTTTATATTGATGTTTATTTAACATGATTTTTAGGTTTTTAATCGAATGAGCAACATTTTGAATGTTAAAAAAATTATGATTGGCCTTCCTGCTGAAGATGAAGAAGAAGAAGATGAAGGAGAGAAAGAAGAGATAAATATTTAAGTTAACATCCCAGCAGAAACAGAACGAAAACCTGTCAAAATAGTTGAGGAGAAAACGAAGGAACAAGAACCAACTGTTGCAGGTTATTTGCCAGCACCATGGGATGAACAAGCTGATGAACAGAAAATTTTGAGGATTGAAAATACATACTTGAGGGCATATATTATTAAGTTAGAAAAAAAAATTGAAAAAATAGAGGATGAAAAGCTCAAAAGGTGAATTAAAGAAAAAGAGAAGAGAGAGAAGAGCAAAATGGAAATTAAGAAAGCAGCGGCATAAAGTAAAGGTGAAGGAGGAAGAAGAAGAAGAGCTGTTGAGAGAAGCCATTATTGTGAAGGAGGAGGGGGAGAAGAGAAAGAAGGAGAAGGCGAATAGGAGAAAGGAAGAGAAGGAGAATATGAGGCAACTGCAGGAGGAGGAGGAGGGGAGGAGAAGAGGATAATTCAAGAAGAGGAGAAGAGGATGAAGGAGCAGTAGGAGAAGGAGAAGAAGAGGAAGGAAGAAGAAGAGAGGAGGAAGAAGGAGGAAGAGGAGAAGGAGAATAGGAGAAAGAAAGAAGTAGAGGAGAAGAGGAAAAATGAGTAGGAAGAGAAGCAAAAGAGGATGAGGGAGCAGATGGAGAAGCAGAGGGAATATAGAAGAAAAAAAAGAAAGAGGATGATATCAAGCGATTTAAGTTCGAAGTTAGTATTGCTGGGGAATATTTTCAATTTTTACTTTAAATTTAACTCAACAGATCCTTGCAATCCAAAAAGACAAAACTGCAAAAATTCAAGAACATACTTTAGTTCACAAAGAAGTGATAAAAGAAAAAGTTATGAATTACTCTAAAAGATCAATAGAAATGGGAGTCAAAGAATACAAGCGTAGTGAGAGAGATCACGATGACTCCGATTTCATTTATCCAAAACAAAAGAGGAAAACTATTGAAGAGACTGTTCCAATGTTATTTCTCTTGTGTCGATAAAATCAATAACTTGTTGCGGACTTACTTCTTCACAACCTTCTTCGTGGTTCATTGCATTAACAACACGAAAAATATTAGAAGGACGAATTCCTACATCAACTAAATTGGTCATAATGCTTCTACTAATTTTTGATCGATGTGTCTGTTGAGAGTAAAAATGATGGACCTTATCCAGGCTTGATAAATCATGTGCATGCGAATCAGCAAACTTAGTGACAACCCAAAATCTTTTGTCTGGTAATAAACGTAAACGTGCATGCATCTCAGTAGGACACTGAACTCTAATTTCAATATGATGGTTGTCCGTAAGCCCTTCTTGTTTTTTATCAGCCAACTTCTTCACATCCTTCTTGTTACAATAATATTTTCTACAAATAACTTCATGAGAAGGCCTACGTAACTTATCTATTCTTTTTTTTCTCACGCCAAAATATTTGTTCCTTGCATAAGCATTGTAGAAGTTGTATGCTTCATCGTCTGTTGAAAATTATTGTCATAAAAGAATAACTAAGTTTTCAGACATATATCCATGTAAATTCAGATCCTACCAAAATAATTATTGAATTAAATAAAAAAATAATTGAAAATCACACATCTGAATTATAATAAAATAAATTATGACTTAGATCACAGTAGTAAAGATAGCTGTGACTATTGAATAAAAGACTGCGACCGTAGTCGCATCTTTCAAGATGTTCATGTTTTTTTGCAAAAAATTGATATTTGTAATACTGCAACCTTTGTCGCAGTTTTAAATATATTAAAGGACTGCGCAAAAGGTCGCACATGCAAGATAATTACGAACTGCAAGTAAGGTCGCAGTTATATAGATACTGAGACATGGTTTATTAAAAACAGCAACCGTAATCGTATACTTTATGATGTCTATAATATCCCAAAAATTAATTTATTAAATATCGTGACCTTCATCGCAGTCCTTAAAATTTAGTGACCATGAGAAAAAACTGGTAATTTAAAAATTAAATAACTGCGACTAAGGTTGCAGTTAAAAAATTGTGAAATTCTTAACTGAAAAAACGACGACTTTGGTAAAAGTCACTATTGCTCTGTAAAACGTAAACTAGGTCGCCGTTCCATCTAGGTTACCAAATACTTTTTTACAGATAAGAAATTGCGGGAAAAAAGTGAAAAAAAGGAAAAAAATTAAAACCTCTTGATCAACATCCAAAGATCTCAACCTTCAAGATTTTTAATATTCTGTGAGGAAGTTGAACACGATGATATATGATTCATATTTACATCGGGAGAAAAAGATCGGAGATGATAGCGAGCTGAATTGGTAGAAGATGTGTTCTGATCGGCGGTTGACATAAAATACAAAAGGAGATCCCGATGAAGAGCTTGGAGATCTAGGTCCGCAAAGTAAAAAAAAAAGTATCTGATTTGAATCCCGTTTTTTTAGAAAAACTTTATGAGCGAAAACTCAAATCTAGATTGGACAACGTGCAGAACAAAAAAAGGAGGAAATAATAATAAACAATAACGAGACCACTACTTTTTACCTTAGGAGAATTTAGTAATTTCACTTATTCTAATAGGCGGGCGTAACTCATTGGTATGACTAATAATGTACCACGTCATCGCAGGCTAAGAGGGACTCTCAGCTGTCGGCTGAGGGACATATTTCTGATACACACACATAGAGAGAGAGAGTAATGATCCGGTGAGAAAGCTAACTTACATCAGAAGATGAGAAAGAGGCATGGGAACCGTCAGATTAGTTTCTGGGTGGTGAGATTAGATTTGGAGGAAATAAAACTAAAACTCAAAAACTAAATTAATCAACCAAAAACTAATCTTAACTACCCAAAAGATAATCTTACGGCTCTTGTGCTCCCTTCTGATCTTTCATCTAAGATAACTTTCTTATCGGATCGCCAATATATATATATATATATATATATATATATATATATATAGAGAGAGAGAGAGAGAGAGAGAGAGAGAGATAGACTTGTATCCTTTCAAAAGGATTTGATCCCGGATCCTTCCCACTCAAATTCAACCCTCCAACATTCGAATACAAGATCCACTCCGTTGAAGTTGATCTATACTATTTCAAGTATCTGTAAACCAAAAATCAAGTGTTTTAAATACTTTTTTCCCATCCATCAAGCGACGCAAATGGACGGCCGAAAGTAGTGAGTTAGTTAGATCTATGTCTTTAGACATACAAATTCTCGATCCGGCCATTTCATTATGATCTAAACATTTAAAAACCCTATAAACTAATTTTGTTAGATTTCAAATGTTCTACACCGTTAAACTAACCAACTCACTATTTAGGCCGTCCGTTTTTCCCCTACTTGATGGATGGGCAAAAAGTATTTAAAACACTTGATTTTTGGTTTATAAATACTTGAAATAGTATAGATCAACTTCAACGGAGTGGATCTTGTATTCGAATGTTGGAGGGTTGAATTTGAGTGGAAGGATTCGGGATCAAATCCTTTTGAAAGGATACAAGTCTATCTCTCTCTCTCTCTCTCTCTCTATATATATATATATATATATATATATATATATATATATATATATATATATATATATATATATATATATATATATATAGAGAGAGAGAGAGAGAGAGAGAGAGAGAGAGAGAGAGAGACTTGCATTATTCCGGAAGGATTAGAGGCTGAATCCTTCCCACTCAAATACAACCCTACGTCATCCAAATACAAGATTCACTCCGTTGAAATTGATTTATATTATTTCAAGTATCTTTAAACCAACAATTAAATATTTTAAATACTTTTTGCCTATGCATCAAATAGGAAAAAAAAAACGAACGACTTAAATAGTGAGTTGGTTAGTTTAATAGAGTTGAATATTTGAAATTTAAAAAAAGTTGGTGTGTGAGGGTTTTTAAGTTTTTAGATCATGATGAAATGGTCGGAGCGAGAATTTGTATGTTTAAAGTTGTAGATTTAAGCAATATGCTATTTTCTGCTGTTCATTTTGCGTCACTTGATGGATGGGTAAAAAGTATTAAAAATACATGATTTTTTATTTATAGATACTTGAAATAATATAAATCAACTTCAATGGAGTGGATCTTGTATTCAGATATCGTAGGGTTGTATTTGAGTGGAAAGGATTCAGCCTCGAATCCTTCCGGAATGACACAACTCTATCTCTCTCACTTGTGTAGCTCCAGAAGGATTCGAGCCCTTCCCACTCAAATACCAACATCTGACTTTCAAATACAAGATCTACTCTGTTAAAGTTGATTTATATTATTTAAAGTAAATAAAAATAAAAAATAAGTATTTGAATACTTTTTACTCATCCATCAAACGACGCAAAATGGACGGCTGAAAGTAGTGGGTTTGTTAGATCTATTTCTTTAGACATACAAATTCTCGGTCCGGCTATTTGATTATGATCTAAACATTTAGAAATCCTTACAAACTAATTTTTATTAGGTTTCAAATGTTCTACACCGTTAAACTATCCAACTCACTATTTAGTCGTTTGTTTTCTTTTACTTGATGCATTGATAAAAAGTATTTAAAATATTTGATTTTTGGTTTATAAATACTTGATATAATATAGATCAATTTCAACGAAGTGGATCTTAAATTCGAATGTCAGATGTTGGTATTTGAGTGGGAAGGATTCGGCTTCGAATCCTTCGAGAATGACAGAAGTCTGCTCTCTCTCTCTCTCTCTCTCTATATATATATATATATATATATATATATATATATATATATATATATATATATATATATATATATAGGGAGCTGATCCTCTAAGAACGGTTCTCACGGATTTCTGTGAGAACTTTCACGTGGGTCGTCGGATCTGACGGCCCATGTGAAAGTTCTCACATGAATTCGTGAGAACCGTTCTTAGGGGATCAACTCACTATATATATATATATATATATATATATATATATATATATATATATATATATATATATATATATATATATATATATATATAGAGAGAGAGAGAGAGAGAGAGAGAGAGAGAGAGAGAGAGAACTGTGAATCAGCTGACACAGGAGGCAAATTCGTCCTATGTCGCACTCAAAAATCATATTTCCCGAATGAATTTTCAAAATCCGACCGTACATTATCATCTTCATATTCTAAGATATACACATATAAAAAATCAAGTGATTTGAAGTTCGTTTATCATTGATCTAAACGTTCTATTTTGTTCTATTGTTAAAAAACCGTTAATGTTTGAACCAAAAAAAATGTAGTAAACAAATTTCAAATCATTTGATTTTTTATATCTATATATCATAGAATATGAAGATGATAATGTACGGTCGGATTTTGAAAATTCATTCGGGAAATATGATTTTTGAGTGCGACATAGGAGGAGTTGCCTCCTGTGTCAGCTGATTTACATTTCTCTCATATATATATATATATATATATATATATATATATATATATATATATATATATATATATATATATAGTTGGAGTATCTGCTGTATCATTTATTTTTAAAAAAAAGATATCTCACATTTCACGGTTTAAACCAAAACAGTTAGCTCGGAAGAGAGAATTTGTTACACTTCTTCATTTTCAAAGAATTCTCAAGGTGAAAACACACAAAGGTTTGATGTTTGAATAGGAAACAAATAAATCCTCAGGTCCCAAAGTTTAAAGTAACATCATATTGAATAGCTAGTGCAATTTTGTATTCTTGCTTTTATGTAAGTAGAAACAAAAAGTCCAAACGTAAAGGTTAAATTCATTTTTTTGAGAAATATTAGTAATATTTAGTTATATGTTGTTAGCATCTCCGAATCTGTCTCATACAAGAATTGTTATTGAGTTCAATAAGTGAGAGATATTTTGATTCCCATATGTATCCGCTTAAAAGAAAACAAATACAAATATGATAAAACCTAAACGATGAATAGACGAATACGTCAATTATTTTACGTTACAAAAGCATTGGCTACGTGGATTCGGTTCATGTGTGTGAGCCACACACGTGTATTGATTCTCTTATAATATATTATGTGTGTGGGCCTCACACACATATTATAAGAGATTATAAGAGAATCAATACACGTGTCAACACGTGATTGGCCCTCTTATTGTATGTGTGTGTGGCTCACACACATGAACCGAACCCCTGGTTACGGATCATGTATGAACCGGTCAACTGACGATTTTGAGACCTTAATCTCCGTTGAGGCTCATGCTTACGTTGAGATCCATGCAAATACCACTCGCTTCACTTGTTATCACAATAGGCTTTTCTAAGCCCTCTTAGAAATCACACATTCAAGTCAAATTCTACCTAGACTTGCTTATAAAACGTGTCTAGCTTTGAATCCATACCTTTATACATCAAAGGGTCGTTTCAAGATAAGGTGCATCTGAATTGAGCTTTCGGATGGATCCTGCTTTGTTTTTGTCTTGAAGTTGTGGTCCCAGTTTTCATGAAGTGTTGTGTGTTCAACACATTTCGTTGCAGACTAGCAGATAGAAATTCCAAGCTCTCATATTATGGTCATCTTTTTCAATATCCTATGGTAACTGTCAAAAAAACTTTGGAAGCAAAATTTACATACAAACTGATAAGGGTCAGAAACTGGAGAGAGAGAGAGAGAGAGAGAGAGAGAGAGAGAGCTGGTGAGAGATGGCAATGAGATTTGTTGGTGATGATGATGAGGCAACTGGCCCCCAATGGGAAATGAGAGGTCCCAATTCCCTCACCCAAAACTCATATTTCGTCTCTCCCCCCATCTCCCTCTCCCTCTCTTGTTCAGTAAACTCCAACTCATATAATCTTATGAGCAGGAGGAGAGACCCATAAAATCTTATCCCATATCCCTCCCTCTCTCTCCTCTCTCTCTCTCTCTCTCTCTCTCATCCTCACTCATTATATCTGCACCTTCTCTGCTAGCACTACCAAAAACTCCCCCCTCCTCTTCTTTTAATTATACCTCTGGCCTTCTTCTTGGATGTGAGGAGAGGTTTGAGGATTCATTATTCTGAACGATATTGTTGCCTGACTGATGACTGATGGCTCCCAAGACTGGAAAGGCCAAGCCTCACAAGCCCAAGGGCGACAAGAAGAAGAAAGAAGAGAAAGGTCTTCCCTCAATTCTATCTCCAGTTCTCTTGAACTCGTTCTTACCGTATTTGTTAGTAACAACTTGTTATGTGCGTGATGCAATTCGCAGTGCTGCCCACCGTACTCGACGTTACATTTGATACTCCGGACTACTCCCACCTCACCCTCAAGGTAATTAAACAGCCTACTGTAGCACGATGATAAAATCTCTTTAATTACGATTGTGCAGAAAACATTCCGTCATAGTCTCACCATCAGAAAAAATGGATAAAAAATGAGCAGGGTATATCTACGGACAGGATTCTAGATGTCCGGAAGCTTCTAGCCGTACACGTGGAGACGTGCCACCTCACCAATTACTCTCTGTCCCACAAGGTAAGCCCCAGGAAAAGAAAAACAAGTTTACATTGCAGAAGATATATCACATGTTTTTTGAGCTCCTAAGTTTTAGTTCTTTTTGATTAATGGCAAATAGGTAAGAGGAGCTCAGTTGAAGGACACGGTGGAGGTTGTGACTCTCAAACCTTGCCATCTCACTGTTGAAGAAGGTAACCTCCTGGTGGTCTTGTGAACAACTACTGATGAGTCTCCATCTTCCTTCAAAAAGCTTGTCTCCCATGACCGTGATTTCGACTGTATAATTAATGGGTTCACGTTATTAGTAGGCAGGGATTCATGTTGATGGAGATCGATGGTGTGCTAGTTAGAAATAATGCACCAAAATCAATAGAGAAAAACTTGAAGTGACTTTACAAGAGGACTAGTGAGAATAGTTACTGCAGGTTTGATAAAATATGCTGATTTTGTTGGGACTGAGATCGACGATTCAGTAATAAAGAGAATGGAGATGAATTGTAGAAATTCTCTGGCTCAAATCTTCATTGTTGCATGCTGCAACAGTATTTTGTGACCACATGTTTTGAACATTTTATTTGTAGACACTGAGATTGAAAATGGTCCCATAAGTATTTTTACTCTGTTTCGCCTACCAATTTAATTCCCTTTTATTTCTTTTTAAAAGGGAAACTTTATATATATATAAAAGAGAAGCGTGTAAGTTAGTGAAGAGAAATTTCTAAATTGTACTTTATTAAAAGTGACCGAGTTAAAAAGGTTTACTCTCATAACTCTTAAATTAATTTTATCTGTCTGTCCATCTTCACAGTGAGAGAGAGAGAGAGCAAAGAGCAGCACCCTTCATCGTTGCAGCCCACGTCCCCTCTTCTTCCTTCTCCCCCTCCTTTCATCTCTCACGAGAAAGAGAGAGAGAGAGAGAGAGAGAGAGAGGGGGGGAGGAAGGAGAGAGCCGCCCGCATCTCTCCCCCTCACCTCTCCTCCTCCTTCTTCCGTCTTTCTCCTCTGGTCGGTTTCCACCGCCGCTGGTATATGGTGTATGAAAGGATTCACAGAAGTATACTTTACTTTCTCACCCCCACTTTGATGCTATGTAAATAAGAAGTTTAAAAAGTACGCAAGTGCAAAAGAGCGAAAACACGAAAGATCCTTTTTACGCTCGCGTCTAAAATTACGGTCTTCACTGTCACTCTCATTTTGCAAGCAGAGGATTACACGGAGGAGCTCGCCGTCGCCCACATCCGCCGCCTCCTCGACATCGTCGCCTGCACCACCGCCTTCGGCGCCTCTCCCCCCAAGAATGCCACCAAATCCTCCTCCGACCAGCGATCTGGCGCTCCGCCGCCATCCCCGATGCTGGCCAAGGCGAAGCACCGGATCTCAACGACCATAAACCCAACAACGGCAACGGCAACGGCAACGGGAATAAGCCCACCGCAATCAAGAGGCCCGGTTCCCCAACTGCCGCCGGAGGTGGGTCCCAGAGCAAGGAGGAGCCGGCTATCTACCCGCCGCCGAAGCTCGGGCAGTTCTACGATTTCTTCTCCTTCTCTCACCTCTCCTCGCCCCTCCAATGTGAGTTCAATTTCCTCCTTTTTGTTTTTGATGATGATTTTTTTTTTTGAGAAAATATTTCTTAAACGTGGGGGTTTGCTTGATTGTTTCTTTGCAGATATAAGGAGATCCTCGAGGCCTTTTGCGGAGGACAAGAGAGAGGATGACTTCTTTCAAATCGATGTGGGTTTCATTTGCTTGTCTTAAAAATTGAATTTTCTTTGCTCTACTTGATAAAAGTTTGTTTCTTTTACCCAAATTTTAGAGTTTACATCTAGACTCAAATTTTCTGAAAAATAATGGATTTTGCTCATGTAAATCGTTATCTGCACCACATTTTTAAATTATCAGAAAATTTGGAGTTTGCATTGGACAATGGAACAACAGAAGTGCTTTCTGTTCTTTTCCTTTTTCTTATATATAATTTTTTGTGAATCTGTGATGTTGTTTGATGGTCAGGTAAGAATTTGCAATGGAAAGCTGGTGACCATTGTGGCTTCTCGAGCTGGCTTTTATCCAGCAGGGAAACACGCTCTCCTCAGCCATTCGTTGGTGAGTTTGTTGCAACAGATCAGCCGAGCCTTCGATGGAGTAAGTAATATTCCAGAGCTGATATTATATTTAACTTCTTGGACTTGTTCCGTTAATGTTATGCATGGATTGTTCTTAAGCAAGAACTTGTTGCACCTGCAGGCTTACAAGTCTCTAATGAAAGCTTTCACTGAACACAATAAGGTGAGCTTGTATAATGTTTAGACAGTTGATTTTTGTGACATGTATCCTGCATCTCAGAAAAATAAGAAGAAAAAACAGCAACTGTTCGGAGAAGTTATTGATCTATCTGGAATGTGCATATATTAAGCTCTGTGTTTTTGAATTGCTTATTTTAGCCTAATCAAAACCAAGCACTATAGGTTACAAGTTAGAATTATCAAACTTTTATGGCCTGTATATAATTAATATATTCGGTGAGTGGGTCCATTTAAACAACAAAAGTTTAAGCTATTACTGGACATCCATATGATGATATATCACTTTATCTGATTGGTCGCTGGTTGAATTTGCCTTTCTATTATGCGGTAAACTTTAAACTGTTTGATGGACCTGTTGCACAAATACTAAAAGAGTTCTTATAATAGAAAGAGCAAATAGAAGTTTCAAATTAGTCTACAATTGACACATTTGAAATTTCAAAAGTGATGCATGTAATTATCAAGTTTTTCAATGAGAGGCTAAAGAAGGTGCATGCACGAGTAGTTCTTGATAACTTTAAACAGAAATGAATTTCTACTGTGCTATAAATGAAACAGTATATCTTAGCTATTCATCCATAATCAATGTTTTTATGCATAGAGCTTGACATGTTCACCTAAAAAGGATTAAATTGGCGCACCCTCGCAATACCTTGGCCTGCTATTTTAGGGTTTCTCATTTCTCTGCCATGTAGGTTTTGTTTCGGCATGCCATATTCTAACTTCATAAACATTGTCAAGTTCAAATGTGTCCAATTGTTACCATTTTGGAGTCACATCACATTCTAACTTGGCATAAGTTATAACATGTTGAAGATTAATATTCATCTTTTGTTTTTCATTATTTTAGTTTGGCAATCTTCCTTATGGATTCCGAGCAAACACATGGGTGGTTCCTCCCATTGTTGCAGATTCTCCATCAGTTTTCCTCCTCTTCCTGTGGAGGATGAGATCTGGGGTGGAAATGGTGGTGGTCAGGGAAGAGATGGGAAGCATGATCAGAGGCAATGGGCAAGGGAATTTTCAATCCTTGCTGCCATGCCTTGCAAAACAGCTGAGGAGAGACAAATTCGAGATAGGAAGGCATTTCTTCTTCACACCCTATTTGTCGATGTTGCCCTCTTTAAAGCAGTTGGAGTTATTCAGCATCTTGTTAGTCATAAAAGCTCAAGTGAAATGCCAAATGGATCCTCTGATGACATTTTGCACAAGGAACAAATCGGGGACTTAATCATTACTGTTACAAGGGATGCAGCTGATGCAAGTTTTAAGCTGGACACAAAATTGGATGGAAGTCAGGCTCCAGGAATGTCGCCTAAGGATCTCGAACAAAGAAGTTTACTAAAAGGGATCACAGCTGACGAAAGTGTGTCAGTTCATGTAAGCATTAGCAACGTAAAATCACCCACAAATGGTCCTCTTTTTCTCTTCTTTCTTCTTCTTCTTCTTCTTCTTCTTCTTGTTTTTGTTTAAAATTATTTTAGGAATTTTCTTGCTGAATGCTGAATAATCTAATGATTATGCAGGATACTGCTACTCTAGGTGTAGTGGTTGTCAAACATTGTGGTTTCACAGCGGTTGTCAAAGTTCCGGTCGAAGCTGGCTTTTCTGGAAGTCCTGTAGGGAAGCAGGATTTAGATATTGAAGAACAGCCCGAGGGAGGTAGCAATGCTTTGAATGTCAATAGGTACACTTGGAACAGCCCTCATATTTCTCCAATTGTTTGTTTATGTAGCATGCATTGAGGTTAATTGGATATAACATAAACAAATACCATCAGCGTTGTAATAGACTACAACCGAATAACCCAGTAACTACCTCCCGCAAGAAGTATTTGCTTATTTTGGGTCTGGATCATTGACAATTAACCCTATCCATCCGAAAGAGAAGTATAGAATTTCAAATCCTAAATTACTTATTAGTTTTGGTTTTGATGGGGACATCTAGTAGTATTTGTGTGATTTAGTTGTTGGCTTATCTTATCTTATTGTAGTTTGATTTAGTTGTTGGCTTATCTTATCTTATTGTAGTTTGTTTTAGTTGGTTATTATTGTTGGTTGGTTTTATCCCATATCGGTTGTGATGGGATCTTTTCGTTGATGTAGGCCTATTTAAGGCCAAGACTAGTATTGTTATTGTCAGTTAATGATTGATAATGAAAATTGTTGTTTGAGAGCCTGTGTGCTTCGGGTGAGAAACCCTAGGGAGAGAATCCCAAACCCTATCTTGGGAGAGAAACCCTAGGTTGAGATTTCCTAGAGTTCGTCCCCCATCATTTTGGTATCAGAGCTAAATCCTGATCTTTTTCCACTTCTTTTACAAAACCCTAGCTTTCACAAAACCTTTTTTTTTCCTCCACCAAAACTTCCACAAATTCCCAAACCCTAGTTCTTGAAAAAAAAAAAAAAAAAGAAAAGGGAAAAAAAAACCTAGATCTGGAAAAAGAGACTTTTTTTTGAGATTATTGTTCCGTGAACAGTAATCACCCGTTACTGTTCACATAAACAGTAACCCGATACTGTTCATGTAAACAGTAAACCTGAACAGTACCCGATACTGTTCATGTGAACAGTAAACCCCGATTACTGTTCATATGAACAGTAACCCAAAAAAAAAAAAAACCAAAACTCGCCCGTTCGGAGTCCGTTTTGAGTTCTGCTTGAAGCATTGGGTTCGTGACAGAGCCCCGGAGCTACTAGATAGATTTTCACAGCGTTCAAGTAGCAGAGAAGACCTCTACAATCCCTATTTGGTGCTGCTATAAGTCCTGCAACACTCCGATTTGGATCCAGTTCGAGCCTTGAAGATTCTTGGGTAATTTTTGAGCTTATACTGAAATTTTCCTTATGGGATTTTATTTTTGTGGTCAATATATTCATACTAATGGTGATCCAAAGGAAGTTGAATGGAAAATGTATGCGGCTGTCCCGACTTTTCGTGGTTTTTATGACCGTTACGGTTATGAAGACTGGGAGAGCAATCTTGAAACTTTCTTCAATTATTTTTCTTTGACATCTGAGCAAAAGTGCCTCTATGCCCGAATGAAGTTGGTGGGAGAGCCATATTATTGGGCAGAGAACAATCATAAATTATGTCGATATTGGTTTCTCTTGCAAGACTTTCTTCGCGCTCGTTATGCTCCACCCATTTCTTCATCTAAGTCATACTATAAAGAGCCCAATGTTGAGCAAGAGCCTGAGAGCCGGTCAATCACAGATCTCTGCACTAAGATTCGGGTGGCCCTAGAAAAACTTGCAGCAAGTCAGGCTGCAAAGAGGGACACAGATCCAGAGCCTTCAACCCTTGTCAAGCCTGACGTTCTCGAGGAGCCAGGGTCAGAAGTTGTTGCTGAGTTGGAGAACGAGCCAGAACAAGATAATGCAGTTAAGCTAGAGCCAGAGCCAGTAGTTGTTGATGAGCCTGAACCAGAGCCAAAGATAGAAGAGCCTCTTATAAAGAACTCAGTAGATCTAACAACGAAACTTGTCATGGAGCTAATGACGTCCACACCAGCTATGAGGGTTCCAGTGTCCCAAAGATCGCCGGACTTATACGATCATTTGCAGATCTTCCTACAGGAGACAGAGTTACAGGAGGTCAAACTATTCATGGTGCGAAGTATAGTTGATTCAGTTCTCATCCTAGAGGATGTGCCTTTTTCTGTTACATGTGCATTGCTTGAGTTGTCATTCTTTATAACAGATCGGTCACAGAAGCCAGTCCCACCTACACCGCCTTGGTTCAGCCTTGATGCACATCTGTTGGGTACACGGCCACCACCATGGCCCGATTGAGAGTTGAGATCTGCACTCGACAGGGTCGAGTTTTTCCCAACCCCGAGAGAATGATGGGGACATCTAGTAGTATTTGTGTGATTTAGTTGTTGGCTTATCTTATCTTATTGTAGTTTGATTTAGTTGTTGGCTTATCTTATCTTATTGTAGTTTGTTTTAGTTGGTTATTATTGTTGGTTGGTTTTATCCCATATCGGTTGTGATGGGATCTTTCCGTTGATGTAGGCCTATTTAAGGCCAAGACTAGTATTGTTATTGTCAGTTAATGATTGATAATGAAATTATTGTTTGAGAGCTTGTGTGCTTCGGGTGAGAAACCCTAGGGAGAGAATCTCAAACCCTATCTTGGGAGAGAAACCCTAGGTTGAGATTTCTTAGAGTTCGTCCCCCATCAGGTTTGTTATGGTATAAAAACCCAATAAATTGATCGAAATGGTGATACCCATTATATGCATGATATAAATATGATCTCAACTGAAACAAATAATTCAATGAATACATTGCTACTTTATATGCATGAATGAATAGTACGAGTAATTTATTGACAATTAACGAATGCTGACGTGCACGCTACAACCACAATTTTATGATAAATCTTTGGATTTTCCTATAATTTCCACTAAGTAGTATTAGATTATCCCATATACATCGGGTGCACACGAAATATGCCTCTATGAAGTACGCTTGCAACATAGAATATCATAGTTGTTATTCTAATAGCTTTCTTACAAGTAACATCCCAAGCCACATTCATGGATAAAAGATAAATCTCACTCAAATCCTAACCTGAACTAACAGCTATTGGTTATGGACTCATAGCTTGCATGCATCTAACTTGATCTGATCCACAGCCCTAATACTAATTGTAGAGTTTAAGCCAGTCTGACCTGTGATTGATGTACTTATTTTTTCCTTACCTTTGACATTTCAGCTTAAGAATGCTACTAAACAAACCATCAACTCAATCATGTGGTGGCGTACTTCACCCACAAAGTACAAATTTGAGGATCTAAAATATGCCAGGTCCTCAATACGGAAAATACTAGCAGATAGTCTGATAAAGTTACAAGGAGAATCTACAAAGAAGAGGAGGCCAATCAGGTGGGAGCTTGGTGCATGTTGGGTGCAACATCTGCAAAACCAGGCATCAGGGAAAACTGAGCCTAAGAAAAAAGAAGAAAGTCAAGGAACGAAAGCTGAACCAACTGTTAAAGGTCTTGGCAAACAATTTGGGCAGCTAAAAGAGATCAAGAAGAAGACAGATGAGAAAGGTGGGAAGAATGATTCCAAAAAGGAAAATGCTGCCTCTGGTGGCATGGATAAAATATATGTGGTAGACAATGGCAGCCAGGCAGAGGATAAAGAGAACATGCTGCAAAAATTGCTTCCTGAAGCAGCATATCTGCGCCTGAAAGAATCTGAAACTGGTCTTCATGTTAAGGTTTGCTTTCATTCATCATTTTAATCACTCTCATGTACATCATTCGGCTCATCTTTGCTGGTTCTGCTTTAAATGAAATAACATGAAGCTAATTGAACCTGTCAGATTTACTTATATCAGTTGGAGTAGTGCTAGAATTTCATTAGAAAGAATTTGCGCCAAGTGTGGTTTGTTGACAAGCATATCTTACGCTATCTAAATTGATAATCCACAATGTTACTCTTTTATCTATTATATTCAAAAAGTTTAGAAACCAAAATTA
The DNA here is from genome assembly GCA_038442645.1 of Agave tequilana. Classification (NCBI taxonomy): domain Eukaryota; kingdom Viridiplantae; phylum Streptophyta; class Magnoliopsida; order Asparagales; family Asparagaceae; genus Agave; species Agave tequilana. The sequence continues at coordinate 33,175 of JAVJIF010003034.1, forward strand.
AATTTACCTGACATATCTTGTCAACCATCAAGGTAATTATTGATTTATTGAATAGTTAAATCATTGGGATGAAAGTATCCAAACTGATTATGAGGAAATATGTTTTTTGACATTTGATGTGTGTAAATCACGATTTTAACGGTTTAGCTTCTTGATTTATTTGGCCGACCTTATAGATCTGAATGTCTGATTATGAATGATTATAAATCAACATTCATTTTATTAGAATCTATTTTGTTGCTAAATAGCATTTGGAGTATTTAAAAATTTAGACATTTTAAATGTTATAGATCATGATGAACTTCGTAATTGCAATGTGGATGCTCCATCTTTAGATCGATTGTCAGAATTTGGGAAAACCTCCTTCAGATTACTCTATAATTTTCCCTTGCTACTTCCCCCTTCATGTCTCATCATGCCATCAATATCCATTAGCTGGTTGGCTTGCGTGAAATTTGTTAGATGACTTACTTGGTGAGAGGTCATGAGTCTCATGACCTTTGAAGTTCAGGTACTCAATCTGGATAGCATTATAAGTTGTTGATTCGATCTCCAATCAGTTTACTGAACTGAGAAGCTGATTTCTGCGTTGATTCAGAAATGTGGCTGCTCTGTCAGCACCCAATATGCATTCATCTTGAACAGATCCATAATTCTAATCCGGAAGGCTTGCCTTTACAAGATCTTATTATACCGTGTAGCTGCATAATGCTTATGTCTTATTTAGTGCTTTTTGGCAGTCACCAGATGAATTGATTGAGATGGCACACAAATATTATGTGGATACGGCCTTGCCAAAGCTGGTAAGCTTCGCTAACTAGCCTTCTTGGGGGCTCTTTTTCCCCTTGTACTTCTTTTTTCTACCTTTCTGGAGTGATATTCTGTGATCTAATGCTTCAATGTGATTTTGCAAAATTTCTCAGGTTGCAGATTTTGGTTCACTTGAACTGTCTCCTGTTGACGGGAGGACATTAACAGATTTCATGCACACCAGGGGCTTGCAGATGTGTTCTCTGGGACGTGTTGTATGTATCTAAGCTTTTATCGTATGCATGATCAATATTATACAAATGACCTAAAGCTGAGTTTTCAGCATCCAATGACAGATTATATTTTCTACTCATCTCTACAGGTTGAATTGGCCGACAAGCTTCCTCATGTGCGGTCACTTTGTATACACGAGATGATAGTTCGAGCATTTAAACATATATTGCAGGCAGTTATTGCAGCAGCAGAAAACATAGCAGACTTGGCTTCATGGATAGCCTCATGTTTGAATGTTTTGCTGGGATCCTTGCCACCAGAGAATGTAGATGCAAACTTAGAAAATGATGATAATCTCAAAATGAAGTGGTTGGGAACCTTCTTATATGAGAGATATGGGTGGAGATGGAAAGACGAAAATTATAGCGATCTAAGGAAGTTTGCCATTCTTCGTGGACTTTGCCACAAGGTGATGTACCATTCTGTCATCTTGACCGAACTTGAGTCTTAAGCGATCTCGCACTCCAGTTTTTATTGCTGAACCTTGGATGCACACACCATCCCTCCCTAATATGGTTTCAATGGAACTTTTCCGGTGCAGGTGGGACTTGAGCTAGTTCCTAGAGACTATGACATGGACACTCCTTTTCCTTTCAGGAAGTCTGATATTATCAGTATGGTTCCTGTTTACAAAGTAAGGATATGTTTCATTGTCAACAATAAAATCTGATTCAGGTTGTATAGAAATTATAACAATTGTAACAATGTGTTCTATATGGCAGCATGTTGCATGCTCCTCTGCAGATGGACGCACTCTGTTAGAATCATCCAAGACTTCCTTGGATAAAGGTAAACTAGAGGATGCTGTTAATTATGGCGCTAAGGTATTAAAACACTCTATCTCTCTCTCTCTTAACTTCCATTGTACTTTGTGGTTGGATGTGCTTGGTGAATTTCTTGATGTCTTCAATATTTCTTTTTAATTCAAAGGCACTTGCAAAACTTGTGGCAGTCTGTGGTCCATACCATAGAATGACGGCAGGAGCATATAGCCTGTTGGCTGTGGTACTTTACCATACTGGTGACTTTAATCAGGTATGCATCTGCCGTAAAGTTGGTTTGCTTACAAGTTTGATATTTTAGATGTTATGAGGGGTTTAACTAAACTTCTTGCTTTTTTGATGTTTGATATTTTATCAGGCAACCATCTATCAGCAAAAGGCTTTGGATATCAATGAGAGAGAACTTGGTCTTGACCATCCAGATACAATGAAAAGCTACGGAGATCTTGCTGTTTTCTATTATCGTCTTCAGCATACAGAATTAGCTTTAAAGTAAGTTGTGGTACACACCTCACCATGCCTATGTGTTATTTAGTTTTGTCGGTCTATAAGCATTAAAATATATGACAATATGCGGCTGAGATGCAGGTGTCACGTATGTATTGACAAAGTTATTTGCACCATTACTGGAAGAATTACTAGTTTACTACCTTTTATTCTAATGCTAAGCCATGTCAAAAACATAATTATATATGGAAAAGCACCATAAGCCAAACTCATAAACTACTGTGCTTACCTAGAAAAGCTGTTGAAAGATGTACCAATTTGGTAGGAGAAGTTAAGAAATTGCTCCCACATCTATAACAAGTAAAAGAACTTGAACCACAATGTGTTTTGAGCCCCGACTTTGAAAGATATAATACCTTGCATTTCATACAATATCTTGGCCGTATCTTTCACAAATAAACTTCAATTTGTATAGCATTAGCCTGTTAGATATGCTGATAATATTAATGATGATCTTTCTGTGCTCTTAATATCATATTCTTGGAATTAGAAATATTACCTATATTTTCCAACAAAACATTTTTTCAGTTATTGCTGGCGAATGAAAGGTTTTATTTCTTTCAACGATGGGCTTGCATTTTTTTTTTTTAATTGAATCAAGAGTTCTACAACTTCACATTTTTTTTTCTTACAGATACCTAGATATTTTTTCCAAGTCGGTGGATTGTTTCATGGGTATGTTAAGCATGCATGACCACTTTTTGCTGAAAGTATAAGTCAAATCCTGGAGTGGTATATAATAGGTCCTTGGAGTTTCCTGAGCAAGAAAGGTCTTTTCCCCGAAATCCTAAAGTGTTTTCCAGAGGTTTGATTGGAAGTTCATGGGCCTGATGCAATACTTGTGTAGGATCATAGTTCTTCTTGGTCATTCAATTAATATGAGCTGTTATGGTCCTATGGCCTTTGTCCTACTTCATGAAACAGTCATGAACCAAAAAAAAAAAAAACAATAAGAGAACAGATAAGTAAACTTTTTTGATAGGATAGGCTGGGTTACCAGGACAGTCCGTTTTTCAAAATGTTGTTATGTTGGACGCTCGAGCATGACGCTTGGACGCTCATGTTTCCCAGCATGGACACGGTTCATGTGAAAAGAGAAGGGGAAATTGGGTGTCACTGTACTAAAAGAAAGGAAAATATTAGAAAGGTTTTCTAGAAGGGCCTATAACAGAAGAATGGAGACAAGAAGTGTGAAACAAGTGTAATGTTTTTTTACTCTGCCAGTCCTGCAAGCCCATGTCATGTTTCCTTTTTAACCATGCCAATGTCATGAGAGGTGAGAGGTAAACAAGTAGTATTAAAGACTAAAGAGAGCCTATTGCTATTTTAAGCACGCATGTGTGTGAACATGCATGCACAAATGTGCAATTGTCTCAATTCTCAAAACATGCAAGTTTTAGCTGTGATTTTCTTGGTGATCCGGATGAAGTTCTATGTTTAAGTCCACACGGTTTGGGCATGGATGACTTGTCCATATTGCACCAATGATGTATGGACAGGTGCAAGTCATTTACCCATGGTGTTGCACTAAAAGTAGTTGATTACTGCAGAAATTTGAGTACTGAGTGGTCTGTTACCTATTTCGTGGCTCTGGTTATTCACTATCAAACATGCTAATTGTTGAAAAAACTTCCCATGACTTTGACTCATATTCTGATCACTAATTCTCATGTATGATCTTTAAATCCTTGATCCCATTCATTTGTTTGTTCTTTAAACCCTTGATCCTATTCATTTCTCTGCTGATAAGGGGTTCGTCTTTTATGACACTCCAAAATACATAAAATGAACTATTTGAAACATGCTGTAAAACTTAAAATAATCCATTTACTTCCAAATTCAAATATGAAACATCGTAGCTTTATCAGCCTTTGCTAATTTGATGGGAAAATTTTGTATTCCCTGGCTGAGTGTACTTTACAGACATTATGTGTCACAATAGGGTTCTGTAGATGATGCAAAGATTACAGCTTCAGACATCCTTTTTCAAGGACTATGATATATATTTGAGTAGAGTTTTGAGTACTTTGCAGTTCACAGTTCGAAAAGTGATCAGTGGCATAACATCCGACATCATCTTTTATCCATGTACTTTGGAGTTGACCGCTCATAGTGTAATAGTCATCAGGTCTGAGTATTGAGGTGGTAAACAACTCATATATAATATTTATCATTTTAGCTGATTTCTTTATGTTCTCTCTGCTATCTTGCTGATGAGATATTTTAAGGTGAGCTTAAAGTGAGAAGACATCTCCACGAGAGCTATCTACATATCAGTTTTTCAGCATAATAGTTGGTATGACATGTTAAGTATCATAATCCATTGAAGGTGTAGATGAGGCTTCAGGTGCCAATGGACTGATATTTAAGCAAGCTCCAGTGATCTGGTATCAGATCCATCATCATTATCATCATTATATTCATCTCCCCCACCAACCGGGGGAAAAAAAAAAAAAAAAAAAAAAAAAAAAACCCACATCAAAGTGGGGTTGCTATTGAGCAAGATCAGAGTCAGATCCACGAAAGATATCACCACCTGTTAACATCCCTCCTTGTGTGCCCATTTTTGGCCATGGTAGTTATGACAAAAGGCAGTGTCATGCCATAGAACCTTGATGTCTAGTTGGCAGTTAATTCAGGCTACTTTCTTGTGATGTTTTTTTAAGTTTGTTCAATCAAGGGGGCCTGCCAAGCTGTGTCCATATTCCCCTACACCGAGATGAGAAGCAAGGTCATATGATTTTGTTTTAGGAAATGATATTGATCTTTGACGTTTAAATAAGCAAGAGAGTCAAATGAAATCACATTTCGCATACTGCGGTGTTAAATCTGAAGAGAATTTTTTTACTTTTGAGATAAGCTTATGGGCTGCATTTTTTTTGTTTTTTATTTATGGGTTGGGTGGGGTTGGAGCTTTAGGTTTTAGGAGTCAACTCTTCTAGTCCCCCTTTTGGGCCCTCCCAGCCCGGCGGCCCCAACCCTCTATGACATTTAGTTTCTTTTTTTTTTTTTTAATAATCTGTATCTGTAATTAATTAACAAATTATGTTCTCTTGAACTGCGTTACAGTCTAACCAATTTTTCCAATGTACCCAGATATGTGAACCGTGCACTATATCTTCTGCACCTGACTTGTGGCCCGTCACATCCTAACACTGCTGCAACATATATCAACGTAGCAATGATGGAAGAGGGTTTGGGAAATGTTCATGTTGCTCTTAGGTACCTTCATGAAGCTCTTAAATGCAATCAAAGACTACTTGGAGCTGATCATATTCAGGTTTCTCTCCCCCACTCAAGTCCATGAAGAGCTCTCTTGGATAAAGAAGTCCATGAAAGAGTTAATTTTGATTTTTTTTCTCAGACTGCAGCTAGTTATCATGCAATTGCCATTGCTCTGTCTTTGATGGAGGCTTATTCTTTGAGTGTCCAACATGAGCAAACAACTCTACGCATACTTCAAGCAAAGCTAGGAGCAGAAGATCTTCGTACACAGGTTATTGCAGCATCCAGTAATATTTGTGCTTTACAATAACAGAGACAAACTGCTAATGTGAATTTTAATTACATATCAATGTAGGATGCTGCTGCCTGGCTTGAGTACTTTGAGTCCAAGGTACAAGAGCAGCTGGAAGCTGCTCGCAACGGTACTCCAAAGCCTGATGCTTCAATTGCCACCAAAGGCCATCTAAGGTAACAAGTCCATCTTACTCTTGGACTTAATGGAATTACTGAAGATATTGCTAAAGTCTGAGAAGAACTGCAATAACTATTTCTTAGATTTAAGGGCTATTAAATTTCAAACTCGGGTTTTTTTTGGCAATTCTTTGTTTGGGAAAATGAATGAGGAAACACTCTTCTGATTAGAAGAAATGAAGCATGAATAAGGTTTGAAATCTCAGTATTGGTTGCAGTTTTAGTTCCCCCTTTCTTTTTGGTATCAATCGGGTGTATTGGTGGTTTCGGTAGTGATCGGAATATCATTAATACATATTGTTGTATTAATGGTTTAAAAAGATTAAAATTATTTTAAAATCACAAAAATTAGTAAAGACATATGACAATCTTTGACATATTCTTTTTTGAAGAATAGATGAGATACAAACTTGTAAAATCCAATAGTTGAAAGAGTAAAAATTTCTAGTTAGATATGGTATTTAATTTATTAATCTTACTTGCACATGTTTAGAAAAGTTAAAATATTGAGAGACAATTTTAAGTTACTTCTTAATTATAACACATGGTTAGTGAGTTTAAATAATTTTAAAGGAGTTGAGGTCTGTAATAGATTTGATCCAATTAGTAATTAAGTTGAAAAATAATAGTTAAGTTGAAACCCAAGTTATTGGTTAAAAACAAATATAAGAATGAGCTTCCAAATATAAAGAGCTTAACTCAATGTGATATGATTTATTATATTAGATTTGACCTAATATAATAAAGAGTATCATCCAACAACCACTCAATACTGTTATTAATATTTCTCTAATTCATTAGGTTTCTATTGTGGATCTAAAAGGGAATGATTTTCAATTGTTGACAGTTGGGGTTAGTGACTTGGAAAATTTTTATTGTTGAATGATGATTTTTTCGATCATTATATGAACAAGTCTGAGTTTCAACTTTTGGTAACTTCAAATCCTAGACCTCTTCTTATATTCCTTATCAGCCAGTATTGGTGGTATCAGTCGATTTCTAATGCATCAGGTGGTATCAGTCGATTTCTAATGCATCAGGTTGGTATTGCTTGAAATCTGATATGATATGATATGTATCAGGTGTCCATGTATCGCTGCCGGCTGATTTTTCAAACCTTGACCATGAACATGAAAATTCAACTGTATTATATAGATTCTTTACATTTAGGGTTTACATGTTTTTGTCAACCTATCCAACATTCTTCTCCAATTAATAGATCTCCTTTTCAATTTAACCAACCAAAATTGTGAAGTATGTGTTTTAGTGTTACTGATAACCTCTTTCAAAACAACAGTATAAAACTTATAACTGCTATTTTTCTTTTTCACTCTGCTGTCAGTGTTTCGGATCTTCTAGATTACATAATCCCGGACACAGAGCTGAGAGTAAGAGAAATTCAAAAGAAGCAAGCCCGTTCAAAGGTACTCTTCTTTTTCTTTCTAAATTCTTGTTGACTCTTATCATGTTCTAAAATGTCCACAAATATCAAATATTCTAAATAGTTTCAGTATGAATACCATCTAGATCTCCTGTGTATTACAGATCAACGGCAGATCAGGCCAGAACCAATGGGAAACAGTTGAAGATGACGATGCCAAGGAGGAGGAAACTTTAAACTGGACCATTCACCAAGGGAGAACTCTAATAACAAGGAGAATAGCACCCACGCACAAGTGAGAGAAGCTAAAGATGAGAAGCTGAATATTACAGCAGCTCATATACCTGCTTTGAGCAACCCAGAGGATGAAGTTTCACAGGGAGACACTTCTGATGAAGGATGGCAAGAAGCCGTCCCCAAGGGGCGGTTCCTATCAAGTCGCAAGACTTCTGGTTCAAAAAGGCCAAGCCTCGCAAAACTCAACACGAATTCACTTAACAATGCTGAGACTACACGATACCGAGTAAGACCCACATCCAGCTTCTCATCCCCCAGAACTTCCCCGAACAAGGTTTTACAATCATCAGCCTCTAGTCCGGTTTCAAAGAAGCTGTTGAAAAGCTCGAGCTTTAGTCCCAAACCAATTGCGCATGCAGAAAAATCTTCAAATGCCAAATCGGCACCAGCCACCCCTGCAGCAACTACTGCACCTGCTAAGACCGTGCCATTGATAAGTTCAATAACCATTCAATCTACTAGAAAAGCTTTGTCTTACAAAGAAGTAGCATTGGCTCCTCCAGGAACAATAGTGAAGGCAGTTGAAGAGCAGCAACCAAAGGAAAAGGATTCTAATGACCAGGATTCGGCTGAGATTGCTGAGGTGAAGGATGTGGAAACCAACAACGAAGAGCGAACACGGCCGCCTTCATCAGAGGCTAGAGGTGAAACTGGTGAGATAAAATATTTGGAAACAAGTAACATCATTATGCCTGAATCATCTCCAGAAGCTGTATGTTTCATCCCAGGGGACAAAAAGGAGCCTGAGAGCACTCAAGCTCCGGTTTCAGCCTCCGAGATGCTGGATTGTTCAGAAGATTCTAAAGGTGTCTCTTCTGAACCTGGAAATGCAGAAGAGTCAGAATTGGATTCTTCAGAGGATTTAAAATATCTCCCATCTAAACATATTGCTGCAAAAGAATCACAAGTATTAGGTCAAGAGTCTGCTGAGAAAGAATGCGAAGGAGAATCATCTACAGAAGAAACACCAGAAGGGGTGTTTCTGGAGAGAAAGAGATGCAACAAGGAGATGAGTCTTTGAGTGGAGATGATTCCAAGAAGCCTGTGCCAAGAGAAGAAACTGTTGACACTGTTAAAGAGAGAAGCAAGAAACTCTCAGCAGCTGCTCCTCCATTTAATCCATCGACGGTTCCTGTCTTTGGCTCAGTTGTGATGACAGGCTCCAAAGAACATGGTGGAATCTTGCCCCCACCAGTAAATGTACCACTAATGATGACAATGAGTCCAGTCAGGAAGCACCCTCACCAGTCGGCCACAGCAAGGGTACCTTATGGACCACGGCTAGCAGGCGGATATGGAAGGTCTGGCCGCCGAGGCCCAAGGAACAAGCCTGGGTTGCAGAATGGAGAGATTATAGTAGTAGACGGGGGATGGTCCGCTCCAAGAATTATGAACCCAAATGCTGCTGAGTTTGTACCGGGCCAGCCATGGACACCTAATGGTTATCCAGTCTCACCGAATGGAACTCCAATCTCACCTGATAGTTCAGTATCTTCACCTACGCCAGTTACAGTTCCAATTTTATTGGATGTCTCTGAAGAGACACCTATGCCAGCTATGGTTGGAGCCTCTGAAAATTGTGAAGTTTTGGGAGAAGGGGACAACATTGAGAAAGATGGTGAGAATGGTGAAGAGGAGATAGAGAAGCAAAATGTGGAGGCGGAGGCATCTACCGATAAAAATGATGATATTGAGACCGAGCTGAATTCAAATGCTATGGTTAGTACCACAGAAGTTCCCATTGTGGTGGATGAAAATCCAGAATTGGCGAGAGTAGTAGAAAACCCTGGAAAATGCTGGTGAGTACAGTGATGGTGAAGCTGAGGTTGTTGAGGTTTTAAGTTAATGAAAGGAATCTCTGAAATTAATTAGGTTTCGAGCAGCAGAGAAAACTCTAGAAGTGCCAGGGAAGCTGATTGCGGTGCCTTTGCTTATAGTATGCTCTGATGACTGGTGCCACAGGAGCTGATTGCAGTGTTTTTGCTGTCATGCTATGGTCTAATGATCGGTGCCACAGAAGCTGATTGCAGTGCTTTTGCTGGACAACTGTTGAGAGTTTGCTTATCCAAACCCCCCCCCCCCTTCCTTGTTTAATGTCCCCCCTCTTTCTTTCCTTGTTTAATGTTTAGTACTTCCAAACAATCGCCGACTTTGAAGATTGATAATCAGGGAGTTCTTTTATGATTTGACCATTTGATGGAAAATCTCGAGAGAACTTGTAGAAAAAGAAAAAGAAATTCCCTTGCAGCAAACGGGCATGGCCGAAATAAGAATTAGTCGTTACTTACTGCAGAAACAATTTCGTGAATGATAATTTTAGATCTGTTTAACTGCCAGATGAATTTTTGCTTGTGATTTCATGAAGTATAATCTGTCGTCTGAATCCTTCCAGTTCTTGTGAGTTTTCTGCTTGTGGCAGCTGCATATTATTTCCTGAACCACCTCTTGCTGCTTGTATCTTGTTTTTTGCACAAAATCTTCAATGTTTTCTTCAGTCGTTGTAGTCTCTCAGTAGCTTTAAAGATGTGTTACTTGATACATCCGCAGACAACCCTTGTCTGCGCAATAGAATCGAATAATATAGAGAAGCAGGCATGCTGAACTGTAGACAAAAAATTCTCTGAAGGGATGGGGTCTTCATCACTATACTGATGGAGTTTGTGAGTGTTTTTATCCATAATCAATTTCATATCAACATTCTGATAAGCTTCTCTTAGAAATTATACTTGAAAGCTAAATTTTGTTAATATTTTTTCTTGGTTGCAGATTCCACCAAGCGTCGATACATGCGGTTGTCCCTTTCCAATTTGCGCGAAAGAGAGAGCCATCACCAATTTGATTCCATGCTTTGTTTTGCTACAGAGAACACTAACATACTTCCAAGCAGTACAAAGGTACTCCATTTATGTTTGCTATCTTTCTCGCCTTTAAGATATGATCGTATTGTTGCCTTACATTTTCTCAACATTTAGGCCTACTCTTGTCTGAAAGCAAACCTATAGATAATGTTTCAGTTTGCCATTTGTTCTTTTGTAAATTGCTGATACTGAAATATTTCATAAAGTACTAGGTATGAACTGATCAAACTTTAAAAACAATATTACATTGACAAGGACCTGATAATCTTATTTCACTTCTTCTATGTGATTTGACTTATAAATAGACTAGTGTTCACCAAATGGGTTTCTTAGTTTTTTCAAACATATATGAAGTCAAGACTCTCACGGTGCTGGAAATCGAAGTTTGTCAATTAGGGTTTGACACACACAAACTAGGCCTTAACATTTCACAAGTGGGTCATTACATCAACCTGTCACTGTGTGGACTGGCTGCCTTGTAGGACTCTTGTTGGTGTTTGACGCATCATAATGAAACACTTGCAATCTATTCCAGAAAAAATTGGAGGATGAACAGAATATTTAATCTGATCCATAAAAGGAACAATCTGAAAGCTTCTCTATTGATAGATATAGGGATATCGAAAATTGAATTCTTCAAGCAACACCAAGTGGATGCATTCAATTTAGTCTCCAACCGTAGACTTATCTTTGACTAGTTCTCTCTCTTTAATGCTAATCTAAAGAATTGTATAAGAGAACTAATCCACTGATATATGAACATTGACATTTTCCTTCACTGAAATGTAAGAAACTTTTAAGAATAACAAAGGGATCAATGCAAAGAGGTTTTCAATGAAAGCGAATGAAGAAAGAGATTCAAAATCTCCCATGAGAGGAGCAGAAGGGCCCTCCATCCATTGATTTAGTCCTCTCAACTGGGGCCTTTACCTGTCATAGTCCTTTCAACTACTATCCTAATAATGCTCGAGCTTGCATTCTATCATTCAGTGAAACGTCTCCAATGCAAAAGCAGCTGCATTGAAATTTTGAGGCCCCAGGAAACGAGTCAAATGGCCGATGGCTGAGAGATCGTACTCTTCACAACAAGCCTCATTAAAACTTTCAGGTGCTGTGAACAACCCAGGTTGGCTTAACTACAGCCTCTTCAAATTTGTAGGTGGAGAGGTGCATCAACAAATTGAAAGTACACCTTGGGGGGGGGGGGGGGGTTGTGAATTGATGTAGTGCTAATCTAATGATAAATGATGTGAAATTAAAACTAATCGCTAACACACTAAGTGTATAACCAAGAGTGAGTCCGAATTCCCTGTGAAAGGCTCTGAAACTACTCCTCACGATTCCTCTGAATAATGAGTTGAGATGCTTTAAAAGCTCTCTTGGTTCAATACAAGTGTGAGCACACGAACAATACTAAACATGTATATGATATGAGTAATTAATAGTAATGCAAGATATAAAAAGAGATGAGAGTTGAGAGAAAGTAGATCAAACGTAAACACAACGATATGTTTCGAGGTTCGAGCGACTGCTCTACGCCTCCGCCTTCTCACAGAAGGATTTCCACTATGTCCACACAGAACCTTCCACAAAAGGACCTCCACCGAGGAATTACAACTTACAACTTTGGAGTACACAACTCCAACGCTCACACCTCTATAGAAGAGGGAGCACAAGGTAAAGAAGAAAATACAACTTGGTGATCACAAAGATCACAAACAATTTTTTGGTAATCTAAAGAGATCACAAACACTCTCTTGGTGATCTAAAGAGATCACAAACAATTTTTTTCACAATACAAAGATCATAAAGATAGGTTTAGAATTGATTGGCTCAAGTATGTGAGAAATCAAGGTGTTTGAAAAAGAAACACAGAGAAAACACTTGGAAAAACTCTAGTAATGATATAAAAATTTACAGCAAGAAATTAGAATCTCAAAACTTGTTTTCTTTTAATTTTTCAAAACTTTGAATTTGAAGCTCAAAAACTTGTTTTAAAACACTTTAGAAAATGGGCAAAAGAGCATTAGAAAACTGGTTAAAATTCTCTTGAAAAATCTTAATAAAAACAGCCCCCAAAACCCTTATTTGTAGGGCTCTTCAGAAAATAGCCGTTGGGGTTAAAACCTGCCCAAAATAGGTTGTCGGGCGACCGCCCGGTCGACCGGCCAACTGTCGAATTTTCGACCATTCGACCGCCCGATCGACCGCCCCATTGGCACAGTGAGAATTCTCACTGTCGGTCAACCGAGGCCAGAACCAGAGAGCAACCTCTCTGGTCGATCGACCGGTCGGTCGACGGGGCCAGATCCAGAGAGCAAGCTCTCTGGATCGGTCGACCGTGCGGTCGACCAGCTCAAGGTGGTGGTGAATTGATGTAGTGCTAATCTAATGATAAATGATGTGGAATTAAAACTAATTGCTAACACACTAAGTGTATAACAAAGAGTGAGTCCGAATTCCCTGTGAAAGGCTCTGAAACTACTCCTCACGATTCCTCTGAATTATGAGTTGAGATGCTTTAAAAGCTCTCTTGGTTCAGTACAAGTGTGAGCACACGAACAATACTAAACATGTATATGATATGAGTAATTAATAGCAATGCAAGATATAAAAAGAGATGAGAGTTGAGAGAAAGTAGATCAAACGTAAACACAACGATATGTTTTGAGGTTCGAGCGACTGCTCTACGCCTCCGCCTTCGCACAGAAGGATTTTCACTATGTCCACACAGAACCTTCCACAAAAGGACCTCCACCGAGGAATTACAACTTATAACTTTGGAGTACACAATTCCAACGCTCACACCTCTATAGAAGAGGGAGCACAAAGTAAAGAAGAAAATGCAACTTGGTGATCATAAAGATCACAAACAATCTTTTGGTAATCTAAAGAGATCACAAACACTCTCTTGGTGATCTAAAGAGATCACAAACAATTTTTTTCACAATACAAAGATCCTAAAGATAGGTTTAGAATTGATTGGCTCAAGTATGTGAGAAATCAAGGTGTTTGAAAAAGAAACACAGAGAAAACACTTGGAAAAACTCAGGTAATGATATAAAAATTTACAGCAAGAAATTAGAATCTCAAAACTTGTTTTCTTTTAATTTTTCAAAACTTTGAATCAAAAATAAAGATATATATATATATATATATATATATATATATATATATATATATATATTTGAAGCTCAAAAACTTATTTTAAAACACTTTAGAAAATGGGCAAAAGAGCATTAGAAAACTGGTTAAAATTCTCTTGAAAAATCTTAATAAAAACAGCCCCCAAAACCCTTATTTGTATGGCTCTTCAGAAAATAGCCGTTGGGGTTAAAACCTGCCCAACCATTCGACCGCCCGATCGATCGCCCCATTGGCACAGTAAGAATTCTCACTGTCGGTCAACCGAGGCCAGAACCAGAGAGCAGCCTCTCTGGTCGATCGACCGGTCGGTCGACCGGGGCCAGATCCAGAGAGCAAGCTCTCTGGATCGGTCGACCGTGCGGTCGACTAGCTCAATGGCCAAAGGCTTGTGCGCGTTCTGTGCACATCGGTCGACCGTCCGGTCACCGAGCCATTGGATCGGTCGATCGATCGTCAGGCAGCTCAGAACTGGGTCATAGGTTAGAAAATCTTGGCTTTTAAATACCTATATAATCCCATAAAACTTCATAAATTTCATAAAAATAAGTTCATATAAATATTTGAAGTACAAATATGCGTGATTAAAATTCAACACATACTACAAACAATTTGAATTTTTTTTAGGCATAGAAATTTAACTTTAAACCAAAAACGGTACTTTCCAAAACGAAGATTTTGAAATGAAAATCCATTTTCTCTAAAACTTATATAAATACAAAAATAAGATATTTAAACACTTTTTGAAGCATAGTATGCATGGATAGAATGCAATACACATGTAAATGATATATCTACGTTTTTGACATTAAATTCAAAAATATTGATAAAATAAAACTTAAAATCATGAACTAGAATCATCAAAATAAGTTTTTAGACAATATGAAACAGTAATGTATATGGATGAAATCCGATATACATTTAAACCATGTAAACTTCTTTTGATTCTATCTATTCATGAAAACAGATAGATGTATACTTGATATATTAAAACTTAAAATCATATACATCAAAAACTAAAACATCTATCGGTTTCATGAAAGCGAAATGGTTAAACCGAAAACTAAAACTTTTGAACTTGTGTGTGTATATATACTTGAGCATATCAAAACTAAACTATCCTTACACAAGATTTAAACAATAAAGAAACCTAAACCGAAGTCTTCTTGACGATTTTCATCTTCAAGATGACTCGATCCAAACTTGATTCAAATGAGCTTGACTCCATCCGAGTACTAGATGCGACCTGGACGCGCGAGCTCTTGAATCAACACGTGTTAACTCCAAAACTTGACTTTGAATCCTTTGTTGAAACTAAACACCTACGAAGATCTTAATCAATAACTGAAACTATATAAACACAAGATCATTAGTAACTTAACTTCATAAGTTAGTTATCATCAAAACTAAAGTGAAGAGCCTTTGGGCCAACAATCTTCTCCCTTTTGATGATGACAAAACTTATGAGGTTATATATGCATGAATTAAAGATAAGCTTCTTAAAAGCTCCCCCTTAACTCATGCATATCAATAAAGCCAAATATATTCAATGTAGCTCAACTACCAATAAACAATAATGAAACAAATATGCATTAAGAATCATAAGACACATGTATATATGCATAAACAATTAATCAAACATGCATGTATAAACACTAATTCTTTCCCCCTTTTGTCAATCATCAACAAAGGGTGAGAAAAAACAAACAATACCAATAAAAAATATATTTTTATATCAATTGAAGGATAAACAATCTTTTTACCAATTGAAGGTGAAACAATTTTTTACCAATTGATACCAATAGAAAGAAATGATACAAATTGAAAGTAAAAACCAAATTTTTAGGTAAACACTAAAATCATTTTGTAATAAAAATACTAATTTAAGAATAATACTAATTGAAGGTTATTGATACCAACATTGAAAATGTTAGCATTTTTCAAATAAAATATTTTTCTTCATAAAGAGTGAGAGTAAGATGCCAATTGAAATATAATTAAAAGATAAATCAAGAATTTTTTCCCTCTTTATGAAATACCAATAAAACTAATGCATAAGCTTGTATCGATATCAATTATCATTAAGAACAAGAATCAAGCTTAGCATGAATGGTTGTGCTATATAGAATATGTATGAACATTTAATTTAGCATAAAAATCATATATATGTATGTATGATCAGAGTAGTATAATATCAATTGAAATATGATGCATACATATATAGAACATAAGTATGAGTATACAAAAATTATTTTTCATTAGAAATCATGTATAACTCATAACATCCACTTTTTCATGCACATGTTTGAAAGATATTCAATAAGGGTATACAAGACATGGTCGCCCAATCAACTGCCTTTTGAAAGTAAGTTTTCAAAAATATGATTTGAAAATACTTTAACATATTTGAAAACTCTACCAATTGAAGAATACAAAACTAGTTTTAAGAAAAATTTGAAAACTAGTACGAAATATTTCAAGTAAGGAATAAAACAATATGTATCCCATGAAAACATGCTAAATACATGATAATAACACTTAAAGATCAATAAAATACTTATATGCTTATGAAACAAAAATTATGAGTAAACACAAAATATAGAGTGTATAAGAATCATGTAAGAAACAAAATCATGAAGATAGGACAATTAAGCTCAATAAATGAAAATACTTTATAAACATGAAAATCATAAAAATTCAATTTTCATCAAAATCGCATAAATATTTTAAAAACTAAACTTCAAGGTGTATGTATGTTATGTCAAAACTAAAGCATACATATTTATCCTAAACATAAACGAGGCCACAAAAGTATATTGCATGAAGGTAAGTGACTCAAGGATAGAACATGTATATCTTTAATAGTTTTGGCAAAAATTTACATATACATGAAGTTAAAACCAAAACATGTACAAAATGGGGAATACAAGTGTAAATGCAATAATCATCAAAACTAGGTTGTACAAATATATCTAATGAGTACACATGAGCAATAAAGCACCCAAACATAATAATCAAGTGTATCTCACTACTTGTATAAGTATAAACACAAGTTTTAATGAAAAACTACATTCAAACCTGTAATCAAAACATGAAGCTTAAAAATATTAAAACATGATTGAAAAACAAATATAATCATTAGTGTAAATGCAAGTGATATTAACACACCTATATACACAATAGCTAAACAATAATTGAGAATACAAACAAATATAGATCCATATGAACATGGTTGTATGTCAAATATTATCTATGTATATCACAAGTCCAATAAATATTGCATTTGAACATAATGAACAGGGAAACCAAGACATGCTAAAAACATCAATGAAAGCATGTAAACATAAACAAGGAGTTAGAGATAGTTACCAATACTAGTAAGACTAGTCTCTATTTCTAAAACTATGGCGGTTCTTCCACCTAAACTCCCTTGAAAGTGATGCATTCATAAATATGATCTTTTAGCTCAAAACGCATCCACCATCAAGGCACCAATACTCTCTCACGTCAAGTGAGAGCCAACACTTACATCAAATACAATAAGAGTGGATTTTAGTACCCACACTTTCTTGGGTCCTGGGGTTAGCACCTTTTCTAACCCAAATATTTTTACTTGTAAAATTTAAATCATTTATCTTATCATAATAAAACTTTGCAAGATGGCCTTTGCGGTCACAATGTGTACAAGTGTACACATTAGCATATATGGTGTCATGTGTGTGAGCATGATGAGCACGTATATGTCGTGAAGGGTGTACATGAATATATGGATTATGTTTCTTTCGAAACATATATTCCAATCGTGAGTGGTTCATTACACATTGGCTCTAAGTAGAGCCCAAACAATCTACACTCTTCTTTAAAGCATGAATATCATTATCAATAGTGGAAGAAGAAATGGAGCAAGTAATAAAAATAATGTTCTTTTTCACTATGAAAATAGGAATAGAATTCTTTTCTTTTTGAACCAAAGTGTTTTTCAAAGAATCCTTTTCTTTTAAAATACATTCTAATTCCTTGGTAATCAAAATAATTTTATTTTTCAAAGAATCATTCTCTTTTAAAACAAAATTAAGTTTTGAAGATAAAACCTCATTTTTCTTCAAAATATCATCAAAATCATTTTTTTTTTAAAATTTTATTTTCTTTTAAAACAAAATCGAGTTGCGTTTTCAATGTATTTCTTTCATTTGAAACCTCAACCTTTTCTTGTAAAATCAAATCAAGTTTTGAAAACAAAATTTTATTTTCTTCTTTTAAATCAAAACTCCTGTTTTTCAAAAGTTTATATTTTGAAGGTAAGTTTTCACAAAACATAGATAGCTTTTCATTTAAAGCATGAGCATCCATAGCATTATCATCACATAAAGAACTAGCACAATCATCTAGTTGAGTGTCCGAAGTTATCTCAAGAGAGTCATTCCCTTGGATCATGAAGTAAGCTTGGTCAGACTCGTCTCCACTATATTCCTTCTCCAAGACATTTGTCGTTTGTTCCTTGGGAGAAGTCAACGTGTTTCACACTGCAAAAGCGGAATCACAGTGAGAAATTAAAGAAAGACAATCTTTTCTAGGTGATTGCCTAAGTGCAATCAAAGCTTATGCATTAGCCTCTATATACTTGTCATTACTAATATATGATTTCTTAATAGTGGCAAGGTAAACATGCAAACCTAAGACTTTTAAATATGAACTCATTTTAAATATCCACATATCTATATTAGAATCATCAAACATAGGTAGAGCAAGATAATCCATGAGTGTAAACTAATATGTGTGCAAAGCAAATCTAGATTAGAAATCCAAGGATCACACTCTTAGGTGGTTAAACCGAATATCAAGATCGTTAGCTCTGATACCAATTGAAAGTATACTTAGAGGGGGGTGAATAGGTGTAGTGCTAATCTAATGACAAATGATGTGGAATTAAAACTAATTGCTAACACACTAAGTTTATAACTAAGAGTGAGTCCGAATTTCCTGTGAAGGGCTCTGGAACTACTTCTCACGATTCCTCTGAATTATGAGTTGAGGTGCTTTAAAAGCTCTCTTGATTCAATACAAGTATGAGCACACAAACAATATCAAGCATGCATATGATATGAGCAATTAATAGCAAAACAAGATATAAAAAGAGATAAGAGTTGAGAGAAAGTAGATCAAACGCAAACATAAGGATATGTTTCGAGGTTCCAGCCACTGCTCTACGCCCCCGCCTTCACACAGAAGGATTTCCACTATGTCCACACAGAACCTTCCACAAAAGGACTTCCATCGAGGAATTACAACTTACAACTGAAGTACACAACTCCAACGCTCACACCTCTATACAAGAGGGAGCACAAAGCAAAGAAGAAAATACAACTTGGTGATTGCAAAGATCACAAACAATCTTTGGTGATCTAAAGGGATCACAAACACTCTCTTGGTGATCTAAATGTTAACCCAAAGGCCCATCACTCTAGTTTTGATGATGATCAACTCATATAGTTATAGTACTAATGATCTTGTATTTAATTAGTGACATATTCATGATCAAGATCTTAGTAGGTGTGTAGCTTCAACAAAGGATTTAAAGTCAAGTTTTGGAGCTAGCACGGTTTGATTCAAGAGCTTGTGCATCAAGACCACATCAAGTACTCAAGAGGAGTCTAGCTCTATGGATCGTGTTTGGACCAAGTCAAGAAGATGAGAAGACTTCAAGAAGACTTGTGTCCAGGTTTGTTTTATAAGATTTTGTTTTTAGATAAAATGTAAAAGATAGAATAGTTGGTGGATTGCTCAAGTATATTATACACACACACACTCTTCATTAGATGAGTTTTCATAAAAGAATTTTTATTTTGGAAAAATACAAAAGAGTTTTCTTTTTGAAAAATACCGGTTTGATTTTTGGTATTCAAAGTATATACGGTTTTGGTTGAAAACTATATAAATCGTATTTAGTGCTTAATGTCAAAAATATAGATATTTCACCATGTTTGTGTAGTGGATCATATCCATACACTCTATGCTTCAAATGAGTTTAGAATATCTTGTTTTTATATTCTGGAGAGATTTGGAAAACAAGTTTTGGAAATATCAAGTTTTAGAAAATACCGTTTTTGTTTTGAGCCATATTTTCTAAGTTACAAAAATAGTCCAAATTATTTGTAACATGCCTTGATTTTGTGCAAGCATGTTTGTTTATCAAAGTATATTGGTAAAACTATTTTTGTAGATTTTTCATGATTTTATGGGATTTTATCTGAGCCAAAATGACCAACATTTTAATCCCAAAACAGTTCTGTCCTGGCTTCAGCCGGTCGACCGACGGTCGACCGATGCTTGAAGTCTGTCGACCGGGCGGTCGACCGACGTGCACAAACGTGCACGCCAGTTCTGGCAGGAGGGCCGGTCGACCGCTCCGGTCGACCATCCAGAGAGCTCTGCTCTCTAGAAAGGCCCCGGTCGACCGGGCGGTCGACCAGACAGAGAGCAGTGCTCTCTGTATCCTGGCCACGGTTGACCGGCCGGTCGACCGCTGGCTCAACGGTCTGAAAAATGACCGTTGGCCGGTCGACCGGACGGTCGACTGACAGGCCACCTGGATCCCAACGGCTAATTTTTCTAGCCCTATAAATTTGGAGGTTTGGGTGCTGTTTTCTACAAGATTTCAAGTGGGTTTTTGAGCCAGTTTTTCCAACTCTTTTAGGTGTTTATCTCCACTTGTTTAAGAGCTAAAATTGCCATATCAAAAGGAGAGATTTTCAAGAGTGTATTGAAAAGAGATTTTCTTGTGTTTTTCACCACACATTCCATCCTTGTTTTTCTCACAAACACTTGAGCTATCCATTGACATATTCATCCTATAGGAGTGTTATTGTGAGATTGTTTTTAGGTAATCAAAGTGTTGTGATCACCAAAGACTTCTTCTTTGTTCTTTGAGGAGGCGGACAAGTGTGTTCGCGGTGTTTCGAGTTCGGGTGCGAACTTGTTGTTTGAGGTGCGGCCTCAGCGAGCTTGTGGGCTTGCGGTGTGTACGGGCTAGAGAGTCCAAGGAGTTCAAGTGTGAACTCGGCTTGTAGGTGTTGCGGCACCGAGTGATCCGGTGGGATCGATTCTAGTGGAAATCCTTCATAGTGTTGAAGGCGGGGATGTAGAGCAAGTATGCTCGAACCTCGAAACAAATCCCTCGTGTTTGCGATTGCTCTCTCTATCTCCTTGCTTATATCTTGCATGCTTTTATTATGTTCATCTTTACATGCTTGATATTCATTTGTGCTCATATTGTATATGCGTGGGATTGTTTGCTAACACTTGTATTCAACCAAGAGAGCCAACGCGGCACCTCAACTCTTATTTAGAGGAATCTTGAGGAGTTAGTTCAGAGCCCTTCACGGGAATTCGGCTACACTCTTGTGTTATACGTGGTGTTTAGTTTAAGAATTTTAGTTTGCATTATAATAGTTTTTAATTCCGCATTTAGTGACCATTAGATTAGCCATCACCTATTCACCCCCCCTCTAGGTGATTTACACTAAAGAGATCACAAACAATTTTTTTCACAATACAAAACTCCTAAAGATAGGTTTAGAATTGATTGGCTCAAGTATGTGAGAAATCAAGGTGTTTGGAAAAGAAACATAGAGAGAAAACACTTGGAAAAACTCTAGAAATGATATAAAAATTTAGAGCAAGAAACTAGAATGCCAAAACTTGTTTTCTTTTGATTTTTCAAAACTTGTAATCAAAAATAAATATATATATATATATATATATATATATATATATATATATATATATATATATATTTGAAGCTCAAAAACTTGTTTTAAAACACCTTAGAAAATGGGCAAGAGAGCATTAGAAAACTGGTTAAAATTCTCTTAAAAAATCTTAATAAAATAGCCCCCAAAACCCCTATTTGTAGGGCTCTTCAGAAAATAGCTGCTGGGGGCAAAACCTGCCCAAAATAAGCTGTCAATCGACCGTCCGGTCGACCGGCCAACAGTCAGATTTTCGACTGTTTGAGCCGTTGGTCGACCGCCCCATTGGCATAGTGAGAATTCTCACCGTCGGTCGACCGAGGTCAGAACCAGAGAGCAGCATCTCTGGTCGGTCAATCGGGGCCAGGTCTAGAGAGCAAGCTCTTTGGATTGGTTGACTGTGCAGTCCACTGGCCCAATGGCCAAAGGCTTGTGCACGTTCTGTGCACATCGGTCAATCATCCGGTCGACCGAGCCACTTGGTCGATCGGCCGCCAGGCAGCCCAGAACTGGGTTATAAGTTAGGAAATCTTGGCTTTTAAATACCTATAAAATCTCATAAAACTTCATAAATTTCATAAAAGTAAGTTCATGTAAATATTTGAAGTACAAATATATGTGATCAAAATTCAACACATATTACAAACAATTTGAACTATTTTTGAGACATAGAAATTTAGTTTTAAACCAAAAATAGTCCTTTCCAAAACTAAGATTTTGAAATGAAAATCCTTTTTCTCTAAAACTTGTATAATTAAAAAAATAAGATATTGAAACACTTTTTGAAGCAAAGTGTGTATGAATAGAATCCAATATACATGTAAATGATATGTGTGTGTGTGTGTGTGTGTGTGTGTGTGTGTGTTTGACATTAAATCCAAAAATAAGTTTTGATAAAACAAAACTTAAAACAATGAACTAGAATCATCAAAATAAGTTTTTAGATAATATAAAACAATAATGTATATGGATAAAATTCAATATACATTTAAACCATGTAAACTTCTTTTGTTTCTATCCATTCATGAAAACGGAAAGATGTATACTTGATATTAAAACTTAAAACCATATACATCAAAAACTAAAACATCTATCAGTTTCATGAAAGCAAAATGATTAAACTGAAAATTAAAACTTTTGAACTTATGTGTATATATACTTGAGCATATCAAAACTAAACTATTCTTACATAAGATCTAAACAATAAACAAACCTAAACTAAAATCTTCTTGACGATCTTCATCTTCAAGACGACTCGATCCAAACTTGATCTAAATGAACTTGACTTCATCCGAGTACTATATGCGATCTTGACGCGCGAGCTCTTGAATCAACACGTGTTAGCTCCAAAATTTGACTTTGAATCTTTTGTTGAAGATAAACACCTACTAAGATCTTGATCAATAACTGAAATTATATAAACACAAGATTAATAGTAACTTAATTTCATAAGTTAGTCATCATCAAAACTAAGGTGAAGGGCCTTTGGGTCACGACAAATGTTGTAACTTATTGTAGTTTTGTTGTCTATTCTGGCTGCATGATTGAGATGAACGTGATCGGAAATTTCTTTCATTTTATTTTTATGTCGCTCTTTTGCGGATCCCATTTGCGGTGCCTGATAAGCTCATTTGAGGTTATGGTCCAAGTCCCAGTTGCACAACTGACTTATATTCACCGGATTCACAAATCATTAAAAGAAACCCGGAAAGAATGACATTGATCCGCAAGAAGCTCAGCGAACTCTTGAACGCAAACACCCTCCCCGTCTCAGCCTCGCTACTTTTGCGGATATAGTTTTCAAAGCCTTCGACATTGCGCTATGTGACCACTGGGGACAAGATAAGACATCAACTGTACCGCAAGAGTAAATGCGCTATGTGCCCTAGATTGAGAGGCGCATCAACATGATCAGATTTACCTTGTTGCCTTCTTGAGATTATGCAGTTGATTCAGCAGCATATAACCATAAAACATAACAGCTGATAGAAATATTGACGTATATGAGTCTGCTCATGAAGCTAGTCGATATGCATTACTTTAAAGTGTTCTAGTAAATGTAAGGTACGAGAAAACTACAAGCCCTTTGTCGCATGCATCTAACCTGATCGTGCAGTCCAATGGTTTAACCAAAAACTCTCATTTGTGGAAGCGGATCATAGTGCGGCACCAAGCTCACTGATTTGAAATTATTTTGGCTCTCATTAGTGTTTTGGGCTCTTTTTCGTTATAGAAAATTGGGGGTCGGACTATAGAATCTGCTTGGATAAGGGTTAAGAGATCAAGTCAAGCGTCCAGGGCTGAGAGGTTACTTGGTTATCCTCACAAGTTTGGATGCCTACTCTCTGGGAAATTTATCAATGGTTGCGTTTCAAACTTCAACTTTTGTGGAGAGAGAGCGTAAAATCTTATTAGTAGAGTTTTTAACTCATCGGAGAAAGCATGAGGATCAGTGTAGTACCCCGTTCCCGGGATACGTACCCAGATACGTGTCCCAAAATTTTTTGACCGTATTATTCAATTTTCTTCTAGTATTTGCTTTTGGGTTGTGATTACTTTTATTATTGTGTATCGGATGTGAATTCTCAGACCTAGAGTCAGCCCTGACCCGGACCGAGAACCTGATACCAGCTGTCCGATTTGACTTTCTAATAGTTCGATTTGACCGATTTCAGTTTCAAACACTGTTTTCTAATATTTTAGATTTTTATGATTTTCTGAAATTTTTCAGAATTTTTCTGCAAAATCTCCAAAACCGGTGTCGGTCGCATCACTGACTGATTCCTAAATTTTTAGTTTTCAAACGGGATTGAATTTTTAAAAACGGCTTTAACGTTACTTCTTAGAATTTCATTTTCTATCTAAAAATATTTTTTGAGATTTTTCTAAATTTATCAAAATTTTACCGATTCTAGTGTTAACTAGTATCGCAGGAAAAATTTCAAGATTTTTAATTTGAAAACTAGACCGAATTTCTCGAATCTGATTCCACCAAGTATCTTAAAATAATATTTTTTATTTTTGAAAATTTTTCGGAACGTTTCTGAAGCAGTCAAAATTTTGCCCTATTAAAATAATAATATTATTTGCCGACAATTTCTTTTCTTACTTTTTCTTCTCTACTCTCCTACTTTGTACTCTCAGATATTGTAATAAATTAATTATTTAATAATAAAAATTTTAAACTAATTTTTTTTCTTTTTTTATTTTTTTCCTTTTTCTTTAATTTTCTTTCTTTTCTTTCTCCCCCTTTGACTTTCCCCCCATACCCTGCGCCTCCTCCACAGCCGCAGCAACAGCAACAGAGCCATGATGGGCTGCTGCTGCAAGCCCTCTCCTTCCCCCCATCCCCATTCATAATTCCATTTTCCTTCCATTCTCTATTTAACCTTACATCTTTCTTTTTCCTTTTCATTTCAAACTTCAAAAGAAAATTCCATCTCCTTCAAAAAATCAAACCCATCTTCCTCCTCTCCATGGCCGCTGCCTCCACCATCACCACCACCACCGCCGGCCGCCCCTAGGCTGGCCATCCATTCACCAACACCTCCTCTCCACTCCACCACCTCCTTCAATCTCCAACAAACCCCCACAACCTCCAATTTCACCATAACCCATCACCACCACTACCCTTCCTCCTCCAAAATGCATCACCACCTCCACCAATTTCACCACTCCAACCACCCCATCATCACCTCCTCCTCCTCCTCTAACTCCCCACCACCTCCAACCACCACAACCACCACCACCACCAACTACCATCACCACCTCCACCAACAACAACCCAATCAAACAACTCCACCACTCCACCTCCCCTCCCCTAGGCCGCGTGCGGGCCCCACCACCACCGGCGGTGCCGTCGCCGCCGCCCAGGGCCGCCGGCACCGATGGCCGGCCGGCCACCCCCCACTCCCCTCCATTTTTCTTTCTTTCTTTCTTCCTTCCTTCCTTCCTTCTTTAATCCTTTCTTTCTTTCTTTTTATTTCTTTTCCCTAAATAATAACACTTTTCCCACTTTCCTAAAGTACCCTTCACCTCTCCCTCAAATTACAACCCTATATTTACAACCATACCCCTCCCCTTTTTCATTCCTATTTCTTTCTTAAAATACCCTATTCTCTCTCTCTCTCTCTCTCTCTCTCTCTCTCCCCCCCCTCTCCTACAACTCTCTCTCCTCTCTTACTCCCTCTCCAATATTTATATATATATATATATATATATTTATACTTATATATTTTAATATATAACTATAGGCTAGTGGATTACTCGTACGGTTCGCGGGTTTCGCGGATTTTTAACCGGTATTTCATCCCGATTTCAGGCGAGTGCTTTTTAATACACTTAAAATAAACGCTCGTGTATTTATAGCATGAAATTGATATGTGGATATTTTAGAATACCTAGCACTTGCTACTGTAGTTTTAGTACATGATACCATGCTATGCGAGTTAATAAATGATGTTGTACACGGTATTTACCCGACACTTGATATGTTATACTTGATACCTGTTCAACGGCACTTGATATTTAGAGACCAGTATTTGACATACGTCATACTTGACACCTGCTCCTGACACCTGGTATATGACATGCTTTCATGTGGTACAAGTGCATTGACTTGACATCGTGACCCTTGACCGGACACTACCACCCCTGATACCTGTATTATATGACATATTTATAACTATCACTTTTACATAGACTTGGCATTACTATTATATTATTACCAGATACTTGGTACTCCTGAACTCTTGTATATTTGAACCCCTGAAATAGGGAGACTCCTGACATTACTCTTAATATTATACTCCTGTTGACCCCCGTAATAGGATAACCATGGATATTGGACTTTTGTGAATACCCCGTGAACATTATTATTTGAGACTCTGTTATATTTAAACAACTTACACCGGGATGGGGGAAATTGATGGGTATCAATATAACTTCTGTGTTTATGGTGGCTACACATATGTTGTACAACTATTCCTGTTGGATTCGACCTGGAGGCCACCAGGCGTTTCCGAGGGGTGTACTGGTACCCCTACCCCCTTGCCTGCTTGCCGGGTATGCTATAATCCCCTGGGTATATCCTGTAAGGAACGGTGACACTCTATTCCTGTTCGGGCGTATACTAAGACCTTCGGGCATATAGTAAGTTCTGATACCTAGCGGTACGTTCTGGCTCAGTACCGAATACTCCTGGACCGTTGTCCCGGGCATGCACGGGACCCATTCTAAGTATGGTTCGTCGCTCCCCTTCAATTTCTAATAACCAACCTCGCTCGGCTTGTATGTGGAAGTATATGGCACCGGTCATATACTGAAACATACAAATTGAACGAGTCTTAATAATAACTTAATAATTGACTTCATACTACATAAATTTTATTGTCGTGTTCATACTTGTTATTTATTGTAGTTACTCTATGATTGATAATTTGATTACATGACATTTGACCTGCTACACTTGCTTTATTTCATGCCACATAAATTCTAATGTCATTTTCATATTTCACTATTTATTGTGGTTATTCCATGCTTATTGATTTGGGTACATTATACTTGACCTGATGCGCTTACTTTTATTTATACTTGCCATTTGGCTTCTTTTTGCACTCGCTGGGTTGCCTACTAACAACCCTGGATTTGTATGTTCAGATTTAGCAGGTTGGTCCGAGGTGGACCCTTCAGCTGAGGACCAGGCCTACTTTGAGGAGCAGGCGGATCAGCCGTAGTTCCATCCCGTCTTCCCCGCTCGCGAGATTCTCTCTTTCAGCTCATGAGTTCTATCTTTTATACCTTGTACAGTCTACTTTTGTACTATCTGGTGATGTAATATTTATGTAATATTATGTCACAATCTGTGATGACTAAGTACTTATACTATTTTGCATTAGAATGTATAACTCCACGTATTTCCGCACTCTGATCCCTGTATTGTGTTGTATTGATGCTTAGCGTACATATGTGATAGTACCATCCTACGTATGTACGTCGCAGTGGCGTTCTTGTACCCGTCCGGATCGGGGCGCCACAATCAGAGTTCAACAGTGCTTGTAGAAGCTCAATTCTTAGCTGAAGACAGAGGGCCGGTCGACCGGGCTGTCGACCGGCCATGTACAGACGTGCACAGAGGAAGCAGCGATTGACCGCTCGGTCGACTGCCCAGAGGAAGCAGCGGCAGTAGCAGACAGTGGTCGACTAACTGTAGTGCCAGAGTTTAACAAAGAGTTGGCTCTCTGTTGATTTTTCTAGTGGTCGACCGCGCAAGGAGCCGGTCGAACGCTCGGTCGATCAAGACGCATGGTTTGCAGTTTTCTAATATGATTCTGGGTTTGTTTCTGGTCTGAATTCAGATTTATTGGTTTCTTTTTCTTCATGGATTCTCTACCTATATAAAGAGGGGTATCGTCTCCAACTATTATATCTTGTAATTGATTGATTAATAAGATCTCTCTCCCTTCTAATACAAGAATGTAGGCAATTGCTGAACCTCGTTAAATTTGTGTATTCTCATATTCTTTCCTTTGTTCGTTCGTGCAATTGGTGGCTAGTCTCTGGTGTTGCTGCAATTCTGTTGCTTAGGTTCCTCGACCCAACAAGTGGTATCAGAGCTTTTCGGGTTTCGACGGGGAGTTTTGTTTAGATAGAAGCAAATCACTTTAGAGACTGTCTACAATTTCGTTTGGACGTAAAGGTCTCATCTTTTCTATTTAGATTTATTTTCATTAATCATTATCCGCATTGCTTTAAGTTATCTACTAAGGAGATGGCCGGAGATAGTCAATCATCGGTGATATTCGTGAGTCATCTTCTTACAAAGATTGATGTCGTGAAGTTTGATGGCACGAACAATTTTGAGATGTGGAGGTGTGAGGTGATGGAGATCCTGATGACATCAAACCTCGAAGACTCTCTACATCTGGAAGAAAAGCCAGAAGAGACATCTGAAAAAAAATTGGGACAAGATAAATCGGATAGAGTGTGGCGTCGTCAGGTCTTGCTTGACATAAGATATCAAGTATCATGTGTTATATGAGATTTTCGCAAGAAAGATTTGGGAGATCCTTGAAAAGAAGTATCTAACGAAGAGGATCGAGGCTCGATTGCATCTGAAGAGGAGGCTTTACCACTTCCAGTTGAAGAGATGACTCTTCATTGATGATCACATGATTAACTATATAAAGTTTCTTGCAGACCTAGTTAACGTGGATGTGGTAATGAAAAAAGAGGACAAAGCATTGATTCTTTTGAATTTGCTTCCTGATACAAAGTATGAGATCTTCATTCTAACCTTGATCAATGGTAAACAATCACTTAACTAAAGTGATATGTTGACTGTTTTTGTGAATTACGAAGTAAGGAGAAGGACAAGTAGTCTTTTTCCAGTAGCACAACAATAGAGGCGATGACTGCAAGACGGATTAGTTCTAATCATCGGAAGGGCAAGGGAGAGTTTGGAGAGACCAAAACTGGAGGTCGTGAAGATTTGAGGAAGAACCAATGTACTTTCTACAGAGGACACTGAAAGATTGATTGTCCAAAAATCAAGCAGAAGGAGTCAGAGGCCAACATCGCACATGCACATGATAATGATTCTGACTCCTCTAATTATTCACTTTCTATCACCCCTATTGGTTGTTGTTCAAAAGAATCTGAGTAAATTTTGGATATGAGTGCTACCTATCGTGTTTGTCCCAAATGAGATGGTTTGCTAGTTTTGAAAAGTTAGATATTGGCTTGGTGACATTTGGCAACGAACATACATGCCAGTTTGAAGGGATATGTATAGTTCGCATCAAGTTGTTTGATGGGGTGATAAGAACGCTGAAAGATGTAAGGTATGTATCTTAGTTGCATAAGAATTTAATTTCAGTTGGAGCTTTGAAAGTGCAGGACCTAAGAGAGACTCTTGGAGTAGGCGTTCTCAAGATATCCGGTAGCTCATTGGTAGTTCTGAAGGACATTCGATGCAACAACTTATACTACTTGAAAAGTAGTGCAATTAATGAAAATTGAGCAACTTCAGAACATTTGGAAGACGACTCTACCAAGTCATGGCAGGTTCGGACAAGTTGGTTTGAATTCCTTGAAAGCATTTGCAAAGTAAGGATTATTGAAAGGTGCTTCTACCTGAAAATTGAAAATTGATGGATATGGTGATGGACAAGAAGACGAAGATAAAATTTGACATCACAACTCACCGCTCAGAAGGTCTTCTTGATAGTGTTCACACGTAGATATTTGGGGTTCTACCAAGACTTTATCACTTGGAGGTCATCGATACTTTGTCTTTTTTATTGATGACTTATTTGCGCGTTGTTGGGTGTATACCATGAGATAAAGATTTGAAGTCCTAAATATACTGGTGAAGTGAAAAAATATGATGGAGAAACAGACTGGTGAAAGATTAAGGGGCTTCAAATTGATAATGTTAGGGAGAATAAGGATCAATTTCTACAATTTGGACATAACAATGGGATTGGTATTCACTTCACAATTAGAAAACATGGGGGGCCTAGGGAGATGAACCGTCCTTGCTAGAGAAAGTTAGATGTTTGTTGTCTAATGCATAATTAGACAAGTCGTTTTGGGCTGAGGTGTTGGAATATACTGCGATAGAAGGTAAAACTTTGTTGGATATTTAGTCGGGTGGAGCTACTCAGGACTATAGTTTGCTGTGGGTAGCTGGATGTCCGGTCAATTTCAGTGTCAAAATGACAAGTTAAATCCACGAGTAAAATAGTTTGTGTTTTTGAGTGTCAAGAGGAATATGAAAGGCTACAAGTTGTAAGACCCTGAAAATAAAAAGATTGCGTTGAGCAAGCATGTCACATTTAATGAGACTTTATTATTGAAGTCTTCATCTCTCAGCAGGTGGAGAGATTGAAAACCAAGGATGTATCGCAGTGGGTGGGGATTGATGCTACTCATCATCTCCGATTGGTTCAGTATTAGTTGAGATCTCACTGGATATGACACCGAGTGGGGATCATGTAACCATGATGGATACTGAACAGGTCAAATTAGTTGCAGCGAAAGGAACTAAGTTTGTTACGCCCCGCTTCCCAAAATATGTGAAATCAGAGTCGGGACGAAAGTCGGCGACGTATATACACGAAAAAAATACCCCACTCATATACGTTGAACCTAAAGTAAGCTGAACAAGTTATAATTATCTACTATCATAAATCAATATCACTACAATAGTACATATAAATATCTACACATGACACTAGATGAATAAAGGAATGAAGCAAATATTGAGTCCAATGCATAAAATCATAGAAACAACAGGAATAAAGAATAGTAAGAAAGATATGAAAACTGGAGAACCGAGCAAAGAGAAACTCTGGGCTCCTCGAGATTCATGTGATCCTCTCCCAATACCTGATCAGCAATAAATAGGTATAGATCTGGATATGTAAATTCAAAGAGTCAGAACTTCTAGTGAATGTGTAAGAATAAAAGGAAAAGTGCACGTGCATATAACATGTGTGAGCATATGAAATGAAAAATAAACTGAAAAAAGGCTGAAATAATATGCAAACATAAATAAACAATAATAAGGTAGTCAATAATAGAATCAGATATCAAGTGTCTATCACAATCTATATAAAAATCAAGTGGGTAGAGTCAGTTAGTGATAGAATCCAGTGTATAATCAGGTCATGTATATCATCGGTGTCCAATATAGTATACGTGTATCAGATGTCTGTCATATCTTATATGAGTATAGTCAGGTGAATACAGTCAATCACAATATATTAAACAGTTTGTCATTATTAGTTATATTAGAGAACACTAATAGTCACCTATAGTAGACGCATCCTATACTATGCCTCACGTGCCAATTAGGGTTCTATGTTATTGAAACTGATAGGTTGGAGACATTATCCATGCTTTAGGTGGATACATATCAGGGACCACAATCTCAGTTTCATGGCGCTTAACCAGGCCGTACCGCTAGGTACCCAGCAACAGTAATAGTAATCGCACTATGAAAACAGTGAAATAGTAAATAGTACAGATGGGATGTCAGTCATCCCCCGGGAGCCCTGCAGTGTTACCCTCAGTCAGTTGCGCAACCTGTATCCTAGGTCCATCCAAAATACAATCGCTGTCTCCTCCATCAATTTTCTCAATTCCAGTGTAAGTTGTCCATTTATATTATTATCTAATTCAGTTAAACAATTTACTAGAATACTAGGACGATGCGGTGACAATAACAGTACAGTAATAGTAATCGTATACACGATGAACAGTAATAAGAACAGTGAACAGTAACGGTAATCGTATATACGATGAATAGAGCTGTACTTAGCGTTACGATCTAACGATACTTTCCCAGTAACTTTCAGTAACATGAATAATTACAGTAACAGATCTAGACACTGAGCCCTTACAATACAGTCATATCTAGAATCAATCAAAATCTCATTCATCAATACTAAAGCGATATTGGTAATTGATTCATCAACCCATAGTCTCAATATAATCATCGTGAACATCAAGTAGTAATGTGGTATAATAACCCACAAATCCGATAAACAATCAATTAGTTCTTTCTTCTTATCAATCTACTATGAGCTTTTATGTCTGTCGGTCTGTTCCAATCTCAACATAATGGAATAAACACTCAGATACCTTTAACTAATCATCACTATCCAATACGATACAATGTCATCAACTCACTCTCACTTCTATCAATCTCAATCACAGATCCAAACAACATAAGAAATCTACTGCACATCTATAAATTCAATAATTTAGGTAAATCTAATCTACACATATTCATCAATCTACTCTAGTCCTTTAAGTCACCAATAATTGAAATCATACAATAACTGCTATCAAACTCTGTATATATATTAACACCGATATCAAAAAATCATTTTCATAATAACTCAATCTCTGCAACTGAATAACTGAAATAGTCAAGAACCAATCATGAAACACTGAATATATCCTTAAGATCAACTAAAACAACAGATACCGAGATCATAAAGAATGGAAACATTCTCAAAACCAGATTTAACCAACTATAATCAAGATCATGGTTAAGAAGTGTAACGTTCTCAATCAACAAGAAATCTAGATCATCTTTAAATCTAGTGTCCAACGTCGATAGGATCATCAGTTCTCAATCAATATAATCAGCGTAAATCCAAAAGTCCTTGTTTCAATAATCTAAAATCAAGATCATGTTACATATCGATATCAAAAGTAAGCTATACACACAACACCTGATGATAATTTAACAAGATCAATCTGCTCTATAAACTGATCAAGATTCAATGTAAAACTATATCATGGGTCAACTCCAAATCTAAGTCCATATCAATTCGTATATCAGTCAGTTCATCGATAAAGCAATGTCACATCTACTTGTCCTCAATATTCAAAAGAGTTCTAGTCAGAATATCACCAACAACGGTTAATAAACACTATCCATAAAATATGAATCTCTAATCTCAATCACGAACCAATCAACCTCAAGATCAATAAATTTATATTCTAAGATTTATTACAACTAGGTCAGTTACAAGATCAGGTCTGGTTCATGGTATATCAATATTAGGCCTAAGCGAATAACAGCGGATTACTAACATATGAAATGACACCAATAAATGCTCATATCAACTAAATGCATAAGGTGTACGGTCACAGATGTCATATGAAATGTATGGGTAATCATACTGGTCAAAATACCTCAGACGGTCACTTGAAATAATATGAATAAAACACAAATATCCAGTGACAACGGTAAATAAGAAAATAGCACAAGAGTAAACACTTGTAACACCCCGTTCCAGGAATACGTACTTAATTGCGTATTCAGATTTCTCGATCGTATTTTTTGATTTACTTCTTGTATTTAAGAATTATTTACATGATCATTTATCTTGGATCTGGATTCGTGGCCTCAGAGTCAGCCATAGTCTGAACCGGGGACCCGATCTCAGGTAACTTCTCGGTTTAGCCTTTCTGGTATCCCAATTTGACCAATTTCAGTTTTAAACATCGTTTTCCAATATTCTAGATTTACTATGATTTTCTGAAATTTTCCTGAATTAAGTTGAAAATCTTCAAAACCGGTGTCGGCCAGTTCCGTTGACCGATTCCCGGATTTTTAATTTACAAACGGTTTGGAATTTCCAGAAGTGTCTTTAGACATTATTTCTTAAAATCCTATTTTCTATCCAAATGCATTTTCTGGGATTTATCAGATTTTATTAAAATCCGGCCAATCCGGTGTATACCGAGATTGACGGCTGACCTTATGATTTTTATCTGGAAAATGAGATTGAATATTTGAAAATCGATTTCACCAAAAATTATTTTTTAATATTTATGATTTTTGAGAATTTCTGGGAAACTTTCCGAGTTACTTTATTTTTGGACCTTTTCCGGAATTTTTGGTATTTTCCCAGTTACCGAGGAATTGCCCCATATATTCCACTTTGTCTTTCCCCATTTTCTCTCTCCCTTCTCAAACGCGGATCTCATCTACCTGGGATCCTACATTTATTGTGAAGATCCTCCCCATGTTGTATTTAATGCACTTCAGATCAAATCCCATCAAGTATCATGACTTTCTCTCTCCTCTGTCAAAACGCAGCCTTCATGCTTCCCCTAAACGCAGCTTAAATCCCTGCGTTTGGCCTATTTCCCCTAAACACAGGAGAGTGCTGCGTTTGAGAGGAAGAAACGCATGATTCCCCTCTTTTGTTGCCTTTGTTTTATATGTTGTGCAACATTATTTTATCATCCTTTCTCTCTCTTCATTAAATGCTACTCTTCCAAAATGTCTCCTCCTTGATATTCCAACCCTTTCTCATCATCATAACCGGCCAAGTGGCCAAGAGAGTTACCTAACCCCGCAATTTTGCAAAAACCCCCTCTCCTTTATTTATTTGTATCACCTTCTCAATCCAAATCCTATAAATACCCCTTCTCCTTCTCTCTCTCTTCATTTTTACTTCTCTTCTTCTTCTTTGCTTCCTTCAGCCTCCAACAGAGAAGCCACCAAGAGAGCCTCCTCCTCTTGCTTCCTTGTCCACCATCTCCACCTCCATATACACCACTTTAACCACCACCAAGTATACCACCTTCAACCTCTCTCCATCACTTTGTGAGAACCGGCCACTCCTTTGGATTGGGGCCGCGTTTCTTCTCCGGCGGCAAGACTTAGGGCCGGTACCCTCCTTTTGGATTGGGACCAAACCTCCCTTCGTTGGACGCAGCAAGGATCACCTTAGGCGAGTGATCTCGCTTTTCCCTCTTGATCTCCAGCTGGTTGTGCGAGTGCTTTTCCTCGCCAAAGACTTGGTTAACTTGTATATGCATATCAAATAGATCACAACTCTTAAAACTGTTTCTGCTCACTGCTTTACAGTATTAGTCGACTTGACCCCATCGTAAGTCGACTAACCCCTTGAAACGCAGCCTGATTTCTTGTGACGCAGTTCTATTAGTCGACTACCCTATTGACCCAGTCGACTAACTCTTCTCTTGAGACGCAGTCCTTGAAATGCAGACTCCTTTAGTCGACTTGCCCCTTGCGTCCAGTCGACTAACTTTTCTTCTGGAAACGCGGTTCTCTGAAACGCGGACTTCTCTAAGTCGACTGCCCACTGTTCCAAGTCGACTAACGCAGCTCCCTTCAAACGCGGCTCTTTGAGACGCAACCTTGACCAAGTCGACTAACCCAAACGCCCTAGTCGACTAACCTTCCTCCTGAAACGCAGCTTTCCAAAACGCAGTCTAGCAAGTCGACTTGTCTCTTATCTACAGTCGACTAATTCCTCCTTAAGTCGACTACTTAGTTTCCCCTAGTCGACTAACCTTGGCTGCCTGCTGTGATTGAATATGGACTTTATCCTCGGGACTTGTATTATATATTATGATATTTTTATGACTTGTTACCTGCCAATTATCATCATCCTGTCATGCTATCACTTGACACCCAGCATGATCTACTTGACTTGTGATTATCATGTTTACGGGAATCTTGCCTTGTTATCCTATATGGAACTAAGTGCCACATGGAACAAAGTGCCACACCATACTCGGTGGGGGCCACCTCTTGAATCTGTAGGGCTATTTCCTGTCATGTCCAGTTATTCCCGTAAATTGATAATATTAAAAAGGGCAACTTGCACGGGAATGGGAGGAAGTGATGGATGCCGGTATGATGCCTTGCTTATAGTAATGGAATAAAATACTGACGGTTCGTGTTAGTGGGATTTAAGGCCCACAGGAGATGCGTGTTAGGGGGACTTAGGGCCTCCAAGCTGGTCCCGAGTGTACGGGAACTACTATAAGAAGCGCCATCAGTTCTCCATCATCTTCCGGTAACAACCCTCGGCTTGCTTATATATGGATGTATGTGTGTTGGGGTGTACACTCGGACACATACCTAGATATATGGGTCAGACGAGTAATAATAATATATGATTCCTGTTACTTCTG
The DNA here is from genome assembly GCA_038442645.1 of Agave tequilana. Taxonomy (NCBI): domain Eukaryota; kingdom Viridiplantae; phylum Streptophyta; class Magnoliopsida; order Asparagales; family Asparagaceae; genus Agave; species Agave tequilana. The sequence continues at coordinate 69,107 of JAVJIF010003034.1, forward strand.
TTATGATTCCCGTTATGATGCCCGTCATGATTCCTGTTATGCATGTTGTGGACTCTTGTTATGATTCTTGTTATAACTCCTGTTATGCCTGTTATGTGTTCCCGTTATGGTTACTTTGTGACTTGTGATTGTATGTGCTTGGATCACGATGATATGAGATAAAGATATATAGATGAGGGTTTCCTTGTTTGGATTATTCCTTCGATGTACTAGTCTCATGGAGCCGTGACTTAAGCCCGTACAATCGGTACCACTCGTAATGATGTTTTATATCGGATTTCCTGTTTTATGATGATTATGTTATACCTGTTCGTACCTGCTATACTTGTATTCTAACCCTCTTGTCTCCTGTACTTGATATCATTGTTATATTCACACTTGTGCTCATCCTGGCTCGCCACCTGGCTTTTGTATCGCCACTCGCCTGGGGAGTTTTATCTGACTCCCCTGGATTCTCATGTCCAGGTTTTGGAGCTTGGAGCGTGTGGATCCTCCCTATTGCTGATCAGAGAAGCGCAACGGTAGCGTGGATCCCCAACGGACCATCCGAAGCTCCATCCTTCCAGGCCCCCTGTGTGCCTCTCGAGTTTTCCTTTAGTAAACTCGTGAGTGCCTTTTGTACTGTTTACTCTTATTCATTCCTTGTACTCTCGCATTTGTGCATATCAGTGATGTAATATTCATGTAATATTGGATCACCTCTGGTGATAACTTTGTAATTGTACTCATGTGTTGGAATGTATAATGCACCACTGCTCCCGTACTCTGATTCTTGCCTGTACTGATGCTTAGCGTATATACGTGAGGGTATTTCTGACTTGCGTATATACGTCGCAGTAACGTCCCCGTACCCGCTGGATCGGGGCGTTACAGGTTGGTATCAGAGCCTAGGTTCAGCTTAGGCTCTTACTTCCTCAGTACGTCCAGATGACAAATTAATGGTAATGGAATTTGCAACTGGAATGCATGAGTCCTGGTTATACATTCCAACTACAAGTGCAAAGTTATCTGTTTCTTCCCTCTGATCCATTTCTTGAATCTTAAGATCTTCAATCTTTTCCCTCCCAGTTTCTTCTTGTCACCCTTTCAACCAACTCAAATATGGAAAGACGGGGAACACGCAATGGTCCTAATACCTCTCAAGAGGGACCCAACAGAGACAGTGATGGTATGATGAGGATACTTCAAGGGATGATGCAGAATCAACAGCAGCAGACAGAGCTTCTACGTCAAGGACTATTGGTTGCACCCCGAGAACAGCGGCCAGGCAATGTGTCAGATTTCAGGAGATTACAGCCGGCAATCTTTTCAGGTACAGAGAAGCCCCTGGATGCAGAACAGTGGCTGATAGACACAACGGATCTTTTGAAGGCGGCCCGAGTCCCGGATGAGAACCAAGTGGAAGTGGCTAAGATACAGCTGAGAGATGTGGCCAGAACCTGGTGGTTGGCAGAAGAGGCAACACTGGAGAAACCTATTACATGGGATCAATTCTCAAAGGGTTTCTACGAGAGATTCTTCCCGGCAACAGCTCAGAAAGAAATGGAAGAACAATTTATCCGCCTGCAGCAGCGCAACCGATCAGTGGATGAATATGCTGCTGAATTCTTGAGGCTCAGCAGATTTGCTCCTTACATGGTGTCAGACGAAGAAAAGAGGGCAAGCAGATTCCAACAAGGGCTGAAGATGGATGTGCAGATGTTCCTTATTCCTCAACAGCTGAAGACGTACTCTCAGGTTCTCTCCATTGCCCGTGAAGTGGAACGAGGACTAGAGAAGAAGAATGAGAACCAGGTGCAGAACAAGTCAGTGAAGAGACCCTTTCAGTTGATGAATGAGGAAGATACAGTTAGGACAACACATGGTCCGATGATCAAGCGACCATTCCAACCTTCTCTCCCTCAGATTATATGCAATTTCTGCCACAAGCCTGGACATTATAGGAAAGACTGTCGAATGGCTAACGGACTGTGCTTAGCCTGTGGAACGGGAAGTCATGCAATGAGGGATTGCCCGTTCAGAAAGTTTGGAAATATGGCACCAATCAGACCAGCACTTCCAGCCCCGGCACTTCCAGCTCCACCACTGAGAAGGAATCCAGAACCCGTGGACCGAAGAGCTCCATTTCCGCCTCAGCAACATGAACACCCACAGAGAGGAGCAAGACCCAGAGCAGATTATGGCAGGGGCCAAGTTCACAACATGGCAGCAGAGGTATCAGATGAAGCAGCAGCAGAATATGAAGCTCAGTATCGGGAGCAGGAACCTTGAGGAGGTCATTGTTACAGCAACCCCTGACCTTTTGTGTTTTGAGTTGGTTTCCCTTAATCCAGTTACCCCTAATCTTTTGTACCTTGGGTTGGTTATCTTTCCAGATATTCCACCTTATCCTGTTTTCATTAACCATCCTGGTCCCTCATGTGTTTATCTTACCCCTGTTTTGGTTTTTCGAAGCCTTTATTTCCGCCCTTGTCCTCTTCGTGTTCAATTTACCCCTTAATGAAATTGCGAGGACGCAATTTTTGTAAGGTGGATGGATTGTAACACCCCGTTCCAGGAATACGTACTTAATTGCGTATTCAGATTTCTCGATCGTATTTTTTGATTTACTTCTTGTATTTAAGAATTATTTACATGATCATTTATCTTGGATCTGGATTCGTGGCCTCAGAGTCAGCCATAGTCTGAACCGGGGACCCGATCTCAGGTAACTTCTCGGTTTAGCCTTTCTGGTATCCCGATTTGACCAATTTCAGTTTTAAACATCGTTTTTCAATATTCTAGATTTACTATGATTTTCTGGAATTTTCCTGAATTAAGTTGAAAATCTTCAAAACCGGTGTCGGCCAGTTCCGTTGACCGATTCCCAGATTTTTAATTTACAAACGGTTTGGAATTTCCAGAAGTGTCTTTAGACATTATTTCTTAAAATCCTATTTTCTATCCAAATGCATTTTCTGGGATTTATCAGATTTTATTAAAATCCGGCCAATCCGGTGTATACCGAGATTGACGGCTGACCTTATGATTTTTATCTGGAAAATGAGATTGAATCTTTGAAAACCGATTTCACCAAAAATCATTTTTTAATATTTATGACTTTTGAGAATTTCTGGGAAACTTTCCGAGTTACTTTATTTTTGGACCTTTTCCGGAATTTTTGGTATTTTCCCAGTTACCGAGGAATTGCCCCATATATTCCACTTTGTCTTTCCCCATTTTCTCTCTCCCTTCTCAAACGCGGATCTCACCTACCTGGGATCCTGCATTTATTGTGAAGATCCTCCCCATGTTGCATTTAATGCACTTCAGATCAAATCCCATCAAGTATCATGACTTTCTCTCTCCTCTGTCAAAACGCAGCCTTCATGCTTTCCCTAAATGCAGCTTAAATCCCTGCGTTTGGCCTATTTCCCCTAAACGCAGGAGAGTGCTGCGTTTGAGAGGAAGAAACGCATGATTCCCCTCTTTTGTTGCCTTTGTTTTATATGGTGTGCAACATTATTTTATCATCCTTTCTCTCTCTTCATTAAATGCTACTCTTCCAAAATGTCTCCTCCTTGATATTCCAACCCTTTCTCATCATCATAACCGGCCAAGTGCCAAGAGAGTTACCTAACCCCGCAATTTTGCAAAAACCCCCTCTCATTTATTTATTTGCATCACCTTCTCAATCCAATCCTATAAATACCCCTTCTCCTTCTCTCTCTCTTCATTTTTACTTCTCTTCTTCTTCTTTGCTTCCTGCAGCCTCCAACAGAGAAGCCACCAAGAGAGCCTCCTCCTCTTGCTTCCTTGTCCACCATCTCCACCTCCATATACACCACTTTAACCACCACCAAGTATACCACCTTCAACCTCTCTCCATCACTTTGTGAGAACCGGCCACTCCTTTGGATTGGGGCCGCGTTTCTTCTCCGGCGGCAAGACTTAGGGCCGGTACCCTCCTTTTGGATTGGGACCGAACCTCCCTTCGTTGGACGCAGCAAGGATCACCTTAGGCGAGTGATCTCGCTTTTCCCTCTTGATCTCCAGCTGGTTGTGCGAGTGCTTTTCTCGCCAAAGACTTGGTTAACTTGTATATGCATATCAAATAGATCACAACTCTTAAAACTGTTTCTACTCACTGCTTTACAGTATTAGTCGACTTGACCCCATCGTAAGTCGACTAACCCTTGAAACGCAGCCTGATTTCTTGTGACGCAGTTCTATTAGTCGACTACCCTATTGACCCAGTCGACTAACTCTTCTCTTGAGACGCAGTCCTTGAAACGCAGACTCCTTTAGTCGACTTGCTCCTTGCGTCCAGTCGACTAACTTTTCTTCTGGAAACGCGGTTCTCTGAAACGCGGACTTCTCTAAGTCGACTGCCCACTGTTCCAAGTCGACTAACGCAACTCCCTTCAAACGCGGCTCTTTGAGACGCAACCTTGACCAAGTCGACTAACCCAAACGCCCTAGTCGACTAACCTTCCTCCTGAAACGCAGCTTTCCAAACGCAGTCTAGCAAGTCGACTTGTCTCTTATCTACAGTGGACTAATTCCTCCTTAAGTCGACTACTTAGTTTCCCCTAGTCGACTAACCTTGGCTGCCTGCTGTGATTGAATATGGACTTTATCCTCGGGACTTGTATTATATATTATGATATTTTCATGACTTGTTACCTGCCAATTATCATCATCCTGTCATGCTATCACTTGACACCCAACATGATCTACTTGACTTGTGATTATCATGTTTACGGGAATCTTGCCTTGTTATCCTGTATGGAACTAAGTGCCACATAGAACAAAGTGCCACACCATACTCGATGGGGGCCACCTCTTGAATCTGTGGGGGCCACCTCTTGAATCTGTAGGGCTATTTCCTGTCATGTCCAGTTATTCCCGTAAATTGATAATATTAAAAAGGGCAACTTGCACGGGATGGGAGGAAGTGATGGATGCCCGTATGATGCCTTGCTTATAGTAATGGAATAAAATACTGACGGTTCGTGTTAGTGGGATTTAAGGCCCACAGGAGATGCGTGTTAGGGGGACTTAGGGCCTCCAAGCTGGTCCCGGGTGTACGGGAACTACTATAAGAAGCGCCATCAGTTCTCCATCATCTTCCGGTAACAACCCTCGGCTTGCTTATATATGGATGTATGTGTGTTGGGGTGTACACCCGGACACATACCTAGATATATGGGTCAGACGAGTAATAATAATATATGATTCCTGTTACTTCTGTTATGATTCCCGTTATGATGCCCGTCATGATTCCTGTTATGCATGTTGTGGACTCTTGTTATGATTCTTGTTATAACTCCTGTTATGCCTGTTATGTGTTCCCATTATGGTTACTTTGTGACTTGTGATTGTATGTGCTTGGATCACGATGATATGAGATAAAGATATATAGATGAGGGTTTCCTTGTTTGGATTATTCCTTCGATGTACTAGTCTCATGGAGCCGTGACCTAAACCCGTACAATCGGTACCACTCGTAATGATGTTTTATATCGGATTTCCTGTTTTATGATGATTATGTTATACCTGTTCGTACCTGCTATACTTGTATTCTAACCCTCTTGTCTCCTGTACTTGATATCATTGTTATATTCACACTTGTGCTCATCCTGGCTCGCCACCTGGCTTTTGTATCGCCACTCGCCTGGGGAGTTTTATCTGACTCCCCTGGATTCTCATGTCCAGGTTTTGGAGCTTGGAGCGTGTGGATCCTCCCTATTGCTGATCAGAGAAGCGCAACGGTAGCGTGGATCCCCAGCGGACCATCCGAAGCTCCATCCTTCCAGGCCCCCTGTGTGCCTCTCGAGTTTTCCTTTAGTAAACTCGTGAGTGCCTTTTGTACTGTTTACTCTTATTCATTCCTTGTACTCTCGCATTTGTGCATATCAGTGATGTAATATTCATGTAATATTGGATCACCTCTGGTGATAACTTTGTAATTGTACTCATGTGTTGGAATGTATAATGCACCACTGCTCCCGTACTCTGATTCTTGCCTGTACTGATGCTTAGCGTATATACGTGAGGGTATTTCCGACTTGCGTATATACGTCGCAGTAACGTCCCCGTACCCGCAGGATCGGGGCGTTACAACACTCACATGAAATGACCCAGTTTTGAAACTGAATCATCGTCTAGTCTACACTGCACGAACCGATAGGAATCTCCGGATCATCCTATGGGATCGGTCTTCAATCGCTGGTGTATCGGCTCCATAATGGGCACAACTTCGAATCTCTTGTTACCGAGTTTGGATCGCACGAACGAGTCTGAAATACTGTAACACGTAACAAAACACACAGAGAGGAAGGGGAATCAATACACACACATAATACACCCACACATGTACCCATACATGCACGCCACACGTGCATACACACACGGGTACACTCACATAAATGCATACATATATGGGTATACACATATATATTTACTACACACATACACACATATACTAATATATACATACATACATTTACATGCTTACACTTATACGTACCCACACATGCATATACATAATATAATACACCAATTCATGCACCAACATGCAATACACATGCATAGTTCACAATACATGCACACCCACACACATACCAATATAAATACACACACACACATAAAGACACACACACAGAGAGCATAACACACACACTCACGCACACAACAGTACATAATACACACACATACACATTAACATAACCATAATTAACACATCATATTAAACTCAACACATACATACATTCAACAAATAACAGAGAGAAAGAGAGGAGGGACTAATGGCATGGGGAAACTCGGGTGTTATCGTGGAGGCTCGCTGGCGGAGAGCGGAAGCCGCGGAGGATGCGGAGGCCGTCGAAGGGATGCCACGGCTCCGGGTGTGGCTCGCAGCGCTGCCGCTCACGCTCGCCCTCGCCGAAGGGATCTCAGGCAATGGGATAGGGACTGGTGAGTTGTGGTTGTGGCTTGGAGAGGGGCAGGTTGGGTATGTTGTTGTGCCATGAAGAAGGGAAGTATGCTGTTGTTGCTTGGGTGGTACTGTAACAGTACCAGGTTAAATTACCTCAATATTCATAATCATCAACCTCAATATTTATATAAATTTATTTCGGCTAATATCAGCCTACTTATTAATCTCATTTTCATCATATAGTCATCTCAAGGTCTATCAAATAAACATATACATAAGAGTGCTTCCCTGATATAATATTCTAATATAAAATCATTTATGAGATCCACTCAATATACAATCTGTGATCATTCATATTTATCTACATTAATCAAAGTGTATCACTATCTACTGTCACTAGCTCTAACTCACAGTTACTAATAACATCAGAGTATACAAAAAGAATCACATTCTACAATAATACATACGTCATCTCAGGAGAACATCCATGCAGCTCTAAGTCAGACCTTCGCCTTACCGGGACCTGAAAACATTAATCTGTGATGGGGTGAGCTCAACAGCTCAGTGAGTGAAATCAGTCAAAATAGAGTTTTTATTACACTACTATTGTACTTCAAGTATTATGCAGTTGAGCAATGTCAAAATCAGTTTCAATATTTTTTACTTATGGTTGATACTGCAGCTTATGAATCATAATTTTTTTCTATTATCTGATACTTACTATATGTATTCTTCTGGGTAAACGTGACCAATATTTCATTAATATACAATATCAATGATTTTATAATACTTGACCTACTCGTTAGTCTCTATTAATTACCTCTCCTGTTTTCAATTTATAACATGTTCGTATTTCATATATAGTCATGGTCACAGCACAACTCTTGGAAAGCCTAATCTTACTCACTAGATTAGTTACAGCTCAATATTGCACCTACCCCAATATACATATGACATCACACTACTCATGATAGTATCCAATTATAACTGTGTGTTCATACATGAAGAAATACGAGACACTTACATCTATATACTGGATGTCACAACAATCTATTTACCCGATGTCATAGACAACTATATGCATACACTAGGTGCCATACATATTAACATCCTTAATTTAGATATCATAAATAATCATATCCATATACCGGATATCATAAACAATCATATGCATATACTAGGTGTCATACCTATTAACATCCATAATTTGGATATCATAAACAATCATATCTATATACCGGTTATAATAAACAATCATATGCATAAATTAGGTGCCATTCCTATTAACATCCATAATTGGATATCATAAACAATCATATCCATATACCGAATATCATAAACAATCATATGCATATACTAGGTGCTATACCTATTAACATTCATAATTTGGATATCATAAACAATCATATTCATATATCGGATATCACAAACATACATTCAAGCATACTTCAATAAAATAATATCAATACTCTTCTTCGATCACCTCCGGTTCAACCCGGTCCCTTCCTCCGAAACAATAAATAACAACAATACTCCCCTTCAGTCACCTCCTGTTAAACTCGGTCCCTTCCTCCAATACAATAAATACAGCAATACCCCCTTCAATCACCTCCAGTTAAACCCGGTCCCTTCTTCCAATGCAATACATGATATCATATATATATTTATGTACATTTCTTATCACAAAGGCATTCACATACATACCGATGTGTCACACAGTCAAGTTCATGTGATTTCATTTCTCAATTCGTTAGTTTCGAGGAATTCTTATCATATTTAAGAGGTAACAAACACACACATAATGCATTCAACTTAATGATCCCCAATATCGTAGCGGTCAAGTTCTGATTAGTAGTACCAGTATTCGTTTTTCCTAATCATAAACTTATTCACCTTTTATCATTTAATTAACATCCAGGATTCATCATAAATTGCCTCTTTTATCCTCAGACAGACTGCCTATTGGTTACAACTTGATTTAGTTCAGAATCTTCTCATCACTTCTGATACAAGTGATAGTTATACGACAATTCTGATATTAATGAATTATTACACTTTTGATATTATAATTATCCTTTATTTCAATCAAGAACTGATTTTAATACTTTTATTTGGTACAGCCCTAAATTTACCCCAGGCTTCACCAATACCGGTGTTAACGCTACTGACTTTCATACAACATGTTTTGTTATTGCTTACTTTTATCTTCTAGTTTCAAACCACACAGTCAATTATTAGTCAAATCATCCTCTGCGTTCGCATATGAATCAAACTATACACATATATACATGCACACACATACACATATCACTTACCAATACTGGATTACTAATCTCATTGACACGACGCTCAATCTTTCGTCTGTATTACAAACTTTCAATTGTTAAGGTAATTATCTAACTCTTACCGATTAGATATAATCGGTGTCACTATAAAGATGTGACTTCCAAGCCTAATTGAGAATTCTGATGTTCTGATAAATCAATTACAAGGATACCCGAAAGTCTCCGGTGTATAGAGTAGGCATAACAAAATACTAGTTCAATACTATCGGTATTTATTTTGTTAATATCGAATTATCCATCTCTAATCGATATACTTCATATTAATTTGTCCGATTTACTCATACTGACTCTAATTGATTTTTTACCAGTTTAATTACTCACTTGATACTTATACAACATTATCGGTCGCTCATTATCTGACTTTCATCAGATTTGATCTTATTCAGTAGTTTTTCATTAATAATTATTAATGATTAAAAATACAATATCTACTTATAAATTTTGGTTCAAAGGTTTTACTTTTTCACCTCACATCAGATTCGATGAATCTTAGTTATTTATCCATCAAATTGCTTTCAGTTGCTACCGATTAACAACTTAATTGATATATATAAATATGTAGGCCATCAGCTGACTTTTGATGCCTCAAGTGTGCAAGTTGATACACAAAATCACGTTATGAGTATATATATATCATGAAAACACAACAAATAAATAGTATTCGCAAGATCAATACTCAACATACTACATAATATTTAAGTATCCTGTGTTCTTAGCTTAACAGTAAACTTTTGATATTCAATTATTTATCAAGCATGTCCAATGGTGTTAGGAATTCAGTTGCTCTAATTCAGTTCATTATCAATTACTTTGATCAGTTCCATTATTATCGATTCACGTTCATAGGTGCTAATTAACCGAAATGTCCCAATCCCATCCGAGTTATCAATATTAACAAAACCTTCAATAGTTTAATCAGTACGCTGTTTCTATCATACTGCATCAATTATATGTATCTCATTTAATAGAGTTTTTTATATCACAGTCATGACAAGTTGCTCGAAGATAAACCCCAATTTCATTTACTTATTTCAATTCTAATATCAACCTCAGATTTTCACTTATACCAGCATCAGTATAACTGATTCTCTAATTATCCAATTATGATTGATGTGTTTCAAGTAATCTTTTGTCTTAACTGATTTCTAATTATTTCTTATTAATTAATAAACATCATGACCTATAATCGATTTTTCGTTGTCACTGTTTAGTCTACTCACCGGGTACACCGGTGTTAACCAACTACCATCCGATTATTATTATCCATAACTAAAAATTTCATAATAGCTTAGATATCACTTGCATATAATATCAATCTTTACTTAACTAACATCATTATTATCTTAATAGTCAATACACATGCAAGTACAGTGTTTAATGAAATCGGAAGTAGACTTTACCCACTTAACGATTTTCAGGTTAAGTAACTTCAATATTCATCACAGACGGATAGATGGTATTAGCTGAAAATTTATACTTACAATTTCTATCAAAGCCCAGTGTTTAATTATTTGGTCCTAAATTCTAATAAATACTCGCAACATATATATCATGTTTAGAGACACACAAACGTATAACTCATGTGGTGTTTGTCTATGTTCACTCATATTAATACGTGTTCAAACACTTAACGATCATGTCTATACGAATTATAATTAGAAAAGTCATAATTTGGTATCATACCCCGTGTTATGTTCACACACGTAATGCATAACACATTCGCAATTCATCATTCGGGATATCCTTTTGGATTTCGGTTCCATAACACCCAGTCACTTTTATAATAAATATCACAATCATCTTTTTTATACTATAATATCTTAATTTCACTGGATCAATATTATCAATAGTTTCTTAATAATAATTATTTCTGAATTGGGAAAAATAATACTTGAGTTAGGACTTCCACTCACCGGTATCCGATAAATTTTTAAACACCAATACCACATACTGATACACAAGCTGTGTAGCTCTCATTTTCACGATCACAACAGCTCAAGAATCGTCCGAATCCGACTTCGGATGGCCAAGATATCGTTCAGAAACTAAAACCAATATAAAAGATTAGATACGTAATAATTGAAAATATTCAGGAGGCTGTTCGGGCCTCAAAATAATTATTCAATCTCATAGGGACTAAAATGAAATTTTACTTATTGGGTCAGGTTGGGTACATGCGAGTCGGGTTTGGGTTAAACCCAAAACCCAAACCAGTTTGGGTTTTCACCCAAAACACAGCAGCAGCAGCAGCACTGCTGCTGCTGCCGCCCTCGCGGCGCCCGCCGCCCGGCCAGCTCGCAGGCGCCCCTGGCCATTGGAGGACCCCACAGAGAGAGAGAGAGAGAAATAAGGGAAAGAGAGAGAGAAGGTTAGAGAGAACGGGGGGAGCTGGTGCTCCCCTCCCCTGCCGGCCCCACGGCGCCTGGCTGCCGGCCCTGGCCTCCGCCAACACCCAGAGAGAGGGTAAGATGAGAGAGAGAGAGAGAGAGAGAGAGAGAGAGAGAGAGAGAGAGAGGAGAGAGAAGAATGAAAGTGAGAGAGTGAGTGAATGGGGGAGAGATTTTATCTCCCCCTACTCCCACCTACTCCCCCATTCCTCCCATACTCAATCAATTAATCTTTATTTTATTTTATTTTATTTTATATTTTTCTTTTCATTTTCATTCTTTCTTTATTTCTCCAATCCTTTAATAAAATAAAAAAATTAGGATTAAATACCAATACCCAGTATTTATACGAGTATTTCATGCAGTATATACACCTATGCATTTTCATATATTTTTCTGTATTCTTTTATTCATAGTAAATTATAATTAATATCAAAAGAATATCCGGTAATATATTGATTACCTATCTCCTTATCACTATAATCCGAAAGAGTAGAAATATACCGAATAAACCAAATTTTATGATATTCAAGTGTTACACACTTATATCGGCGTACAAACATACATAAATATCAATATTTTCTCATATCAATTAATCCAGTATGATTTATAAAAATTTAAATCCATTCTGAATTTTCATTAAATAATTACTGAGAATTATTTAACATAGGAATAAATAGTTTAATAATCATAAGAATTCACAAAAAAGTATTTTTAATCTAATAAAATATTTTAGCTCAGAGTTTACCAATCCGGATGTTACAGGTGCCACAGCAAAGAGGAGGCCAGGTGGTGCACTCGGCAATGGGGGTGTTGTGGATGGGCTATGAGGGCTGAGTTGCGGCCATGATGGTGAGGGGGAGAAGGTCTGGACATGGAGCTCGACCAAGAGGGGATGTAAGGCATGGTGGTGAAGATCCCGAGGTTGGATGAGGAGCCCGGGCTTGGCCTGCAGCATGCGTGGCCAGGGAGGGTGCGACCAAGTAGGAGAGCGGCCAAGCTTGGCCTGGATATGGCAAGATGGAGGGTGGGATCTAGTTGCTTGGGGTTGATGCGTGGGTGTTGGGCTGCCATGGCTGTTGTGGTGTGTGTGGGTGATCTTGGCCTGGGCTTGGATGTGTTCAAGGCAATGGAAGAGGGTGGAAATGCTCCAGGGTGATGTAGGGCTGCCGAAGTGTGCACCAGAGGAGAGAGGCGCGCGGGGGAGAGGAAGAGCCGGTTATGGTGGCAGTGCACTTCGGGTTGGATGCCGCAAGGGGATGGGAACTTACGGCGATTGGGGGTTGTTGTTCGCTTGTAGCAACGGGGAGAGGGGGAGGCTATGAAGAAAGAGATGAGAAGTAAATTATGGATTAGGTTTAATCAAAATTTTAAGATTAGTTAGGATTTTAAGATTGGGTTGTAAGGATTTGAGATTTTTGGGGATTCGGTTTGGGCTTCATGAAATGAGGGAGGAAAAGAACGGGCTAAAATGTTTGGCTAAAGAAAAAATAAAAAGGAAAAGATGATGAAAGAGAAAAGAAATAACAATAATAATAATAATAGAAGTAAAAATGACAATTTGAATAAGAATAATCAATAATAATTACATAATAATAACAATTTAAAATAGTTAATAATGATATTAGTAATTCATAACAATTAAAATAATCTTACTAGATAATAATTAATTTCATAATACAAAATACATACATATATATATATATATATATATATATATATATATATATATATATATACATGTAATAAAATACTAGTATTATTAAATCATGTATTACGAAATATGTGTATTATAAAGTTGAAACCAAGAAAGTGGGTGAAGAAACGTGAATCTCAATTGGCGAGCCGGACAAGCTCAAATTGAAGGTCATTGTTCTCTATGACGATATTGTTAAAGAAGTTCTTATGACTCAACCAGTTGGGTTTGTTGTTGCAGATTCGGTTCCAGTTGCTTGAGCTCAGTGGAGCTCATTTGAATGAACTACGGATGGCTTGCTCCATGACAGGGGGTACGTAGGCAGCCACATTGGTGCAGCTCGAAGGAGTCGACATGGTGCTATGTTGTGTTCGGCTCAGATTTGAGAAATCTTCACCGAAGTGGAGAATTATGGGGAGAGAGTGTAAAATCTTGTTGGTAGAGTTTTTTAACTCATCAGAAAAGATAGCGCAGAGATCGGAGTTCAACGGTGCTTGTAGAAGTTCAATCCTCAGCTGAAGACCGAGGGTCAGTCGACCGGGCGATCACAGCGTGCATAAAGGGAAGCGGCAGTCGACTAGCCAGAGGAAGCAACGACAGCAGAAAACAGTGGTCGACCGCCCGGTCGATCATCCGATCGACCGATTATAGTGCTAGAGTTTGCTCTGCGTGCGCGTTTGCCTAGCGGTCGATCGCGGCAAGGAGTCCGTCGACTGTTCGGTCGACTGGGATAAGTGGTCTGCAGTTTTCTAATACGATTCTGGATTTGTTTTTTATCTGATTCAGATCTGTTAGTTTTTTTCCTCAAGGAATTCTCTGGCTATATAAAGAGGGTATTGTCCCAAACTATCGTATCTTGTAATTGATTGATTAATAAGATCTCTCTCCCCTTCTACCCTGAGAACATAGGCAATTGTTGAATCTCCTTAAATTTGTGCGTTCTTGTTTCTTTTCTTTCTTTATTCGTTCGTACAATTGGTGGCTAGTTTCTGGTGTTGGTGCAATCCTCTGTTGCTTTGGTTCCTCGACCCAGCAACTTTGGCTTTCAAACTTCACATTCATCAATGTTTGATTGTTAAAATCTTTTACTTTCAAACTTCAAATTTGGCACACAATTTTTAACTTTAAAATTCTCAATTCGATTTGAAATTGAAAAACCACAAATTGGAGTCTCCAATTTCTAATTTCACCAGACATTTCCCCCTCGGCGATTGTCTTTATCAGAGCTATCCAACCAATCAGATACCTTAATTTTATGAAACCTCTGAAATTGTATTTTCTACCTCTGAAATTGTATTTTTTCTTAGAAAATCACAGAATAAGTTTATATCTTTTTCTTCTTCAATTGTTGGGTCTCTATACTTCACATATTCGGCATCAGCAGCAATCCTAAATTTGTACTTGTGATTAATAGTTCAAATGTTGATTTGCTCTGCTATACTTGGGTTACAATTGATGTAACCAAGTTGATTGTTAAGTAGACATCTCGGACTTCGTTGTGCATTGAATTTTGGAAACTAGGTCGGCTTGACCTTAACAATTTCAATTTAATTCTTAATCTGTGTCAGATTCACATTGATCACCACTGAACCGAAACCTTAATAGTATTTCATTGATTTGATCCCACAATAGGATACTAAAATATCTTTATTACATAATTTATTATTGTATTAATTATAGACAAAACTTAACCTTCTCCTGTAAAAGAAAAAAAAAATTATATTTTATCTTTTCATTGTGTAGGTATTGTTTGAAGAAGAGTTAAATGACAAGTTTTGGGAGTTTATTCCCTTCTTAATCTATCAACACAAAAAAAAAAGAACTTAATTCTTTCTTTACATCTCAAACACAGAAAAATATATATATAAAAATTTAGATTACCCGTGTTAAAGAGTTGAGAAGTGTTAACCCAAAAAATGAATAAAGAGTTAACAAATTTGTCTCTCTTACTGTTTATATAAGAATTTCTTATTAACTCTTATCCTATCTAAACGTTCAATGTGCTCAAGATTATGCTAAGTAATTTGAAAACAACTAACTAATTTAACTCTTTTTTGCAATTCATATTTTTTGGTTCACAATTAGTTATCTAATTCAAACCACCATCTTAATCTTTTTACTCAATACTTTGCCAAATGAAATTTATTAACCCGTTTTCTTTTGGTGGCAAGATAATTCAAACTTGAAACTTACCCGTTTTAAGATGAGGGCAAAGAATGGTAACATGGGATATTTAGTGTAAAATAAAGGAAAACCCTTGTTCCACTTGATTCGAATTTTTTACATAAACAAATAGACTAATTCCTCAATATTTAGCTTTTGGGCATGACCCAACGACATTCCTTGCCCTCATTTCCCCCAAATTGAAGTCTACTAATTATCATGTTACAAAAAAAATTGGAAATCCGGCTACTTTGGGAACTTCTATTTCGGGATACTCTATAGACCAGTGGACTTGGAAGGCAGGTTTCTTAGCTTCTTTTACCGTTAGTTCTCAATACAAGTTGCTGCACCAATTGCAACCTCAAGGATAAAACTGCAAAGTTTCTCTGAAGGTAAATGCTCCTCTGAAAGTCAAGATTACCACTTGGTTAGCAGTTCGCGACTAGGTTCCCACAAGTCTCTATTTATAGAGATGTCATATTAGACCGCCATCTCATTGTGTTTTCTACAATAACTACCTGGAATCGTCAGCGCACATTTTTCTATCGTGTCTCTTTGCGAAGAGAGTCTGTGCCCCAATTGTGTCTAGTTTGGCTCTCACTTTTTGGCCCACTTCTTTCCGAGAGTTGTGAGAAGACTGGCATACAACATCTATTCCCAGTGGCTATCGAAAGACTTGAGATTCTCGTGTTCAAGAGGTGTGTGGTCTATTTGTAGCGAGTGCAACTCAAAGATTTTTAATTAAAAGAGGCTTTCTCCTGAAGATGTTTCTCATCAGGCAATCTTTTTCTCAGATATTTGGTGTAACTCTTGTGTAATTTATTCTCTTTTCCACTTCCTCACTCTTGTAAGTTTTTTGTTCTTTCTCTGCCGCTGCTTAGTGAGGGTTAGCTTTCGTTCACTTTGTCTTCTTTTTATATTATTCAGACCGAGCCTCTTCTTGTCCTGTTTTCTTCTTTTAAAAAAAATTGTTACAAAAAAAAAAGTTTAGATTTTTATCCTTTATAATCATCTGACCAATTGGTCATAGAACAATACATCTTTCTTCCTCTCATATGATGGCAATTAAACATAACACGTGTGTGACTCGGTGAGTGCAACCTTTATCCACTTGGAAAGCCCAATTTGTTCACACCAATAGATTAGGCTCACGCATGAAAGAGACCGAGTGATCTCCCAAAAAATCAAGATGGGTCACATCCAAAGTTGAAAGAAACACCATGGTACCATACAATGTTGAAGAGATCAAATCTAAATGAAAACAAATAAAATCCAATATTAATAATAATAACAATTCTCTTCAGTCCAAAGTCAGAATGCCAATTAATCCCTACTTTAAATTTGAATTAATTATATTTGAGAGGTAAGCTCTCATTAGGTGACCAATCCACAAGTCTCCAAGAGAGTAGCATCCAACAACAACAACAAAAAATAACCTGCAACTTAATAATTATTGGTTTTCAAATTATTTACTGACACACACAAAATACACCCGTGTGACAATCCCAATATAGCTAGAGACGAGAGAGAGAGAGAGAGAGAGAGAGAGAGAGAGAGAGAGAGAGAGAGAGAGAGGACGATCATTGGCCGTTTAAAGACGGCCATTTAATACAGACAATTTAATTTTAATTAGAGAGAGAGCCTTTATAATTTGACAATTAGCCCAGTTCCAAAAACTACCCTATGCCGTCCCCACACCATTCTATTTTTCTCCCTTTAAAGCTCTCTCCTCTTGAGGACTTGGTCATCTCTCTCTCTCTCTCTCTCTCTCATTTGGTGAAGTCCCTGATGGCAAAGAGCAAGACTACAGCCAGCACCACCAATGAGGGCAACACCACCACCACCACCAACAACAACAACAACGGCGCTGTCAACAATAACGGCATGAAGGTGAAGAGGAAGAGGAAGAGCGTGCCGAGGGACTCGCCTTCGCAGCGTAGCTCCATTTATAGGGGAGTCACAAGGTATTCCTCATCTCATTAATTTCCTGTTGATTTTATGTAATTGGTTTTCTGCATATTTTTTATCGTGAATCCGATATTGATGCAGGCATCGATGGACGGGGCGGTACGAGGCTCACTTGTGGGATAAGAATTGCTGGAATGAATCTCAGAACAAGAAAGGGAGACAAGGTTCTGGAAATTATATTTTCTCTCTCTCTTTTTGTCATTCATAATCAAAAAAAAAAATAACTAATTTCTCTAATATTTTGTGTTTTTACTTCTGTTGGTGTGTGGAACTCTCAATTGATGCAATGCAGTGTATCTGGGTGAGTTTGAAAATGGGGTTGCCTTCATTTTTGTTTATTTATACGAAAACGTTTTCCATTTCTGATGATTTTTGTTTCCTTTTTCCTGAAAACAATTTGCAGGGGCCTACGATGACGAAGAAGCTGCAGCTCATGCATATGACTTGGCTGCATTAAAGTACTGGGGCCATGACACCATACTCAACTTCCCGGTACCATAAATTAACATCATTTTCCACCATTTTTCCATTATTACTATTACTACTACAATCAAAGTATTATGTTTTATTATTTCCTCTGTATATTTTTTTTTATAATTGCTCAGTAAATCTTTCTTTTTTTCTCTCGATTAATTGCAGTTGACCACATACCAAGAGAAGCTAAAAGAAATGGAAGGGCAATCCAAAGAAGAATACATTGGGTCCTTAAGGAGGTGACTCAGTTAAAACACTCATAATTTCATCTCGTGATTTTAAGATAATTAATCATGTATTTCATCTAATATTGCAGGAAAAGCAGTGGGTTTTCAAGAGGAGTCTCAAAGTACAGAGGAGTAGCAAGGTATGTGTCAGCTTTATCCCCTGACAAAAAAGAGAGAGAGAGAGAGAGAAAAAATGAGTTGAAATAAATGTTATAAATTTTGGGTTTCACTGAGATTTGGTAAACTAAATAATCCTGAATATTATGAAGACCACTTAATAATTGGAGATTGTTGAGATTTTAAGGTGTGCAGTTTGACACACTCTCCCTTTATTTTAGGCTTTAGTTCTTCACCGGTTGCTTACTTGCAAATCTTCATATTTATTAGTTAATAATGAAATTTAATATTTACACCCCTCTTTTCATTAATACCACCCCTTAGGGTCCATTTGTGGGGTCCTCCTACACTGTAGATAGTAGATAACAACAAACATATTTCCAAAAAAAGATAATATTAATGACAAAGACAGAAAATTAGCATTGAATATGTGTATTCATGCTTACTATTTTGAGCAAATACTTGTACTTTTTTTTTTTTGATCTTTTGTATTTTTTAGATTAATTTTTCGATATATTGTGACCATCACTTTTCTATTATTTTCATATATGTGCAGACACCATCACAATGGCAGGTGGGAAGCTAGAATTGGTCGTGTGTTTGGCAACAAGTACCTGTATCTCGGCACTTATGGTAAATTTTCTAATAAAAATCAGTTAGTTTCCTGTTATCGGATTCGGTTCATGTGTGTGAGCGAAAAAACACATACAATAAGATTGGCTCTCTTATTGTATGTGTGTGTGGCTTACACTCATGAACCGAACCCCCTGTTATCTCAATCAACGACAATATTAGATTTTTGCTCCATATATAAATTCATTTGATTTATTTTAGAAGAAATTCTCAGAAAACAAAACTTTTTCTGAAAGACCAAGAATAAAACCATTATAAAAGCTCTTTTAATATAATAGCAGTGAATCTATAAAAGTCTCTCTTAATAGGTCAACGGTTATATGCCTTTTAACATCTTCAAAAATTCTCTCAATGTGATTAAAGAATTTGGCTGTGTTCAAAATGAATTGGCAAGAACCTTCACAAACAATTCAACTAGAAAATAATTTTCATCTTTTTTTCCTCAAAGAAATTCTGAAATAGACCTAATTACTCCCAAATGACTATACTACCCTAACACAAAAAAGACTGCCACGTGGATCTAATTAGGTTTGATTTAGTTAAAGGGCTGTTGATTTGATCTGCGAGTAGATTTCGGGCTTTAGGTTTTCTCAACAAACAGCCCCTTGAGCAGTTGGAGATAAATAAAATGGCCAAATTGACTGCATCTTGGAATCTCAATTGCATCTTCTCTCTTTCTCAATTCACATGACCATCAAGTCCATAAAAATCTTGTTAGTTGAGAGTAGGAGGCATTAATTTGTACTAATATCCACCGAAATGACCTACCCTAAGCCATCTCTATGAGAGAGAAAATAATTTATCATAAAACCTACCAACATCCCAACGGTTTCTTGTACCAATGTTTTATGGTTACCTACTAATATCAACATTAAATCTTCACATTTATTAATTTGTACCTTAATTGTGAAACAATTCCCTATCTCATTTATGACTTGATAATAATCCATCTAAAATAAAGAGATGATATGCACAAAAGGGTGTAGTTAGTTTGCCTGTTACTGAAGAGATCAACAACAATTATCTAGTTAGCTCTTGACAAATCAATTAGCTAAATTCTGATGTTTTTTTATTTTTCATTATTTAGCAAACTAAGGGGTTGTTTGTTTCGCGTAAAAGGCTATAAAAAACTGTAATTCGTAAATGACTTACAGTCTAATTATAACTACAGTGTTTGTTTGGACCGTAATTCGTAAAAGACTTACACAACCTAATTACCACTCATTTAGAGCCCACTTACAGTTAATTTTGTAGTCATGCAATTTTGTATTATTTTTATATTAATATTAATTTTTTTAATATTTGGTGTTTATAGTTTGTAATATTTAAATTTTTTAAATCACTAAATAATTAATTTTGTGGTCAACTTTTTCACTTACGACTTACACATTACGAAAACCAAATACCGTAAAACACAATACACTTTCTGATTTACAACTTTACATTATCAACCAACACCGTAAAACTTACATGCGCATGTAACTCATTTGTAACCGTAAAAGAGTTTACCAATTACGACTTATGAACTACGGCCGATTACGACGACAACTAAACGGTAAGATTAAGCTCACTGTGGTCAGTATGCTGTTTTTTTTAATGTTGGCTAAAAGGGGACTAAAGTTTTTTCCACCTGTCATATAACTCTTTGCCAAACAATATCGGAGACATTTATGATAAATTCTTTATGTAGGGTTTTGATTAACAAACAAACCAAACAAGCTAGCAGCTCATAAATATTGCTTAATTTTAGGTTCTACTCTAATTTTTCATATGCTTGCTCTTATCTCTTTTACTATTCAAACTCAACTTCCTCTAGAAATAACGATACCAAATCATTTCTAGTCATGCATTTACGTGGTGGACATTTACAACCTATGAAAAACCCTAACACAAAAAGTTACATTTTTATGTTCTTGCGCCATCTTCAATGTTTGTTTTGATTTTTCTTTAAATAAAATTTTAGAGAAATATTTTACGTGCTCAACAATTTCAACAGTTTACTCCAAACTTTTTTGATTAACGACAGCTCGGGTTTGAATTGGCTCCACAATGTCAATCTCCGCAGGAAGAACAGATTTAAATTTCTACCTAGATTCTTAAGCACATCTAAATCTATGAGAAATCAGAACACGTAAATGAAATTTTGATCAAAATTTTGTCTCAAATAGTAGTTCATTTTGAATTCTAATATATTTTTATCATTCTCAATACTATTTTTATCATTCTTTTATCGTTCATTTTTAATAAACTTTTAATATTCTCAATATTATTTTTATCATTCTCAATGTTACTTTTATGCTTCCCACAAATTCTTAATTAATGTATCGGATCAAAAATCAGCAAGTAAAATCGGACGGAAGTAGTATAATTTTGGTAATTTGTAAAACGAATATATATGTTGTCATTTATTATAAATTACAACATGTCTCCATGAAATTTGCTACTCAAATTCTTCCTCCTAATTGAATTGATCTTTGCAGCAACCCAGGAAGAGGCAGCAACTGCGTACGACATGGCAGCAATTGAGTACCGTGGGCTCAACGCCGTCACAAACTTCGACCTCAGCCGGTACATCAAGTGGCTCCGCCCTAACCCTAACCCTAACCCTGAGACTCCCAGCGCCACCCCTAACGATCACGAGTTCATGACCTGTCAGCCAGAGCAGCAGGGCCCGGGCCGATCTCGTCGTCGTCCCCCCTGACTGGCGGCGCAACCGCGTCCTCAGCCCTCGGCCTCCTGCTCCAGTCACCAAAGTTCAAAGAAATGTTGGAGCGAACTTCTGCCATCAGCGGCCCCCCGTCGCCCCCCACCCTGAAAACAGCAGGCAACCGTCGAGGTGCAGCTTCCCAGATGACGTACAGACCTACTTCGAGTGCCACGATGCTGCCGGCAGCTGCTACTCCGACGAGCACGACGCCATATTCGGCGACCTCAACACATTCGCATCTCCGATTTTTCAGTGCGAGCTCGATGCATGAACGAACGGGCATGAATTGGTTCAAAGGCTTTAGGGTTTTTGTGAGTTGGGGTTAATCATGATTGGTTTATTTATTTGTTTCTATATATTAATGTAGATAGGGAAATTTTTTCATGTTAATTACAATCTTCAAATAATGTGTGGAGGCTAATGAGCTTTCCCCGAATTTAATAATAATATTAATTTATGTGTTTGCTCCTCTTTGGTGTTATTAATTTCTTTGAATTCGAACTGCATGGGATTATTAAATTACACTGAATACATTTAGAAATGATATATAATAATTCCATGAATAAGAAGGAAGAATTTCATTATTAAAGACAATAATTATATTTCACTAGTACTTTTGATAATAGTTCAAGCAAGCGTGCGACGCGAACTTGGGTTCTGTTCATGTGTGAGAGCCACACACATAGGACTAATCTGATGTTGATACGTGGATTGAAACTCTTATAATATATTATAATATGTATGTGAGGCCTATATACATAACATATTATAAAAGGATCAATACACGTGTACATGACCGAACTCGTAAACTTTGGGCATATTACAGGCGTAGCAGTCTGTAGAAATTTGGGCTGGACCTGGACAAAATAACCGCCCATTGGTGGGACTTGGGCTGGCATGTTTGGGTTTGGGCCTAGCCTTTTAGCTTATTCAAGGATTTATGCAAATCATGTGTCAGCTAGCATAGCGGGGGATATGCATAAGCGATGCATGTTTAGAAAATAGTAAAATAATAATAATAAAATTTAGTTGGATATTTATGTTAATTTATATTTTATAAGAAAAGTTTATTTTATCTAAAACCATAAAGTAATAAGAAAATTGGGTTTGCAATTTCTTATCTAACTTCTAAACGTGATGTAGCATATACCAAAAAAATTATAAAGATAAAACTAATATAAATTGATTGTTATTATGAGCTTATATCAAAAAAATAATCTATGGAAAATATATTTGACAAAATTATGATTTTAATAAGATACTTTTCTTTTCAAAATATCAATGTTCTATCGTAGTGTCTATAAAGTTTTGGAGTTTTCTTTTTTTGGCGAAATTAAAATTTTTGTATATTAATTTGGTTATTTTTTACTCAGAGTTAAATTTTATGATTTATATTTATTTTTCTTCAATGGTGGTATAAAAGTATGCTAGTATTTTCAATGATTAAAAACTGATAACAACGTTGATGAATAAGTTAAATTGATTTTCTTAAATTTGATTGTTTTATGCTAGTATAAAAGCATCAGTTTTGAAATATTCCAAAAAAGATTTCACTGTCAACTTTGACCTTTTCAGAAATTTTCATTGTCGTGATAAAGCTTTAAAAATATATCTTGAAAACAGGGCAATTTAAGTACCTAAAAAAAACTTAATTAGTAAAAATCTCAATTACAATTTTTTTTTACATGGCCCTCATTTTTTTTTTGACGGGCACTAGGATGCAGACACATGCCTAGCGGGATTTTAACCACGAAATGCAAGCAAGACTAAAATACCCCCATGTTAACTTTTAACTGCGACCACGACCGCAACTGAAAGCCTTCGCAACTGCGACTTTGTGAGAACTACGACTTCGACTTCGAAGTGCTCCGCAACAGCGACTACGATTTTGTGAGAACTTCCTGATCGCAGTCCTCATGATCGCAATCTTTATTATGATTGATGCTATCATGGTCGCAGTTCTTATTATGAAGACTGCCGCTCATAATAAGAATTACGATCATAGTCACAATTTTTATTATAAGGACTGCGATCAATTCTTCTCTCACAATATTACTCCCATCTAAAATTCTAACTCTTTCAAAATCGAAATTAGGTCATAAGTCACAGTCCTTAAATCACATTCCTTACATAAAAGAATTTCTCACGTTTCAACATTGTCATCATCCAGCAAAAAACAATCAAAAACTCAAAGTCGCAATCCTTTATATGGGGACTTTGTGAGAGCTTCGAGTGCAGTAGAATGATTAGTAATAATGATCGATATACAATCTAGATTTAAATACCACATCGATCACAAATGCAAATAAAACTCATCCGAGAACGAGCAAACGAGATTAGTAAAAGGTCGATCCCAAAAAAATTTGGTCACGGGGCTCCCTGCCCCTTCCAACCCCCACGGCGACCTGACTGCCCATGTCGATTCACGAATTACTCTACATCGGGGTCAGGGTTGAGGGGAGAGCAACGTCAGGAATAATAGAGAAGGGTAAAAGAGGAAATAAAAATATTAAAAAGTTGTGCTTGGTAGGAATCAATTTATGCTGATATCAATTTATGCTGATGTGGATAGAAAATAAGATTTGTAATTGAGGTTTTCTTTTAAATTAATTGAAAAGAAAGGAGTGCAAAGCCAATTTTCTGTTTCAATTTTTATTTGAAATTACTTATTCACCAGTTAGAGTTCATGGCTATAGTTAATGTTAGTTAATTGAAAGATACATATAAATTATTAAAAGAGGGATTTCGTTATAGCCTCTTATGTCAAATCGGAATTAGAAAAAACTCAACTTCATAATTTTAATCACTTCAGCTACCTCTTTTTTTTTAAACCAACCAGGTATGCCTATGTGTCAAGTGCAGAAGCGCTCTTCAGTAGCGAAAGATACAAATACCCGCAATAATTTCTTAAAAAAAGCGGATCGCTTCAAAAAATGTGGACTGTTGGTACCCTATTTCTGAGGGTTACGACTATGATCGTAATTCTCATAAAATGCCTTATTTCTGAGGACTGCGACCATGATCACAGTTCTCACAAAATTATCCTATTTCTAAGGACCGCAACTAAGATTGCAGTCCTCACAAAATTATCATGTTTCTGAGTCTTTATAGGACTGCAATCATGAGTGCAGTCCTCAGAGGACTGCGACCATGATCGCACTCACAAAAATGCCTTGTTTTTAGTTTTTATAGGAGTGGGACCATGATCGTAATCCTCATTATTATGACATATTTTTGAGTCTTTATAGGACTGCGACCATGATCATAATCCTGACAAAAATGCCTTATTTTTTAGTTTTTATTAGGATTGCGTCATGCTCGCAATCCTCATAAAAACAAAAATTTCCAACCTATATTCGGATTGCGACAATAATTGCAGTCCTTACGAATGCCCTAATTTTTAATTAATAAAAGTACTATGATTATAGTCGCAGTCTTCTAATAAAGGACTGTGACTCGTAGTCCTCACATAAGACTGTGATCATTAGTCGCAGTCCTCATGTCAGTATTGTCATCATCAATAGAACCCCGTTCACCAGCATCGAATGATCCCCAATTTTTTTCAAATCGAAATACCACAACGATCACAAACTCAAACAAAACTCATCACGAGCACGAGCAAACGAGATCTGTAAAAATTTGATCTAAAAAAATATTTGGTCTGGGGACTCCGGCCCCTAAGACTCCCGGAGGGTGTAACGCCCCGATCCCGCGGGTACGGAGACGTCACTGCGACGTATATACGCAGGTCAGAATACCCTCATGTATATACGCTAAGCATCAGTACAGGCAAGAATCAGAGTACGGAAGCACGTGGTGCATTATACATTCCAACATATTACAAAGTTATCACCAGATGTGACAAATATTACAAGAATATTACATCACCGATAGGCGCAAATGCGAGAATACAAAGAGATATACAAGTATAAATAGTACAAAAGGAGGCTCAGAGTCATCACAAGAAAACTCTAGAGCCGAGCACGGGGCCTGGAAGGATAGAGCTTCAGATGGTTTGCTGGAGATCCAAGCTACTGCTACACCTCTTAAGTTAGCAACCAAGAGAATCCCCTAGCTCCAAGCTCCAGGACCTGGACATGAGGATCCAGAGGAGTCAGAACTCCCCTAACGAGTGGTGATGCGAATGCCAGATGGCGTGCCAAGATAAGTACACGTGTATCGATAAAACCGAATCATAATCATGCATTGAAAACCGTGTTGTGAGCATAAGCATGTAGAAACAAGTAGATATATAACAAGTGATATCAAGCAGGGAAATACTCATGGTATGATAAGATAAAGGAAGGTAACAAGACGAGAAGTAAAGTAAATAGGGCAACACTAGTTATCTCCTAAGCTAACATAAAACCGATAAAACCGAATAATAACCGATTACGAGCAAATCCGATTGTACAACTTTAGGTCACGGCTCCATGAGATTAGTACCTCGAAGGAATAATCCAAACAAGGAAACCCTCATCTATATACCTTTATCCCATGTTACCGTAATCCAAGCGCATACAACCCGAGTTACAAAACAGCACAACAAATTACATATTAACATCTTATTATAATTGGGGCCGTCTAAGTTGTAGGCTTCAGTATGCGTCCCATTCCACATACTTTCACTTATAACTTATGGAGCAAGTTATTTGGAAACTGATGAAGTTCGACGAACCATGTTTCGGATGGGCCCCGTACATGCCCGGGACAACGGTCCAGGAGTATCCGGTGCTGAGCCGGAACGTACCACTAGGTACCGGGACTTATTTACGCTCGAACAGGAATAGAGTATCGCAGATCCCATAGAAATAGGCCTAGGGCGTGTGCATACTCGGCAGGAATAATCAGGAGTAGGGGTGGCAGCACACCCCACGGAATCCCTGGTGGCCGCCAGGTGATCCCTCAAGTATGTGGCCACGCGTGACTCGATAAGACCACCATAAACATGATTATTCAGGACCCATTAGTTTCCCCGAACCGGGTGCAAGTTGTCTATTTAGAATTTGTTATGTAATTATCAATTTACGAGAATAGCAGGAGCAGATGTCGAGTAGTAATATGTCGGGTATCAGGTGATAACATATCAAGTGTTAAATAATACAGACAGATATATGTCAAGTGTTCACATAACAAGCTTGTAGATGACAAGTGTTAGAGTAATAGTTGAGCACAATCAAGCGGAGCTAGGCAAGCTGGAGGTATGAACAGCAAACAGTGTTTAACACTGGAGTGCCTGGCAAGGTTACCGAGACGACTCGGCTTAAAGTGCGAGTAGAAAATCCGGCAGCATCTCAAATAGACAAATCTAGTGGTAAAGCGCAGAGCGCTAAACATGCCTACCAGGCGGAGCTAAAAGATCTGACGGTCTGAACACACTTCTCTTTTGAGATAGCGGGCGAGAGCCCAGAAGCTAAAGTACGCTCGGGGTCTAAGCGCACTCTCGATAGCTACCACGAAACCCTTAAAGGTACAGGCATACAACCAATTGGATAGCCAGACGGGAGTGGGCAGAAACCCAGAGGTACAAGAATACCTACGATGTTAGTATCACATAAGCGTGCTATATCGAGAAGATATCTAATCTACCGTAGAGTAGTGAAGCCTGAAGGCTGAGTATAGAGCCCGAAAGCTGAAGGCCCGGAGGCCAAGTATGAAGCCCGAGGGCTGAAGGGCCCGGAGGCCAAGTATGAAACTCGAAGATAAATGACCACGAAAGATCGGCCACGCATGGTATAAGGTACATCACAGGCATGGTATATGCACAAGAAGTAAACTATCCCTATACAAGCAATCATCACAGAGCAATACATGTCCAGTCATTGGCACTCGGCCACATACCAATATAGGGACACAGCCCAATACAAAATACATATAAATTTATAATAAATAACATATCGACCCGACGAAGCGGGAAAAACCAAATGGAGGCGAGGACACTCGCCTAAATCTCCAGAAAGGCCGCAAACTCAGAAATCCCGGGAACTCACGTACGCGCCAAAATATAATTAAATATATATATATATAAATATTTAGAGAGAGAAAGTGAAGAGGAGAGAGAAAGAGTTAGAGAGAGAAAGAGAGAAACCTAGAGAGAGAAAGGGAGATTTTTAGAGAAAATCTAGAGAGAGAAAGGGGGAGATCTAGAGAGAAAGAGATTAGAGAGAGGGGAGAGAGAATCTGGAGAGAGAGGGCGGTTGAGAGAGAGAGAGAGGGCTAGAGTGAGAGAGAGAGATTGTAGAGAGAGGAGAGAGAGTAGAGAGAGAGTGTGTGAGAGAGTGAGAGAGAAAAAGGGGGGCGGTTGCCCCCCCTCTCACAGCTCACGGCCAGGCCAGGAGGCCTGGTCGTGGCCTCGCCTAGACGGCACCGGCGGCCCTCCGGTGGCCGCCGGCCAGGGGTGGCTGCGCCGGCCACCCCAAAGAAAAGAGAGAGAGAGGGAAAAGGGAAGAGAGAGACGTGAGAAAGAGATAGGGAGAAAAGAAAGAGGGGGGGCTGTTGCCCCCCTCAGTCCATGCACAGGGGGCCAGGTGGGCCCCCTGGCCGCCCACGGCCGGCGGCGGCGCCCTGGCCCGGGGTGGTGCCGGCCACCCCAAAGAAGAGGGGGAAAATAGGAGAGGGGTTTCGGTTGGTGATGGAGAAGAGTTGTGGTGGTGGTGGAGATGATTTTGGTGGTGATTTGAGGTAGTGGTGGAGGAATTGAAGGAGATAGGAGGAAGAGGAGGAGTATGGTGTTGGAGGTGGTGTTTGGGTAGAGAAGATGGTGGTGGCTAATTTGAAGAAGAAGAAGAAAGATAAGAAGAAGGTGGGGATGGTGGTCGTTTTGAGGAGGAAGGAGATGGTGTGTTGTTGGAGATGTAGGAGAGGGGGCTTGGCCGCCGAAGTTGGGGGTCTCCTCGCCAGCGTCGTGGCCGGAGGTGGTCGCCGGAGCGCCGGAGATGGCCGGTTGGGCGTCGGCCACAAAATGGAGAAGAAGAGAAAAAAGAAGAAGAGAAAAAGAAAAAGAAGAAAAAGAAAAGGAGAGTGATGGATGGAGAGATGGATGTGAGAGGGAATTAATGAAGGGGGTGAGGTGGCGTTGGTGAAGTCGGTGGAAAGAAAAAGAAAAGGAAAGAAAGAAAGAAAGAAAGAAAAAAGAAGATTAAAAAAAATAATAATATTATAATAAGGTCGGGAAATATCGACCGTTCCAGAAAAATCCCCAAAATACCCAGAGGTAGAAAACATCATCCTGAGAAATAATACGAAATCCGTTTCCAGAAATAAAATCTCATTTTCAAATTAGAAATCCGGAAATCAACCGTCGATACCGATCTATACCGGGTTGGCCGGATTTTGATAAATTCTGAAAAATCCTAGAAAATGTATTAAAGAAGAAATTATGATTCTAAGAAGAAATGTGAATGTAGAATTCTGAAATTCAATTCCAATTGTAAACTAAAAATCATGGAATCAACCAGCGATACTGGCTGACACCAATTCCGGGGGAATTTCGATAAATTCAAAAAATTCTTAGAAAAAGTATTTAGATAGAAAATATGATTTTAAGAAATAATATAAAAATCCATTTCTAGTAATTCCACTTCGTTTGTAAATTAAAAATCTGGGAATCGTCAGCGGCACTAGTCGACACCGGTTTTGAAGATTTTCAATTTAATTCAGGAAAATTTCAGAAAATCATAGAAAATCTAAAATATTAGAAAATGATGTTTGAAACTGAAATCGGTCAAATCTGAATAACAGAAAGACTAAATAGAGCAATACCCTAGGATCGGGTCCTTGGTTCAGAGTAGGGCTGACTCCAAGTTCATGAATCCGGATCCAAAGCAAAACGATCATATAAATAATTCATAATACAAAATAAATACAGGAAGTAAATCGAAAAATACAATCGAAAAATCTGAATACGCAACTAAGTACGTATTCCGGGAGCGGGGTGTTACAGAGGGGCTCCCCACCCTCTTTCCAACCCCTAGGGTGACCTGACCGCGCATGTCAACCCACGAATTACTCTGCGTCAGGGTCAAGGTTGAGGGGAGAGCATGTTGGGAGCGATGGGAAGGGTAAAAGGAAAAATAAAAATATATAAAAAATATGGTGGTTGGGAGGATTCAATTTATACTGACGTGGATGAGATTGTGGTGAATAAATTATGAAGCTGAGGTTTTTTTTAATATGAAGAAAGTAGATGGTTATAGCGAAATTTTCTTTATTAAAAATAATTACTAATAAATATAGATAAATTTATTATTCTAATCAAAAAAGCATTTGTTAAGAAATACCCACCCTTAGAGGAAGAAAATTAATTTTAAATTTATATTTAATTAAGTTTCAATAACAGAGTTATTAAACTCATTCGTTGGTGTTGTCATCAATTTTTTTGGTAATATCATTAGATATTAATGCATTGTGTGTACTATTATTATTTATTAAAGATGAGTAAATATAAATAAGTAAATGTTATCCCTATCTAAACAATTTACAAATTTGAACACAAAAGTTTATAGACACTAATAATGGAGTACTAATTTTTTATAAAAATAATTTGGAAGTCATATTTTTATTAATTATTTTTCTATATCTTATTTCTTTTGAATCAGTACATGGTAAATATGAATTTCTAGTAACTTGTTACTTTGTATGTTTCTTTTAGATAACTTATATATTATCCTTAAATATTGATATGCGTTATTTACTATTTTCTTTTCTGTTGCATGTCTTATACTCTTAAATAAATCACAAATTTTTTAAAAATATATAAACATAATATTTGGTATCAAATAATTATGATTATTTGATATATTAACAACAAATGAATAGTCATATTTTCTCATTATTATATTTTTTTTAATGTGCATTGTACATGCCTGATATACTAATAAGCATAAAAAGATGGAGGATTAATTTCCTTCATTTTTTTAGTCAGGGGATCCCAAAAAAAAAATACTTTATTATCTGGAATTATAGCTTTGTCTGTAGTTACTATTTTTTATTTTATAACTAATTATTTTAGTTCTTAGATATATCTATTTGTTATCTATAACTTAAGCTTTAACTTTGAGAAGGTGATTTAAAATTTAAAAAAATGATAGAAAGATACATTTAATTTAAGAGATTTTAATTGAGATGAAATGATATGAGATTTTCTTTTTAAACAATAAGATGAGACGAGAGAGAATAATTGTATTTGTTTGTTTCAATATATTTTGGTGAATTGGTGCTTTCAAATACATGAATAAAAAAATAGTGATATATATATTTTTTGAGTAATTCTGGATAAGAAAACAAAACAAGTTTTAGAGAGGGACAAAATCATAACTAACTGGAAAATAATACATGCACATATTTTTTAAAATAATTATGTTGAAAAAAAGTATATGTTAGAAATGTTGGTTTCTAGGATCAATCTGACAACTAATCAATATCACTGAAATATCAACAATCTAATTGGCCAGGTCGGTAAATATCAGGTGGCAGGTTTTCCATTCAATAGAACGTTCCTTAATTTAAGAACCACCTTTCAATTTCCTTCCTTAGTTAAACACCAATTAGACTGGTATAAATCAGTTTCAATATACTGAATATCAGTATATCCCCTGTATAAAGAAATTAATTTACTTATACAGTACTTGGAGTGAAGTACGCTTAGAGCGAATCTCCTTAAGACAATTACGTCCCCCGCACCGGTGCTAACGGGTTACTGGACGCTGGTCTCCCAAGATACAACACTCCATCACGGTATTTGTGAAAGAAACACCTAGAGGGGGGTGAATAGGTGTTTGTGCTAATCTCAAACTAAATACAAACTAAGTGCGCTAAATGCGGAAGCTAATACAAATTTTGCAAACACACTTAATACAATCAACAAGTGTAACCGAATTCCCCGTGAAGGGCTCTGGACTAACTCCTCTTGATTCCCCTTGAATGGGTTGAGGTGCTATATGAAGCTCTTGTTGATTAGGTACAAGTGAGGCACACACAAACAACCAAGCATAAACAAGATATAGCAATAAATTTTATGCAAGGCATAACACAAGCAAATAGATATGACAATATGAATTAAGCTCAACACAAGCAAATATGATATGAATGAAGTATGATGCTTTACACAATATAAAGAGAGAGAGTTAAGAGACAAGTGGATCAAACGCAAGCACAATGATATGTTTCGAGGTTCGAGCACCCTTGCTCTACATCCCCGCCTACACCACCGTGTAGGATTTCCAATCCACTATCAACGTCCACCGAGGACTCCCACCGAGGGAACCTTCACCGAGAAGGATTTTTACAACAATAGAGTACCGAACTCCTCTCTCAAACAACCGCCTCACAACCGAGGGGTAGGCCCGTAGCCAATACAACAACAACAACCAACACCTCTACCGAAGAGGGTTTACAACCAAACTCCACCTCTCTCTAGAGGGAGCAAACCAATCAACTCAATTACACAACCTCAACCTCTACCAAAGAGGGAGCAACCAAGAAATCAAGGGTTTACAATAGGTGGTCTCTTTCAACCACAAACCTCTTTCCTTTTTCTTTTTCCACAAAACAAAAATCCTAAATAGATTAGGATAGAAGATAGCTCAAGTGTGAAAAACTAGGTGTTTTTGGAAACAAGCAACAAAGAAAATACTTGGGAAAACTCTTGTAAAAGATAGAGAATGAAAACCAATACAAATATCCCAAATTCCTATTTTCTTTGATTTTCCAAAAACCCAAAACACAAATCAAATTGGAAGTTTAAAGCCCAAAACACTTTTGAAAACTTGTTTTAAACACTTTAGAAACCAGAAATTTTTCTCCTTGAAAATCTTAGCCAAAAACCCAAAGAGATGGGGTTTATATAGGCCCAATACAAAACTAGCCGTTAGAGCTAAGCTGGCAGCTCTGACAGGCAGCGGTCGACCGGCCCGGTCGACCGCCAACGGTCAGAATTGTGACCGTTGGGCAACCACGGTCGACCGGCCCGGTCGACCCAAACAAACAGAGAGCTCTGCTCTCAGACCGGTCGACCGTACCGGTCGACCGTCCCAATGTCTCCAAACGTGCACAGATTTGTGCACGTCGGTCGACCGGCCCGGTCGACCGACCTCAGCCCTAGTCGACTAGTCAGGTTACTAGTTGACTTGGTTGAAGCCTGGAACAAAAACTGGGTCAGAAAATCAGTTTAAAAATATTTTGAAAATTCTTTTAAGTCTTTTAAAAATCCACAAAACTTGTTTTAACATTTTGTATTGAAACACAAACTTGTGATAAAAATTTCAAGACATATATCAATCATATCAATTCATTTTCGAGTCTTGCAAATTTTATCAAAAACAAAACTTGTATTTTTATCAAACTTGATTTTTCAATACATGAATAAGATAGTCAAAATAAGTTTGTTTAGCAAGTTAAACCATGTATGTATAAATAGAAAACATCAACTATACATATAAAACATGTAAACTTGTTTTGATCAATCTATTCATGAAAACCAAATCCAAAACATGAAAACGTGTGTGTTTGTGCACTTGAGCATATCAACTATATTAAACTTTACAAATGGATCTAAAACACACTATCTAAACTATGGATACCTAAGTCTTCTTGATGATCTTCATCTTCAAGTAGACTTGCCCCAAAACTCCATCCATGGGCTAGGCAATGTGTGATCTTTAAGCTTTGGCCCTGAAATCATCATGAAAAGCTTCTAAACTCTTTGTTGAAGCTAATCACCAACTAATATCTTGGTTAATGATTTGAAACTTAAACAACACAAGATTATTAGTAAACATAACTACATGAGTTAATCATCATCAAAACTAGGGTGGAAGGCCTTTGGGCCAACAATCTCCCCCTTTTTGATGATGACAAAACTCATGGAGTTATATATGCATGTATTAAAGTTAAGCTTCAAAGAAGCTCCCCCTTAACTCATGCATAAACAAATAATAATATATGACAATGAAGCTCAAAAATATGTATGCAAATATATGACATGTATGCAAATACAACATGTCAAATAATCATAAAAGTCATCAAGTTCTTATCTCCATACATTTGCAAAACAAAACATATATGCATCAATATGCATAAAACACAAACACATGTTCTAGAAGCTCTAGTTACCAATTAAATTAATAATAATATTAACAAAACACTAGATGCTCTAGATACTTAATATATGCAAAAATATAAGTATGCATATATAAAAAAACATGTACCAATCATGCATAGAAGGATTTTGTGGTTTATATATGCATGTTAAACTCTCAAATAATTCTCCCCCTTTTGTCAATCATCAACAAAGGGGTAAACAATAAAAAACAATAAAATGAGGGGTAAAAATCTTTCTCCCCTATTATGTCAATCAAAACAATAAAACAATGTTCTCCCCCTTTTGTCTAAAACAAAAACAAGGTCAATAAGGGGTGACTATAATCAACATGATATCAATAGAAACATAGGTCAATGAAGCATCTTGATACCAATAGAAAAGTAACAAACAAAAAAATATTGATACCAATTTTAAACAAAACACATGAAAAATCTTGATACCAATTGATATTAAACATAATAAATTTTGAATGTTTAAACAAAATTTTGATACCAATTGTAAATAATTTTCAAATTAAACATATGATACCAATATGAAATTTTCAATCATAAAGTAAGAGAGTGGGAAACAAATACCAATTGAAAAAATCACCAATTGAAAGACAAAATTAAATTTTCTCCCCCTTTATGAAATACCAACTAAAATGATGCATGGGCTTGAT
Source organism: Agave tequilana (assembly GCA_038442645.1). Taxonomy (NCBI): domain Eukaryota; kingdom Viridiplantae; phylum Streptophyta; class Magnoliopsida; order Asparagales; family Asparagaceae; genus Agave; species Agave tequilana. The sequence continues at coordinate 103,504 of JAVJIF010003034.1, forward strand.
ACCAATTTAAAAGTAATCAATTAAAACAAAATTGAAGCTCAAGCACTAGCATAAACAAGATTTTGTGAAAAATTTATATCTTAAGCACAAATAGAACAAGTATATGTGTATGAAATAGAATGAGTACCAATCACCAATAGATGATACCAATTGAAAATATACATACACAATAAACGTATGAGTATACAAAAAGATCAAAATGATACCAATCGAAAGAGTTCAATGATACCAATTGACATAACAATAAAGCATGGTATAACTCATATAACTAATCCTCCCATCTCATGATCAAGTTTAAAATGATTTTCATAGAAAAGCATACTTGTGCATGATCTCCCATCCAACCTCCCTTGGAAGGTAGGGGTTTTCAAAAATAGATTTGAAAATGTAGTTTTGTTTGAAAATCACTACCAAATTGAAGAATACCGTAACTAGTTATAAATAGAAAGACTTGTTAACTAGTGCGAAATCCTTCAAGTAAGGAATAAACTAAAAATAATTTTCATAAAACACATGTAAATCACATAGCACTTAAAGCACTCAATATTCAATAAAGTCCATACATGCTCATGAAAAACATACTCATGAGAAATATTATAAAAGATGGTGAGTGTACAAGTAATGTGTGAAGAACACGATCATGAAAATATACAATTTAGCTCAATATTCCTTTAAACAAGAAAACACGAAAATCATTAAAACTTATTTAATCTTCAAGGTATATGTATGTCTAATATAAACTAAAGTATACCTACATATCCAAACATAAAGAGTCCACAAATGTATATGCATGAAGGCACGTGGCTCAAAAGGATAGTCATGTATATCTAATAGTTTGGACAAGATAGACATTTATATGAAGTTAGGCAATTAAACACAAAAATAAGATAAACTAAATCTTCATCAAAACAAATTTCATTTCATGGTATATATATGAATTGTCAACACAATAACTATACATACATATCCCTAAACACAATTGAGTCCATATATAGATTTGCATGAAGGGCAAATGACTCAAGGGGTATACGTGTATATCTTAAAGTTTGGCAAAATAAACATATACATGAAGTGAAAAACTCATAAAACAAATTCAAAAATGAGAATACAAGTTTAAAATGTATGAATCATCAAAACTAGACTATACTAGCACATCTAATGGGTTCAAATAAGCATTCAAGTACAAACATATATAGATTTATTTGTGATCCACTATATGCACAAGTATATACCTAGTCTTAATGAAAACTAACATCTAAACATGTAATCAACACATGAAGCATAAAACACGATAAATATTAACATGATAAACTTAAACATGATTATTATGTAAATTCACATGTATTAGATTCATGATGTACATTATAGCTTAAACAAAAGTGAGAACACTAAGAATGGGTCCATATAAACATGGGTGTCTCAAAATGCTATACATGCATGTCAAAGATCTAATGAACATGGCATTATCATAATAATCACCAAATAATGAAACATACTATAAACATCAAAGATATGAAATACAAATCATATATGATCAATATGTACATGCATGTGCATTAGATCTAGGTCATACAAATTAGTTTAACCAAGGTGAAAACACAAAAATATAAGTCCATATAAAACATGGATGTTTCAACCAACTAATAAGTATAACACTAATCTAATCAACATGGCATATTCATGATGATCACTAAACATCAAATCATGCTATGAAAGATAAACATGGAAAGCATGTAAACATAAGGAGTTAGAGATTCGATACCAAAACCAATGAGGGCACCGCTCTAGTTCTCCAAAACAAAGGTGGTCCTCTCCACCAAACCTTCCCTTGAAAGTGATGCATCCAATTTATTTCCTTTTAAGTCCGGAACGCATCCACTCCAAGGTGCCGCTACTCTCACGTCATGTGAGAGCCCACACCTACATCATAAACAATAGGAGGGGTGGTCTTTGGTACCCATATCTTTTTGGGTCCATGGGGGTTAGTACCTTCTCTAACCCAAACAAAATTCTTTGCTAAATTAGAAACATGTACATGTTTTCTATCAAAACAAAATTTAGCAAGGTGGCCCATACGTCTACAATGTGTACAAGTGTACACATGAGCATACATGTGAGAAGTGTGTTCGTGAGGAGCATGTGTATGCCGTGTAGGGTGTGCATGAATAGAAGGAACTTGTTTCTTACGAACCAAGGATTCCAAGCGTGTATGGTTCTTAGCACATTGGCTCATAGTGGAGCCCAAACAATCCATTTTCTTCTTCAACATGTTAATATCATTTTAATCATAGAAGAAGTGGAGCATGCAAGGGGTGATCTAGGTGAAACTACCCTAGCATGGCAAACATGTTCATCAATCTTATTTTGCAAAACAATATTCTTATCTAAACAAACATTCAACTCATTTGAAATAGAAATAATCTTATTTTTCAAAGCAACATTTTCTTTTAAAACAAAATCAATTTTGAAGACAAGTTTTCATTTTTCTTCAAAATAACATGGCAATCATTTTTAGATTTTAAAAATTTATTTTCTTTTAGTGTAAGTTCCAATTGAGATCTCAATGAATCCCTTTCATTATAGACCTCAACCTTCTCTTGCAAAACATTGTTAAGTCTAGAATGCAAACTTTTATTTTCTTTTTCAATTTCTAGACTTTTCTTTTTCAAAATCTTATAATTTTCTATTAACTTTTCACACACAATGGATAGTTCTTCATTCAAAGCATGGGGATCAACAAAATCATTTGAAGAACTAGCACAATCATCATTATCTAAGTGGGGTTCCGAATGTACCTCAAGGGAGTCATTCCCTTGGACCATGAAGCATTGAGAATCGGATTCTCCACTAGATTCCTTCGGTTGATTTGGCAATAGAAGCTCGGAGGTGGTGGTTGTTGTCAACAAATTCCACACTGCAAAGGCGGAATCAATGTTAGAAACACGTAAAAGATAATCTTTAGATAATGTGCTTCTAATGGCCTCTAGGGCTTGTGCATTGGCCCATATATGATTGCTATCACTAAGGAAGGATTCCTTGGTAATGGCAAGGTAAACTTTATGTCCTAGGGTTTGTAAATAAACGGTCATCCTAATCTTCCAAACATGAATGTTGGAAGGGTCAAACATAGGTGGGGTCATGAAAGCCATGGTAAACTATATGTGTGCAAACAAGCAAATGCAAACAAAAGATTAGCAAGCAAATGGATCTCACTCCTAGGATGTTAAGCCTAAGTATCAGGAGCACTAGCTCTGATATCAATTGAAAGAAACACCTAGAGGGGGGTGAATAGGTGTTTGTGCTAATCTCAAACTAAATGCAAACTAAGTGCGCTAAATGCGGAAGCTAATACAAATTTTGCAAACACACTTAATACAATCAACAAGTGTAGCCGAATTCCCCGTGAAGGGCTCTGGACTAACTCCTCTTGATTCCCCTTGAATGGGTTGAGGTGCTATATGAAGCTCTTGTTGATTAGGTACAAGTGAGGCACACACAAACAACCAAGCATAAACAAGATATAGCAATGAGAATTATGCAAGGCACAACACAAGCAAATAGATATGACAATATGAATTAAGCTCAACACAAGCAAATATGATATGAATGAAGTATGATGCTTTGCACAATACAAAGAGAGAGAGTTAAGAGACAAGTGAATCAAACACAAACACAATGATATGCTTCGAGGTTCGAGCACCCTTGCTCTACATCCCCGCCTACACCACCGTGTAGGATTTTCAATCTACTATCAATGTCCACCAAGGACCCCACCTAGGGAACCTTCACCGAGAAGGATTTTTACAACAATGGAGTACCGAACTCCTCTCTCAAACAACCGCCTCACAACCGAGGGGTAGGCCCGTAGCCAATACAACAACAACCAACACCTCTACCGAAGAGGGTTTACAACCAAACTCCACCTCTCTCTAGAGGGAGCAAACCAATCAACCCAATTACACAACCTCAACCTCTACCAAAGAGGGAGCAACCAAGAAATCAAGGGTTTACAATAGGTGGTCTCTTTCAACCACAAACCTCTTTCCTTTTTCTTTTTCCACAAAACAAAAATCCTAAATAGATTAGGATAGAAGATAGCTCAAGTGTGGAAAACTAGGTGTTTTTGGAAACAAGCAACAAAGAAAATACTTGGGAAAACTTTTGTAAAAGATAGAGAATGAAAACCAATACAAATATCCCAAATTCCTATTTTCTTTGATTTCCAAAAACCCAAAACACAAATCAAATCGGAAGTTTAAAGCCCAAAACACTTTTGAAAACTTGTTTTAAACACTTTAGAAACCAGAAATTTTTCTCCTTGAAAATCTTAGCCAAAAACCCAAAGAGATGGGGTTTATATAGGCCCAATACAAAACTAGCCATTAGAGCTGAGCTGGCAGCTCTGACAGGCAGCGGTCGACCGGCCCGGTCGACCGCCAACGGTCAGAATTGTGACCGTTGGGCAACCACGGTCGACCGGCCCGGTCGACCCAAACAAACAGAGAGCTCTGCTCTTAGACCGGTCGACCGTACCGGTCGACCGTCCCAATGTCTCCAAACGTGCACAGATTTGTGCACGTCGGTCGACCGGCCCGGTCGACCGACCTCAGCCCTAGTCGACTAGTCAGGTTACTAGTCGACTTGGTTGAAGCCTGGAACAAAAACTGGGTCAGAAAACCAGTTTAAAAATATTTTGAAAATTCTTTTAAGTTTTCTAAAAATCCACAAAACTTGTTTTAACATTTTGTATTGAAACACAAACTTGTGATAAAAATTTCAAGACATATATCAATCATATCAATTCATTTTCGAGTCTTGCAAATTTTATCAAAAACAAAACTTGTATTTTTATCAAACTTGATTTTTCAATACATGAGTAGGATAGTCAAAATAAGTTTGTTTAGCAAGTTAAACCATGTATGTATAAATAGAAAACATCTACTATACATATAAAACATGTAAACTTGTTTTGATCAATCTATTCATGAAAACCAAATCCAAAACATGAAAACGTGTGTGCTTGTGCACTTGAGCATATCAACTATACTAAACTTTACAAATGGATCTAAAACACACTATCTAAACTATGGATACCTAAGTCTTCTTGATGATCTTCATCTTCAAGTAGACTTGCTCCAAAACTCCATCCATGGGCTAGGCAATGTGTGATCTTTAAGTTTTGGCCCTGGAATCATCATGAAAAGCTTCTAAACTCCTTGTTGAAGCTAATCACCAACTAATATCTTGGTTAATGATCTGAAACTTAAACAACACAAGATTATTAGTAAACATAACTACATGAGTTAATCATCATCAAAACTAGGGTGGAAGGCCTTTGGGCCAACAATTTGGGCAGCACTACTAAATCACCGTACGGTCGAACCGTAGTTAACCAGTACGTTCACAGGATTGTTGAAGCAGCGGGACAAAGACAAATTTCGGGAGAACTTTGGAGGAGCACCCACTGTAGAGGAAGAAGGAAGGTTGAAGAATATTCTTCTTCGGAAGTCCCAGATTCAGACAACAATTCTATTAAAGAATCTATTAAATTTTCTGAGCCCTCTTTCAGAACAAATTTTGCAGAATCTCTTTTGGAAGTCGCTTCGGAAACTGAGTTGCAGAATCCCCACTTGCTTTCGGAAACCGAGTTACTGATTTCCCACTTCCTGTTTGGAAGTCCCTTCAAGAATGTGAGAGAGAGAGAGAGAGGATCTCCTTCAGAAATCAGAAGGCAGATTGTGTTTTTGTGTGTTTTTGAATGAGAAAACGGAGCGCTATTTATAGCGCTCCGGGAGGGGCAGTTTGGTCCGAACCCCTCCAACAGTTGCAACGGTTCAGTCTGAACTGTTGCAACTGTTTGGTTCAACCGTCGCAACCGTCCAACCGCCGCGACGGTTTACAGACAGCCGTTGGCGGGGTGGTTTGGATCTAGATAGCGGAGCGGTTCGGATAGCGGAGTGGGTGTGCTCGCAACCCATACCCGTGAGACCCAATTCAAAAAGAACCAGGCCGGGTAGGGAACCCGAACCCAGACCCGAGCCCGAGCCCGTGCCGGCCGGCCGCCGCCGCCGCCGCGCGCGCGCATGTGCGGGCATGGTTCCCTCCCAATCGCGCGCGAAAACTCCAAGTACCCAAAGGGCACACCCTTTGTTCTCAATTTTCTCTATTTAAACACTACGAACTTCCATCCCATGGCCAATGTGGGACTAAATACCTTTACCTACCTTTAGTCCCATTTTGGCTTTGAATTAGACAATCTTTAGACTTGAATATCTCATTCATTCGAACTAGGTCTTGAACCTTTCATAGCGAAAGCTTTATCGGACTTACTGGCTAATCAGTGAACTAGGTCTTGAACTGTTAGCCGTTAGTGTAAGCCAAGTCAAAAAGCTTCACACAGTGACTTTCCAAATTAACTTTGGTTCTCGGTTGTGTCCGTTTTGGCCCTGGACATTCTTGGTTTCAGAGAGTATCTTTAGGGAATAACAACCTCCATAGAAATTCCCAAAGAGCCGACCCAACTCTATACTCACATAGGTGATCATCCTATTAAGAGTAGTCTACTCTACTCCACTTGTTTAGTAACAAGTAACAGGCATCATTAAAAGCGTTAAGCTTATCCTTAATCCACTTGTAGAAAAGTACTTATGTGCACCTTAGGAATAGATTGGAGTCAAGCTCCCAAGTGCTTACTTGCTGAGTCAATCATAACTAGTTTTTCCTCTTGAACTTAGTCTGTGGGATCTCCAGTCACTAAGCTTTTAGACCCATTCCCCTCGATGCGCAGTTTATACGCTCTCCACTTAAACCTTTAGTAAGCGGATCCGCTAAATTATCTTTTGACGAGACAAAGTCAATAGAGATAATTCCATTTGAGAGCAACTGCTTCACAGTATTATATCTACGACGAATATGTCTAGACTTACCGTTGTATATAACATTTTGTGCCCTAGATATAGCTGCTTGATTATCGCAGTGTATGCATATAGCGGGCACTGGCTTTTGCCATAATGGTATATCTTCTAAAAATTATCGAAGCCATTCTGCTTCTTCTCCGGCCTTATCTAAGGCTATGAATTCCGATTCCATATTGGAACGGGCAATACATGTTTACTTAGAAGATTTTCAAGATACCGCTGCTCCTCCTAGAGTAAATACGTATCCGCTAGTTGATTTTGATTCCTCAGAATCTGCAATCCAATTAGCATCACTGTATCCTTCAAGTACAGGTGGATACTGTCCATATCTCAAGGCATATTCCTTGGTATGTGATACGTAACCCAATACGTGTAGTAGAGCAGTCCAATGTTGATCACTAGGATTACTAGTGTATCTGCTTAACTTGCTTACAGCGTAAGCAATATCGGGTGTAGTACAATTCATCAAATATATTAGACTTCCGATAATCTGAGAATACTCTAACTGGCGTATTCCAGTTCCTGTATTCTTATAAAGGTGGATGTGTGGGAGAAAATGATTAGTATTCTCTTTTATCCCATGATTCTTGAATCTTTCTATCATCTTATCCACGTAGTGAGATTGAGATAGACTGATTCCATCTGGTGTTCTGGTGATTTTAATTCCTAAAATTACATCAGCAACCCCCAGATCCTTCATGTCAAAACTGTTGGATAACATTCTTTTAGTGGACTTAATAATTTCAATATTAGTCCCAAGTATCAACATGTCGTCTACATAAAGACAAACAATGATACATGCATTTCCAACTGTTTTAGTGTAAACACACTTATCGTATTCATTGACTGTGAATCCATCTTTAATCATGACACTATCAAATTTCTCATGCCATTGTTTTGGAGCTTGCTTTAAACCGTATAAGGATTTTACCAATTTACACACTTTGTGTTCTTGGCCCTTGACTATAAATCCTTCAGGTTCCTCCATATATATATTTCTTCATTTAATTTACCATTTAAAAATGCAGTCTTGACATCCAATTGATGGATATCTAAGTTATGCAATACTGCAATTGCAATCAACATCCGAATGGAGGTTATTCTTGTTACTGGTGAATAAGTATCGAAGTAGTCAAGTCCTTCCTTTTATCGATAACCCTTGGCTACTAATCTACCCTTGTACTTATCGATAGATCCATCGGATTTTAATTTTCTTTTGAAAATCCACTTACACCCAATTGGTTTACTGCCATGAGGCAAGTTTGCCAATTCCCAAGTATGATTACTTAGTGTGGATTCTATTTCGTTATTTATAGCTTCTTTCCACATTTGTGCTTCTGAGATTGACGTAGCCTCTTTAAATGTTTGAGGCTCGCTTTCAATAGCGTATGTTATGAAATCTGGACCAAAAGATTTTGAGATTCTAGATCTCTGACTTCTTCTTGGTTCAATTTCCGCATTAACAATCGGTTCCTCGGGGCTTTCGTCCCTGAACGCCATCTCATGTGTTCTTCTCCCAGAAGTCTTATCTGTTTCCCGTTTATATGAAAAAATATCTTCAAAGAACACAGCATCTCTAGATTCGATAATCATGTTTACATGAATATCTGGTATCTCTGATTTATGAACCAGAAATCTGTAGGCACTACTATTCAAGGCATAGCCTATGAATATGCAGTCCATAGTTTTTGCTCCCAACTTAGTCTTTTTAGGTAATGGTGCTAGCACCTTTGCAAGGCACCCCCACATTTTGAGGTAACGGTAGGAATGTGTCCTTCTATGCCATAACTCGAATGGTATAAGACCAAGTTTCTTGTGGGGTACTCTATTTAGAATATAATTTGCAGTTAATAGAGCTTCCCCCACAGGTTCTGCGGAGCTCCAGAACTTACGAGCATGGAATTGATCATCTCCTTCAAAGTTCTGTTCTTCCGTTCAGCAATTCCATTTTGCTGAGGAGTATATGGTGCTGTTGTTTGATGGATTATATCAAATTTAGCACATAACTCACTAAAATCATTTGATTCATATTCTCCGCCTCTATCGGATTTAAGAATCTTGATATTCTTGTTGAGTTGATTTTCAACTTCGGCTTTATATGTTATAAACATATTTATTGCCTCATTCTTATTGTTTAAAAGATACACATAACAGTATCTTGTACAGTCATCAATAAAAGTAATAAAATACTTTTTACCGCCTCTAATTGGCATAAACTTCAAGTCACACAGATCGCTATGAATTAACCCTAAAGATTCTGTATTTCAATCAATTGAGTGAAATGAATTTTTCGCTAACTTGGCCTCAACACCAATTTCACACTTGTGAATTTCTTCCAAGTTGAGTTTAAGAATATATCCTAGATTAGACAAGTTCTTTAAAGACTTGTAATTTACATGCCCTAATCTAGCATGTCATAAAATAGGAGACTCAAGTAAATAAACAGAAGATTTTTCTTTATTTATAAGTTTCAGGTACAAATACACAGACTTTTTATATACCACTGCAACATTGGCTTTAAAAAGTCCATCAACAAGATAGCCCTTTCCCACATACATCCCTCCCTTAGTAAGTACAATTTTATCTGATTCAAAAACCATTCTAAATCCTTTCTTACTAAGTATTGATCCAGAGATCAGATTCTTGCGGATATCTGGAACATGTAGCACATCGTTCAGAGTAAGCTCTTTTCCAGATGTCCACTTCAGGATGACCTTGCCTTTTCCTTCAACCTTCGCGACGGCTGAGTTTCCCATGAATAATTGCTCATCTTGCTCTAGTTTTTGATATTCAAAGAATAATAATTTCTCAGAGCAGATGTGCCGAGTAGCCCCTGTGTCTACCCACCAATCCTTATTGTTGGTTGTTAGATTCACTTCTGACACCACAGCTGAAGGGCTTGGCGACGCATGGTCGGTCAAGTTTGCCTGTGGATGGCTCTTCTTATTCTTTTTGAGATGGCTGCGACATTCATTCGCCTTATGCCCTTCTTTGTTGCAGATGTAGCAGGTTCCCTTGAAGCGCATGTTCTTGCCTTCTTGGACCTTGCCTTTGTACCCCTGGGAAGTCTTCTTCCGCTTTAAGCCTTTGGAAGTAGACGCTTTCCCCTTTGAGTCTTCGATCACATTGGCTTTGGCTTCATAGGAGTTCTTACTGCTCCTTTTCTCAGACTTTTTGTTGTCATCCTCGATTCGAAGCCTCACAATGAGATCTTTCAACTTCAGCTCCTTTCGCTTGTGCTTCAGGTAGTTCTTGAAGTCTCTCCACGCAGGTGGGAGTTTCTCCACGATAGTAGCAACCTGAAAGGTTTCAGGTAGAATCATACCTTCGGCTTCTATTTCGTGCAAGATAAGTTGGAACTCTTACACCTGACTGATTACAGTCTTGCTGTCTACCATTTTGTACTTCAGAAATCGTCCTACGATGAACTTCTTGGTACCAGCATCCTCAGTCTTGTACTTCTTGTCAAGACTGGCCCATAACTTCTTTGCCATTGTGATAGGACTGTAGGCATTGTAAAGAGAGTCATCCAGTCCATTTAAAACATAATTTTGGTAAAAGAAGTCACCTTGAGTCCATGCATCGACTGCAAGGACTGAGTCCCGATCAGTTTCGGGTTCTGGTGGATCTTCTTGCAGGAATTTGGCCAGATGAAGAGTGGTCAAGTAGAAGAGCATCTTCTGCTGTCACCTCTTGAATTCTGTGCCGTCAAATTTTTCTGGCTTCTCCGGCTTCGGGCTAGGAAGTGGAGTAGGCATCAAAGCTTGTAGCTGCATGTTTGGTGCCTTACTAGAGCTATCTTGATTAGTCTCAGACATTTTCTGCAAGTTCAAGCAGAACAGAAGTAAGAAACTTCAATACGTAATTGTCTTAAGATTGTTAGTTTTTGAGATCAATCTGACAACTAATCAATATCACTGAAATATCAACAATCTAATTGGCCAGGTCGGTAAATATCAGGTAGGAGGTTTTCCGTTCAATAGAACGTTCCTTAATTTAAGAACAACCTTTCAATTTTCTTTCTTAGTTAAACACCAATTAGACTGATATAAATCAGTCTCAATATACTGAATATCAGTATATCCCCTGTATAAAGAAATTAATTCACTTATACAGTACTTGAAGTGAGGTACGCTTAGAGCGAATCTCCTTAAGACAATTACGTCCCACGCACCAGTGCTAACGGGTTACTGGACGCTGGTCTCCCAAGATACAACACTCCTTCACGGTGTTTGGACAACACTACTAAATCACCGTACGGTCGAACCGTAATTAACCAGTACCTTCACAGGATTGTTGAAGCAGCAGGACAAAGACAAATTTTGGGAGAATATTTGCATTTACTTTGGAGGTGGGTGAGAAAATGGAGCGCTATTTATAACGTTCCGGGAGGGGCAGTTTGGTCCGAACCCATCCAACAGTTGCAACGATTCGGTCTGAACCGTTGCAACTGTTTGGTTCAACCGTCGCAACCGTCCCCGAACCCAGACCCGAGCCGGCCGGCCGGCCGCCGCGCGCGCGCATGGATCTCTCCCAATCGCGCGCGAAAACTCGAAGTACCCAAAGGGTGTTCGGTACGGAAAGAGATTTGCCGTAAAATTTCCTTGAATCAGTTGAAAGATTACAACAAAACAATATTCCGACTACAAGGGAGGGAGGATGCTTGAGTCTTCCCTTTGTTTAAGGCTGGGTTCTTCGTGTGGCGATGGAGAGTGAATCTTGTTCTCCGTTGACCAGATGACCGTCCTGGACCGTCGGGGGTCTTCTCTTCGGCCGGTAGGGGAGTAACTCAGCTCCGTCTACCAAACTCTCAAAGAGGAGGTAAGCGAAGAGCGGCTAGTACTCAGTAAGCCTGCTGAAGAGTTTTCTCTCTTGTTGGCGTCGTGCTTCTCTCAAAATCTCCGACCTTTGGATTTAATTTGCTCGCCCGACCCTTCTCTGATTCTGGATTCAAGAATGCCCGACCCCTCTCCCTTTTGATTCAATCAATCGACCCTTCCTTCATAGCCAACAGGGCTATTTATAGGGGTCTTAAGGGGTGATCGTGCCCCCTAAAAATGCGCCTGAATGAGGGGCCGTTACCCGCTATACGCGCGGTAACTGACCTCCACGATCTGGGGCGGTTGCAACTGAGACGCGGGCTTTGAACCGACGCGCCTTGATGCTGAGACGCGGGCTTCAGGCCGACGCGCCTTGATGCTGAGACGCGGGTTTTGAATCGAACGCGCCTTGAAGTTGAGACGCGGGCTTCGGGCCGACGCGCCTTGATGCTGAGACGCGGGCTTCAGGCCGACGCGCCTTGATGCTGAGACGCGGGTTTTGAACCGAACGCGCCTTGAAGTTGAGACGCGGGCTTCGGGCCGACGCGCCTTGATGTAGAGACGCGGGCTTTGAACCAAACGCGCCTTGAAGTTGAGACGCGGGCTTCGGGCCGACGCGCCTTGATGCTGAGACGCGGGCTTCAGTCCCTTGCGTCTAATGTTTAAGACTGCTTCTTTGATGGCTTGCCTGGTTAGTCATTTTTAGACAGCCTACAGAACCCCCTCCAAAGTTTCCGATATTCCGCAGTTGAATGGGACGGATTTCGGAATACTTTGGACTTAAACCGCGTTCGCCTTTGTGACTGGACTGTTGATGCTTCGGGTTTGACCTTATCCGAATTTGGTTTTCGTGAGTGTACTGTTGAACTCTTAGAAGCCATCAGAGTCGATCGTGTTGAGTGTCTAGATACACAGCCTAGACCTCCCCAATTGCTTTTAGTCTGTCACGGGTGCGTTTTTGGCTGGGAGTAGTTGGTTGTCTGTTGGCGCCAGTGTACTGTTGAACTGTCTTGCAGACGCATAAGACTGGACGCAGGCTCCTTTTGAAAAGCAGAGGCTGCTTTGAAGACGCAGCTTCCATAAAATAGACGCGATGTTTGGCCAGACGCGAACTCCTTAGAGGAGACGCGATCTTCCGAACGCACTCTTGGAAATGCTGACGGGGCATGTCCGGTGCGTTTTCTGGGCGCGGACTCTATGTTGTCATGATTACGCCGCCAGCTGGCCTGGGGAAACGGCGAAATTTCGCCTTTTGGCGCGCGGATCTCGCGGTTCATTAAATGAACTGCTCCACGTGTCAATTTTTAACTCGTGGCGAGGTTGCGACGCATGATCTTTGCCACCGGAAATGATTTTGTTACACGCGTCAAGCGACGATTCGCTGCAGCGTCCCTTGGGTCACGCGCCGCGTATCTCTGCGAATCCCTGTGCCTATAAAAGGCAGCAGTTTGGAGAGACTCTTCTTCTTCTCGCGCTTGCTAAGAACTTTTAGAAAAACATATTCTCCTCCCTTCTTTTTTCTTTTTTTTGTAACGCTCAATCTTATTTGTATAAGAGAGCGTTTTTGTATCACTTTCATATTTTTGGATATAAATAAAAGTGACACCCTCCTTTTTACTTCTTTTGTCTCGAACTCTTTGCCTTTGGTTGGACATGTAGGAGCAAGGAAGTCTTTTGATCTTTATCAAAATTATAATCATAATCTTAATAAGTCAAAAGATATGAGGAAAGATCTTGTTTCAAGAACTTTCATGACACTGTCAGAGGTGTAAGCTTAACTTGACAGAGGTGATTTTTGGTGGACCTGCCACTTTGTGGAAGAAAGTGACAGTGGAGTTCGTACCCCCAGGAAAGATGAACTTTTATCAAGGATTTGTGCTTAACTTGATTTCAGATCAGCTGGGGATGTTGATGGAAACATTGTTTATTGGTGTAATGTTAACCAACAATGCCTCCAAAATGAATTCGATATTCTGTTGGGGAGAATATCAAATGAAACTAGACTCGCGGGGGAATCTAGGGAAGTCCTTACCGTTAGAGGTGTGATATTAACTTAACGGGTTGGAAATAGTCTTGTCAGAAGTGTAATGTTAACTTGACAAGGACATGAGTTAGAGGTGTGATATTAACTTAACTCATCGACATCTCAGTTTTATAAGGGAAAACTGAGGGTGTCACTGTCATAGGTGTGATGTTTAACTTAACAGTGAGGGTAATGCTAGAGGTGTAATGTTGAACTTGGCATTAGTCGTCTCGGCTTGAAGAAGTCGAGGAAAGGTCATAGCCATAGGTGTATTGTTGAACTTAGCAATGACTCGGATGCTAGAAGTGTAGTGTTAACTTGGCATCGTTCGTCTCGGCTTAAGGAAGTCGAGGAAAGGTCATAGCCATAGGTGTATTGTTGAACTTAGCAATGACTCGGATGCTAGAAGTGTAGTGTTAACTTGGCATCGTCCATTTCAGCTTCGATATGGAAGTCTGAAGAAAGGGTGACTGTCAGAGGTGTAATATTAACTTGACGGGCACCTGATATACTGCTTAGAGGTGTAATGTTAACTTAAACAGTAGTTTGTCAGAGGTGTGATATTAACTTGACAAGAATTGGCTCTTGATAGGAGCAATTTGAGGACCTGTCATTCTTTTGATGAGAATTGACAAGTGGAATTTGAAATGCCAGAGGTATAGTGTTAACTTGGCAATTTTGAAGTTTGCTACTCTATGTAGAGGTAACAAGCGGGGCTTGTACTCGACAAGGAGTATTCATTACCAGAGGTATAGTGTTTAACGTAGTAATGTTTGCATTTTGTGGTCCTACCATTCTATGGATGAGAATTGGTAAGAGATTTTGGAGGAGAGAGTGGAATCAGGTCCACTTAGGATTTTTAGCAAACCCTCAGCTGTCAACGGATTTGAGGTGCCTTTACCAACTACCGTTTGAGTTGGGCTAGTCATGCTATTCCCCTCAGCATGATGAGTTGTCGAGGACTTATGTTGGGCTTAGATGCCAACATTTTCCTCTATCCTTAGCCGTCGAAGGCGTTGGATGTTTGATCAGAGGTGTGGTATTAACTTGATCGGCAGAAGAACACCATCTAGGGATAGTATTTCTTCAGGAATTTGCCATTGATTGGCATCATGAGTGTATCGCCATTAGAGGTTATGAGACGATACGATCCATTCGAGTAGACCGACTCTACTACAAATGGTCCTTCCCATTTGGGTTGGAATTTTCCCTTTGTCTTGTGCGTCATGACCATGGGTCTCCGGACGGCTAAGACAAGGTCGCCTTTCTTGAAAGTTCGCGTTTTGACTTTCTTGTTGAAGGCTCTGGTGATGCGAGCTTGATAAAGCTCGATCTGCTGCTGGGCCTGCAGACGCTTGTCGTCTAAGGCCTCCAGTTCTTGGAGTCGCTGTCGATGCTTCTCCTCTGTTGTCATCTCGGCGGTCAGGGCGACGCGTAGAGATGGAATTTGGATTTCCAGTGGGAGGACAGCTTCACATCCGTACACCAAGGAAAATGGCGTGGCTTTAGTTGGGGTTCGCATGGTCGTGCGATATGCCCATAAGCATTCACCCAACTTATCGTCCCAGTCTCGTTGACTTTTCGAGACGAATTTCTTGAGAAGCTTGCCAATAGTCTTATTGAAAGCTTCCGCGAGGCCGTTGGCGGGAGGATAGTATGCCGTTGATGACACACTCTGGATTCTGAACTTAGCACAGAATCTCTGGAAAGCCTGGCTGATGAACTGGGGTCCATTGTTATGGACGATCCGCCGAGGCACACCGAAGCGATAGATAACGTGATGTTTCACGAACTTGATCACGTTAGACGATTTTACCTCTTTTAGAGGAACAGCTTCGGCCCACTTGGAGAAGTAATCGGTTATTGCTAGAATGAACCGATGTCCTTTCGACGATGGTGGGCTGTTGGGGCCAACCACGTCCATCCCCCACATTTCGAACGGCCAAGTAGAGGTCGTAGAGTGGAGATACCCTGGTGCTTGATGGATGAAATCGCCATGTATTTGACAGGCGTGACATCTCTTAGCGAGGGAGATGGCGTCGACAATCATCTTGGGCCAATAGTAACCCAATCTTTGGAGTCGGTTTGCCAGCTTCGGGCCAGGTTGATGAGCTCCACAAATACCATCGTGGGCTTCTTTCAACACTTCACGGGCTTCTTTTGATGAGAGGCACCGGAGCAGGATCCCGTCATGCGATCGACGGTACAGTGTTCGCGTGATCGCATTATAGTAAAATTTGGGGGCTTTCCTCCGAATGGCGGCCGCCTCTTTGGTGTCTTCAGGCAGGATGCCGTATAAGACATAATCAATATAGGGAAATCGCCAGTCTTTAAGCTCTGGAGCGGTTGACACTTCAAGTGTTTCTTTACCGCGACGATCTCCTGTTGACCCTGGGTAGTCTCCGGGGGAAATTTTTGGACAGTATAGGTCGTGGCTATAGACGAATACCTTCTCCATTGCTCCTGCTGGGAGAGCTAGGGAAGCTGCGAGAGATGCGAGGGCATCTGCATGCGCATTTTGGCTTCGCGGCACATGGTCGATGTAGAAGTTTGAAAACTTCTCCGCCATGTGGATTGTCGCGTCGTAGTAGGGTACTAGATCTTCATGTCTGACCTCATACTCTCCGCGAACTTGGCTGACGATGAGTTTGGAGTCACCGTACGCTTCGAGATTTTTAACGCCAATCTCATCGGCGAATTGCATCCCAATCAGGAGGGCGTTGTATTCCGCCACATTGTTGGAACAGGGCTCGGTTAACGAGATAGCTCGGGGGATCACGTAGTTTTGTGGGGAGACGAGTACTACTCCTACCCCCGCTACTGTGTGTCCCTCGGGGCTTGCCCTTGATGCACCATCGAAGAAAAGTTGCCATACTTGTCCTTCAAACGATGTCTGGGTTAGGCATACTTCGGCGACCTCATCTGGGAGATCCTCATAAAGTTTGGCTGCCCTCGGATCTGGGTGTTCGGCTAAGAAGTCCGCCACCGCTTGTCCTTTAATGGCCTTCTGTGGCAGGAAGTGCATCTCATATTGGGAGAGCAATATAGCCCATTTCGCCAGCCGGCCATTCAGTGACGAAGGCTTTGTCATGAGTAACCTCAGGGGGTTGACTTTTGATATGACATTTATGGTTTGGCCTACCAGATAGTGTCGCATTTTCTGAATAGCGAACACCAAGGCCAAACACTCCTTCTCGATCGGGTTGTACCGATGTTCGGCCCCGATCATTGTTCTACTGAGGTAGTAGATTGCTCGTTCTCGTCCTTGGTCATCATTCTGAGCTAGTAGAGCTCCCAAAGAATGATCCATCGATCGGACGTACACCAGGAAGGGCTTTCCGGATACCGGAGCTGCAAGGACTGGTGGTTGGGTGAGGTATCGTTTGATCTCCTCGAATGCTTGTTGGCAAGCATCGTCCCATATGAACGAAACGCCCTTCTTCATCAGCTTGGCGAAGGGTTGGCATCTTCCGGAGAGATTTGAAATAAATCTGCGGATGTACGCCAGTCGTCCTTGCAATCCTCTGAGCTCCCTAAGGCTTCTTGGAGGTTGCATTTCCTGAATGGCGCGAACCTTCTCTGGATCCAAGTGAATTCCGGTAGAGGTTACAACAAACCCTAGGAATTTTCCGCTGGCTACCCCCAGGAAGGACTTGGTAGGATTCATCTTCAATTGATGAGCCCGCATGATGTCAAAGACTGCTTTTAGGTCCGCTATGTGATCCCCTTTAGTGCGGCTTTTCACCGCGATGTCATCGACATAGCACTCCACCGTCTTGCGTATCTGCTGGTGGAAAATGGCATTCATAGCCCTTTGGTATGTCGCCCCTGCATTTTTTAGTCCGAAGGGCATGACGGTGTAGCAGTATACTCCTAGAGGTGTCCTGAAGGAGGTGTGCTTTTCGTCGTCAGGGTACATCTTGATTTGATTGTAACCTGAGAATCCGTCCATAAAGGACATTCGCTCGAACCCGCATGTATTGTCAATCATGACATCTGTGATTGGCAACGGGAACTCGTCTTTGGGGCAGGCCCCGTTTAGATCGCGGAAGTCGATGCAGATCCGGATCTTCCCGTTCTTCTTAGCAACGGGGACGATGTTAGCTACCCAGTCGGGATGTTGTTCTTCCCTGATGAAGCCAGAGTCAATGAGCTTTTTGACTTCTAATTGGATTGCCTCCATTATTTCCGGACGAAACCGTCGCTGCTGTTGTTTGACAGGCTTCAAGTCCGGATTGATGTTGAGGCGATGCATAGCCACTTGAGGATCAAGTCCAGGCATATCCTCGTAGTTCCAGGCGAAGACGTCTATATACTCTTGTATAAGAGATATTAGATCCTTCTTCTCTGAAGGTGACAGGCCGTCACTTATGAAGATGGGCTTAGGATTAGCCTCATCCCCCAGATTGATCTGAACAACCTTGTCTTCTGTGGGTGGCTCACGCTGTTCAAAGCGGATATCCCAAAGAGCATTCAAATGTTTGATCCAAGGGTCTGTATCCGACTGGATCATTTCTTCATCTTCATCTTCCAGATGGCTTGTTGAAACCATATTTATTGAAAGTTCTTTGAAGATGTTGCCAATACTGACATCTGATTCCCACGATGACGTGTCTGAAGAGTGATCATGGCCTGATGGTTCCTCGGAATCAGGGGCTGACGGGATCGGAGTTGATATATAGCCCAACCCCCTGCGGGTCTGATGATAATAATCAGGTGCTTTCCCTTTTGGCACAAAAGATCGGAGCAACGATCTCCTTCCTTTGCCGAAGTTCAACCCGGGTCCGCTGGCTAGATCATACCCCATACGCTTCATCATCTTGAGCGCTTTTGGTTCATAGTGATTGAACTGCGGGGGCTCTTCTTCGCCTTCTGATTCATCATGGGGTGTTGGTTGAGACGAGCCTCGCCCAAAAAGTATTGGTCTTTGGCCTTTTCGTCTGACTGGAACCATGAATACAGATTCTTGTGCATCACCATCATCCTGGTACGTCCCGAAGGATGATTTTATTGGTACATGCAATGATGTCAAAGCACCCATTGCCGACCATACATCCTCGTCTACGCCGGTACTGGTATCCGACGGTATTGAATCAGACTCATACGCAAGGAAGTACGCGAAATCTAAATCTTCATTAATATACCAACCGCCTACATCGTCGGTGGTATCAACATCGAGCTTATTAGTGCTCTTTACAAGTGGTTCTAGCTCCCACATGCACTCTTCTTTTTCGGGCTCGATGTCAGCCTCGTTACCAGAGTCTGGCTCCTCTGGTTGCGGGGTTTCATTATTCTCCTCATATAAGAGGGAATCCGTGAAATAATTCTCAACCCCTTTGAACGGATGCCTTTCGGCAATCAACGTTCGGACCTGTCCGCTCTCGTCAATGTATTTCATGACTTGATGGAGAGTGGAGGGGACGATTGAATTTGGTGAATCCATGGTCGTCCCAGCAACAGGTTGTAAGACGTGTCAGCGTCAATGACGTAACACGTTACTTCTGATTTGAGGCTCCCGATCCGGCATTTGAGCTTGATCTTCCCCATCGGGCGGGAGCTGTTGGCATTAAACCCATAAATAGTCGTCTGGGTAGGGCTCAGACGATGGGTAGGAATGCCCAGAAATTGCATGACCCGGCGAGGTATGATGCTTAGTGCGGACCCAGGGTCTACCTGAATGCGATTCACCTCGGATGACCCGATATACCTCGTGAAGTATAGGGGTCGGTCATGCTTCCCTTTAACCTGCATGTCATCTTTTGTGAAAGAGATGCAGGGAGCATTTGGGGAGGTGTGGAGGCAATCCTCTACATCTTCCTCCCTCGGTACGTGGGTCAGAAAGGCCTCAGCGTTTGTCAGGGCTTCTTGTAGAGCTTCTCTGGTTGACTTTGATAGCCTCAGGAGCTCATACAAGGTAATGCGTGCTGGGATGTTGGCTAACTGAGCCAGCACATCGAAGCGGTAAGGTGTCGAAGGTGTCGAAGATCCTTCCGCTGCACTTCTTGAAAGAACCCGAGAAAACCGAGTTTCTTTCTGTTTCTCCACGGGTGGTTTTGTGGAGGGCTGAGCTGGCTCTACAGCTGGTTGAGGAGGGATGTGTCTGGTGCACGCCTGATTCGCAATGGCATCCAGAGAGCATCTGGATGAGTTGTTGACAGCAGCAAGAAGAAGTGGCCTGATTGGCACTTCTTTTCCTTGTCAAATAATCCCTCAAATCCGTGGGAGGGGGATTAAATAGACTGGCCTCACAACGTCGAAGACGGGGGGCAGTCGTGTGTTGCGCTGTCTGAACGCAGGTCTCAGAAACGCGGTGGTCACGCTGTTGCGTTCCGCGCGTCTGGCGTCTCTGTTGAGACGAGACGCGGTTCTCGCGTTGTTGTCTGCTGCGTTGGAGCAGAGAGACTTGAGGCGTTACGCGCGTCTGGCGTCTCTGTTGAGACGAGACGCGGTCCTCGCACTGTTGTCTGCTGCGTTGGAGCAGAGAAACTTGGGAGATAGTGGGCTGCTGGGCCCTACGCCTGGGGGCGCATGCGTCCTGCGTTTGATGAGACGCAGAAGCTTCGCTTTGGCGTTTGGCAAGTTGGTCTTCGGCAGACACAACTTGAGGAGTCTCGCGTTTGGGTCGCCAAACGCGGATCTCTCGCACTGGTCGGGGTGCGGGCAAGGCATCAGATTGAACGCCGCGTCCAACCCCAGTCAGAAAACCATCGGTTCCGACCGAGTGTTGACGCGCGCGTCTTCTCAGTCGACGCTCGGCATTCCGATTGCGTCGTGGAGGAGGAGAGAAGCCAACAACTTCCTGGTTTGAAGAACCAGGGATGTTCACCACGCGGGTCTCTTGAGAGACGTTGACGCGGGTGTTCTGCGCGACGCGGGCGTTCTGCGAGACGCGGGCGTTCTGCGAGACGCGGTCGATCGCAGTAGTTGTGCCGGGGGCCACGCGGGCCTTCTGGGAGGCGTTGGCGCGTGGGTTCTGTGCGTCGCGGTTGATCGCAGCAGAGGCGTTGGATGTCACGCGGGCCTTCGGGGAGGCGTTGACGCGTGAGCCGGACGCAGCACAGTGGGTGACAGCAGCGTCCGATAGAGCCACAGATAGGGCTTCGGGAAGCTGTCCACTCGAGACCCTGCGGCAGACGCGGGTCTTTGGGCTCTTGGAGCCAGAAGAGAGAAACTCTTCGTACTTCGCCTGGTCGAACTCAACGACGAGTGATTCGACCATCTTCCCCTTACGGAGAACGTCATCCTGCACCACGATGTGCTCATCGGTCACGAATGTAGTCCCCAGCGGAGTCGCCATCTCTTGTTCGGTACGGAAAGAGATTTGCCGTAAAATTTCCTTGAATCAGTTGAAAGATTACAACAAAACAATATTCCGACTACAAGGGAGGGAGGATGCTTGAGTCTTCCCTTTGTTTAAGGCTGGGTTCTTCGTGTGGCGATGGAGAGTGAATCTTGTTCTCCGTTGACCAGATGACCGTCCTGGACCGTCGGGGGTCTTCTCTTCGGCCGGTAGGGGAGTAACTCAGCTCCGTCTACCAAACTCTCAAAGAGGAGGTAAGCGAAGAGCGGCTAGTACTCAGTAAGCCTGCTGAAGAGTCTTCTCTCTTGTTGGCGTCGTGCTTCTCTCAAAATCTCCGACCTTTGGATTTAATTTGCTCGCCCGACCCTTCTCTGATTCTGGATTCAAGAATGCCCGACCCCTCTCCCTTTTGATTCAATCAATCGACCCTTCCTTCATAGCCAACAGGGCTATTTATAGGGGTCTTAAGGGGTGATCGTGCCCCCTAAAAATGCGCCTGAATGAGGGGCCGTTACCCGCTATACGCGCGGTAACTGACCTCCACGATCTGGGGCGGTTGCAACTGAGACGCGGGCTTTGAACCGACGCGCCTTGATGCTGAGACGCGGGCTTCAGGCCGACGCGCCTTGATGCTGAGACGCGGGTTTTGAACCGAACGCGCCTTGAAGTTGAGACGCGGGCTTCGGGCCGACGCGCCTTGATGCTGAGACGCGGGCTTCAGGCCGACGCGCCTTGATGCTGAGACGCGGGTTTTGAACCGAACGCGCCTTGAAGTTGAGACGCGGGCTTCGGGCCGACGCGCCTTGATGTAGAGACGCGGGCTTTGAACCAAACGCGCCTTGAAGTTGAGACGCGGGCTTCGGGCCGACGCGCCTTGATGCTGAGACGCGGGCTTCAGTCCCTTGCGTCTAATGTTTAAGACTGCTTCTTTGATGGCTTGCCTGGTTAGTCATTTTTAGACAGCCTACAAAGGGCACGCCCTTTGTTCTCAATTTTCTCTATTTAAATACTACGAACTTCCATCCCATGGCCAATGTGGGACTAAATACTTTTAGCTACATTTAGTCTCATTTTGACTTTGAATTAGGCAATCTTTAGACTTGAATATCTCATTCATTCGAAGTCAGAATTGAACATGTGAATATACCACGTTCATCCCCAATGGAAGGAGAACACACTCCAACCATCATCCAATTGATTCGATCAATGGATCTCGCCGTAATTCAATTCAAAGATTTACATATATATACTTCATATTCCAAGAATCCCCCACAATGAATAGAGATTTAAGGAATTGACACACAAAGAGACTGACTCTATTGTGAAAGGTACTTTAGAAAAGAAACTGCATCAGGATAGGTGAACTAGGTCTTGAACCTTCCATAGCGAAACCTTTATCGGACTTACTGGCTAATCAGTGAACTAGATCTTGAACTGTTAGCCGTTAGTGTAAGCCAAGTCAATAAGCTTCACACAGTGACTTTTCAAATCAACTTTGGTTCTCGATTGTGTCCGTTTTGGCCCTGGACATTCTTAGTTTCAGAGAGTATCTTTAGGGAGTAACAGCCTCCATAAAAATACCTCCATTGTTAACAATTTTGAAAGTAAATTACTTATTTTTCCCCACTCTCTCTCTCTCTCCTCTCTCTTCTCTGGCTCTGACTCTCATGTTCTTTAGGGTTTGGGTTTGTTGAGCTCAGTACTCCACGAGAATTCTTAACTGCACATGATAATTACTGTCATTAACGTATAATGCACAGCATAAACAAAAGAGTTACAAAAAATGTTTTGAGTATAATACTGACAAATGTGACTGTGCATGCATAACCATAAGAGTGCTCCAATAAACTGACTCTCTAACTTGACAAAAATCTGAAATCTCCAAGTAATTCAGGTTAAACCTGGCGAGCAATTTGATACATTCTCTTGAGAATTCGTAAACTGAATGTTTGATGTACTTTGCAATTCATTTAGTTGCATGAGAAAGATTGAGAAAACCAATATCTAGTGGAAAACATTTTACAGTGTTAGTTTCTGTCAAAGGGTATGAGTTGGCCAATGTATTTCTAAGTTCATAGAATACTCTTCAGGATTCATTAAAAAAAAGTGCTATAACGACCCAAAAATCTTCCTATATTCTCCATTAACTCCCGAAATTTTCATATTTTCAAATCGACCCTCCAAATCTTTTAAATTTGAACAAAATACATCTTCTGTTAGTTTTCCCGTTTACAATTCAAAAGATACGCGGAATATTCTTTTTTAATATTTTGAAACTCTAAAATAGCATATGAAGTTATCAAAATACCCCCGCATTATCCTTCATTTCCCTCCCAATAAAAACACATTTCTATTCATTTCTCCTCTTCATTTACTTTTAATACCTTCTTCATCCACTCATAACACATTGTAGTGCCAATTACAACATAAAACACATTTGAACTTTCCCTCTCTACTCAGGCATCATATGAACAATCCATGCATAAATGAGCAATATACCCAAAAAAACAAAAAAAATTAGGTAAAACAGAGAGACAAAATCCGTTTCACAGCAAAATAATTCCCAAAATCCCAATAATCCACCAAAATAATTCTCAAATTCCCAATAATTCCAAAATCATGCAAAAATTCCCAAAATTCCTCCCAAAATCCACCAAAAAATCGACACCAATTTAAACAAAATTTAATGAAATTAATCACCTGTACCCTGGATCATAGATTTTATGTAAATAACAAATATTTGGGACCAATTCCAATATTTTGTAGCTGGAATGAAGTTGATACACACAGAAATTCATATCAGCAAAGAGTGTCTTTTACTTGCAAAATTAATCATGTTTTTCTTATTCCCTCAAAATTTGCAATACACACATAACGTATTTCAATCAAAAGATTGATACCTCTGTTGGGAATATGAAGAATATATGTGAATCTTTGAATTGAATTACGGCGAGATCCGTTGATCGAATCAATTGGATGATGATTGGAGTGTGTTCTCCTTCCATTGGGGATGAACGTGGTATATTCACATGTTCAATTCTGACTTCGAATGAATGAGATATTCAAGTCTAAAGTTTTCCTAATTCAAAATCAAAATGGGACTAAAGGTAATTAAAAGTATTTAGTCTCACATTGACCATGGGATGGAAGTTTGAAGTGTTTAAATAGAGAAAAATGGGAACAAAGGCTGTGTCCTTTGGGTACTTGGAGTTTTCGCGCGCGATTGGAAGGAAACCATGCCCGCACATGCGCACGCGCGAGCGCGCCGCCGCTGGCGCTGGGCCGGGCTCGGGCACGGGTTTTCTCCCGAAACTTGTCTTAGTCCCCCGCAGCTTCAATAATCCTGTGAAGGTACTGGTTAACTACGGTTCGACCGTACGGTGATTTGGTAGTGCTATCTGTAACCCCCGGATCCCTTATGTATGTGTATAAAATTAATTTGACCTTTTTGGTAATCAAATTGAGCCAATTTCAGTTTCAGATATTATTTTTCAATATTGTAGGTTTTCAAAATTTTCTAAAATTTTTCTGGATTATTTTGGAAAATCTCCGTAGTCAGTGTCGACCGATACCGATAATCGGCTCTACAATTTATATTTCACAAACGGAGTAGAATTTTGGGAATCTACTTTCACCTTATATCTTAGAATTGTATTATCTACGTTAGGGTATTTTTGAGAATTTTTCTGAATTTATCAAAAATCCGGTCAAACCGGTGTCGCCCAGTACCGACAAAACCTTCCAGGATTTTTACTTTTCAAACCAGACTGAATTTCTTTAAACTGTTTTCATATTCTGCAACCGTTCCGATCATGGGAAAGAGAGCTACCTTCCCATGACTAGTTTGTGATTGTTTTTCTTTTATGAATTATATTTTATCATGTTTAGTGACCTTGATTGGTTGCCTTATTTAATAAAACTTGATTATCAGAAATCATTATTATTATTGTTTAATAAAATGTAATTGTTGGTAAATCCCTATAATTAAACCATACATGATTGTTATTGAAATATAATGAAATCATGCATGATTGTTATCATACTTTATTTTCTTACCTGATTTATTATAACATGTATGGATATATATATGGATGATTGTTTAGTTATCGAGATTCCGAAGTTAATAATGTTCATAAGTAAAACTAGCCACTAAATTGATAATTAAAATAGATCATTATGTTTAATACTTTGGTGGTACCTACCGTATTCATAAGATAGTAATCGTTAGTATAATTAGAAGTATTTGACACTCGAGTAGATGATATAGCCATATTACACCAGACACGGTTGTTTACATACAGTGCATTGCATATTCATGTCCTTCTGGTACATAGAGACTTGTTAAACTAAAGATTAGTATGCATACACTCGGAATACCGTGACTTACATATCCTGTCACACGGGACACTATTATAGCATGTTCATGAATCACTGATATATGTATACGATATTACACGTACCATAACTCTTTCTATTGGCCCACCGATATATAGATACACCAACTCACTGGACACCGACATATTATATTGGTACCATCATTACATGGATGCTAGATACACAGTTATATCATGTTCATACATCACTGTTATATATATATTCACCGGTATACATACATTGCTTGTTTTTATATTCTTGTCATATAGATCACCGTTCATATTGCATGTATTATTGTTGCATGTATCTTCCTGTATTCCCGTTACATGAATATTTTCCATTACTGCTATTGATATTCCCGTTACTGGATACATGAGCTGTTGATATGCGATGTGTGGCATCCCACATCTACTGTTTCCCGTTTCCCGTTATCCTGTTTTATGCTATCAACAAAGCGCTTGTTCAATTATCGTATTACTTGTACCATGCACTGTTCTAGTACTTGATATACTGTGTAGTTCATACTTATATTTTGGTACACCAGTTATTAGCACTATCACGCCAGCGTCCGGTGGAACATGTGTGAAACTAAGTGCTACACGGAGCAAAGTGCCACATCACACCTATCCGTGGTGGGGGCCACCTCTTGAATCCGTGAGGGCCACCTTTAGAATCTTCACTCCGCCTGGTGTTGGGTGACGAGGATGTCTCCGGTATTCTTGTTATTGATATTGTTACTGACCAGACTCAGTATTCTTGTTATATGGTATTCCCGTATACGCACGGTCATGCTGGTGTCTGGCACATGGTGTGTGGAACTAAGTGCCACACGGAACAAAGTGCCACACCACAGACATGGTGGGGGCCTGTTTCCACGAGAGAAGGTTCCTTGTAAAATTTTCTTGAATCAAATGAAAGATTACAGTAGATTTATACTCCGACTACAAGAGAGGGAAGATGTTGAGACTTGAATCTCCCCTTTGTTTTGTGCTGGGTTCTTGAGGTAGCGGTGGAAAGTGAATCTTATTTTTCGTTGACCGGGTGAACGTCAAATCTTCTTGATGATCTTCTCTTTGGATAGCAGATGGAGTAACAAAGCTCCTGTCGACCAGGAATCTCAAAGAGATTATAAGCAAAGATTAACTTGTACGCAGCAAGTTGTTTGAAGAGCTGGACTCTCTTTTCTTTTTGGTGGAAGTCTCGAGGCTTCGATAGCTCACGGGCCAAGTTCCTCTCCAAGAATTATCTGATCAACCAACCGACCCCCTCCCTCTAGCAAACGGGGCTATTTATAGAGATTTCAGGGGTGAACGTGTCCCCTAAAAACACTCCATAATGGGGGGTTAACTTCCTCCTTATGTGGGTAGTGATTGACCCCATAACGAGGGCAGTTATAACTGAGACGCGGGTTTGGACCCTCGCGTCTTGGTGCTACAGTGATACTGAGACGCGGGTTTCGGTCCTTGCGTCTTGATACTGCAGTAATGCAGAGACGCGGGATTCAGCCCTCGCGTCTTGACGCCGCAGTAACGCTGAGACGCGGGTTTTGATCCTCGCGTCTTGTTGCTGCTGCGTCTGGAGTTGATAACTTGTCTTTAATGATTTTTTAGACAGCCTACAGAACCCCCTCCAAAGTTTTCGATATTCCGCGGTTGACCGGGACGGATTTCGAAATACTTTGGACTCTGGTTAAATTCGTACTTCTCATAATTGGGCTGACAATCATTTAAGATGCTCTGAGTCTGATCCTGTCTGGAATATGATCTTCGTGAGTGTATTGTGAAACCCTTTGAAGCCGCCAGAAATGATCGTAGCGAGTGTCTAGATACACAGTCTAGACCTCCCAGTGCTCGGAGTTTGTTGTTGGTGTACTTTGAACCAGGGGTGAACAGTCATCTGCTCATGCCAGTGTACTGTTGAACTGAATTGCAGAAGTAAGGACTGGATGCAAGTCCTATAGACGCAGGGGTTATGCTGCTTTAAAGACGAGCCTTCTGTAGGGATGCGTCTTTTGGGATGAAGACGCGGCTGTCACTCTGTGAAGTAGACGGGGCTTTAGCTTGGTTAAAAAAGGCGCGACCTTCGGAGGGACGCGATTTTTTCTGTTGAAGACGCATCCATGTCGTGGGCGCGTTGCCACGTGTCCAGTAAACTTGAGGGGACATCTTCTTTTTGGCACGCGAATTTCGCGCTGCATTTAATATGCTTGCCACGCGTCAGGCAGGGATTAGGCGTCGAGCCAAGCGCCGCGTATCTCTGTGAATCGCTGTGCCTATAAAAGATAATAGTCTTTCAAGAGTCATCATTAGACTCTTCTTCTTCGTTGGGCCTTTTAGAGTTAAAGAAAGCTCGAGGCTTTGTTCTTCTCGTTTCTACCATCTTCAACACCGATTTCACGATTGCAATGGCACCAAAAGCTAAGCATACTGCTTCGTCTTCGAAGGCTGTTGATCCTGAGACCCATATGGGTGGTTCCTCCATACAGGAAGCCCCTATTTCAGGTAATAAAATCATCGGATTTGGTTTCCGTCATTGAAGGGGCTTACAGAGTTCTTTTAACTCTTAAGTCCCTTTTGAATGTGAACCGCCAACGCGGGCTCATGCCCGTGTTTGATCTTCAGGCGCGGTTCTTGAGTTGATAGACAAGACGCAGGTTTGACGACCTCTGCATCTTTTATCCACTTGAGCCCGTATTTGTTTGTTGAACGTAGGGCCTCGTTGGGCCTTGCGTTTTGGACTCAATGCTCAGAATATTTCTAAGTGTGAGGAGTTCAGACGCAGACTTCGTACGACTCTTGCGTCTTATAAGATCAGACGCAAGTTTTAATGAATCTCGCGTCTGAGTCCGATACTTAGAAATTTTCCTAAGTCATGGATTTTAAAGTGCGGGCTTCATGCTAATCTCCCGTTCTTTGAATCTAGACGCAGATTTTGATGATCTCCGCGTCTGGATTCATTCCTGTGTTTGAGTCTCAAATACTTAATCATTTTATTTCAGATTTCTGATTAAGTGTTGTTCTCTTTGCAGTACGATACTCCTCCAACCCTTTGTCCAAAAAGTGCCACTTTGGGCAAGTAGGCGGCGCTGATCATAACCTGACCTTTGTGCTGCAAAAAACTGCTCCTGTGACTACTGGTAAGTCGAAGGAGCGAAAGGAGATCTCCAAGGCCAGTATGATGACCCTCCGGGAAATTATCTCTGACGGAGTATTTGAGACGGATTCGCGCACTCCATTACAGAAGCCTGTCTTCTTCTTTGGTGATGACATCGACGAGGATGATAGGACTTTGCATGACGGAGATTATAAGTGGCTCCGTCAGATAGGGGACAAGAGGTTCTTTCTTCCCAATATGGAGAGAATGTATCCTCTATCTTATCTTCAGCACATGTCTGTTCACCGTGCGATGGAATGGGATCTTCCCCGATTTGTCTCCGGTGTCTCTCTCGGCATACTAGGTGCCAAAGAAATACACTCTACCGGCCATGGGAAAGAGGTCTTTGGTTTATTTTCCGGATTGGTCAGATATGAGTATCCGAGAGGGGAAACCCCTCAGCTTGGCACTACCTTCATCAATCAGTTCATGAAGGTTAGGGGTAATTTTCCCGTTGACTTCCGCCCGCTCGGGTGGGTTCATTCTTCCGACAGATCCTGGTGGGGCAAGATGGTTGGATTTGTCCTTGTCGAGCTTGGAGCTCTGCTGCAATAGGTGGGGCTGTACCACTCGGTCAGGGCTGTGCAGTATGGCCTCCCGCAAAGTTCCCATAATTTCTATGGCATCCTGGAGCATTATAATCCTTTGACGGGAACATTTTTTACTCCGGCCGGAGAGATGGGGCTCGCTCTTCATGAGCTGTATGAAGTTTCGGGGCTTGTTATGGGAGACGCCCCTTACGAAGAATGCGTTCCAACTTCTGAAGAACTTCATCTCTTGAAGAAGGAGAGCCCTCAAGTATATGAGACATACTGGGAAGTGTTGTGTCACTTCCACATCTGCGGTCAAATAACCACCTGGAGAACTAGGGATGTCAAGCAGATGTCCTAAGCGAGTTACCTATTCAACGGTATAACTGAGAAAGATCACCGAGTGACCATTCTGGCTCCTAGTACTGATGAAGAAATTGCTGAGAGGATTGACACCTCTGCGAGCTCTTACACCATGGAGTCAAATGAAGATACTTTCAAACCTGATACGGTCTTTGAAAGTTTTCATCATCAAGCCCGAGTTCCCATTTCTGACCGAGCGTTATTGGCGGGCTTTCTCATGCTATGGCTGAAGCGCTGCGTGGTGCCAACACTGCCACATGAAGTAATTGTCGCCGATGTGGTGTACCCGGCGGTCTTGTTATCCTATGGCAAGTCTATCGCCCTTCTTCCAGCAATGGTGGCTGGAATTCAAAGTGGATTACGGGGTCTGGTTAAGAGCCTGTGCCAAGTGGAAGCCATTGTCGACTCTAAGGGCAGACCAGAGGTTGACTCGGAGGGAAGGCCAAGAGTAAAGACTCCCAACCCCAGGATCGAGCTTCCATATACGTACTTGATGGCTTAGTACGTTATGCACTGCCCTTCACTGATGACGGTGGTGCCTCTATCCGAGGGGTTTGTCCCTTTTGTGTAGAAGCTGGAGAACTCAAGCTGGTGTTGCTATTACATGTTCTAAGTTCGAAAATGTCTTCTGAACACTTCGAACTATCATCTCGACCGTTGCTTCCTCGAGATTGCCAGTGCATCTTACGGGGATAAATTTGCTGACCTTGCAGGACCAGATGATTTCACAAGGTTGCCATCGGGAGTCTTCTAGTGGCTAATTAATATTTGGCCCCGGTATCTGCTCTTTCGGCAAGGGAACTCATGTACGATCGAGCCTTATATGCCAAGCCGTTTTGCTCGACAATTCGGCTATGACCAATTATATGTCGGTAATCCCAATGCCAAACTCTCCTTCAGCGGGAATTTGTTTGAACGTGCTCGGGCATGGTATTATAGTGTGGCTGGAAGGACAAAAGCTATTTTCAGCTTACCTTACAAGACGCCTAACTGTTACACTAGCCTTAGCTTCTGTACTTGGTACTCCCTAGCTAGCAAGATGCCAGTTTCTCAATAAATATCTCATGCATCAAGAGCATCAAGGCGACTTATAAGGACAAATTGGAGTCCAACAAACGCGCCCGAGGTATGGAGGAGTACCAGGCAGCCGAGAAAGAAGCAGGAGGGGAAACCGGGGTGGGACCGAGAGCAGCAGCACCCAAAGAGCAGCCCATTAAAAAGAGTCGGCAGGCTGTGTCCAAGCGTTCCCATGGCTCTACTTTCAAGGGTGAGCCTATTCCAAAGAAGGCTAGGAGAGACTCGGAGGCTGAAGCTTCAATGTCTGAGGTAGTCCCTTCTGGTGTTGAGGAGCAGAGGGAGGAAGAGGAGATTCCCCTTCTTCGTCCTCGCGGTCTACGCAGTAGGGGCCCCATGATCCTGAAAGAAGGGGAATTTGCAGATGAACCCGCCATAACTGAAGAGGCTGAGCAACCCGAAGTTGACTTGGTAGGGAGGGATAACATTGAAATCTCAGGAGTTTCAACCCAGCCTGGGCCTTCTTCAGTTTATGAGAGGAGGGCTGAAATACAACAGCCTGGGTCTCCCAGTGTATTGATGCCCACTTCACAGACTGTTGATCCCAGTCCTACTACTGGGGTGCTCAGCAGTAAAGCCTCGATTGCTGGGCGTGCTTGTGTTTCATTGTCCGACGAACATGGATATTATTCTGGCGAAGAAGTTGATTTTGGCGACGAACCCGCTCTTCCTGATACGAGCAAATTTTCGCATATTTCGGAGGAAGAGATACAAGGGTGTGACCCTGTGACGGTTTCACCAATAGTAACGATCGCTGCTACTGAAGGTACTCTCCTTGTCTTTTCGAACCGGCTTCTCCTTTAGCTAGGGAAGGGTTCTAACATTTACTTTTGATTTTCAGGGCTGGCTATCGACGGTGAGGCCACCACCTCTTCTCATATTGAAGAGATGATTCAAGAGCTTGCCCAGCAAGAGGGCCCTGAGGCTCCTATTACCGGGATGCCTCAGGAAAGTGCAATCGTTGAGGTTGGGAGAGCCTTAACCCCACATGACTTATCCAGGAACGTGCCATCTTCAGACCCTCAACTTGGTAAGAGAATACTGATGCATTGAATATCCTCCTTTTTATTGTCATGGTTGATGTTTCGATGGTTTGCAGAGAGTGCTGGAGTAGCTCAAGCAGAGAACCCTGTGGCAGGCATTGACGCAGAAGGCAGTACGGTTCAAACCTCGACCGGGGAACCCGAGGTCGAAAGGTTGGCTGTTACTCCTGTCGCAGTGGAGACTGCTATAATAATAACCGCCCCGGAAATGTCGGCGACCATCTCAGCTCCTGACGAACCTATCATCGGCCTCACTCCTGCACAAGATGAACCGGTTCCCGTTTCTCGTCCTGTCATGAAAAGGGGGTCGGGGAGTACATCCGCAGAGTTCTATCCAGCTAATGATATCATGGAAGAGCTAGCACGTCAAATGGTGCAGCAATTTTTTGCTTCCATGCGATCTTGCATTGACCTCATCCTTTGTGGGGGCAGCTCTTTCGAGTTTGCCCGAATACTTCTCGAAAATCAGATCGAGAACATCAGTCATACTGAGAGTCCTTCGCAGGCTAGGGCATGCCTGATGCTGGTGGAGCAGCTGGGAAGCTATCTGAAAGAGCTCAAGTCCCTGAAAAATGCTGGTTCAGTAGACGAGGCTCGGACAACTCTGGATAAACTTCTTCTGCTCAAGAACATGAGCGAAAGGAGATGGAGGAACAAATATCTGAAGAGACCGGCCATCTTCAGCATTTCTAGACTGACCACCAAAAGCTGATTGGCGATTTGAAGGAATCTGAAATCGTCATACAGAGCGTAGAGCAGGTTATTGCCACAGCTCGAGCTACCATAGCCAAGGCAGAAGCCTTAATTTAAATCAATGAGCAGAAGCTTGTCGCTGCTAGGAAGAGGCTGGAGGAGCTGAAAACTGCCAAGATACAGGCTGAAGAGAACCTTTCTGCTCATTCCTCCAGACTGGAGTCCCTTCGAGCACAACTAGCTGCGAAGAGGTTTTTGTCTGAGGAGGAGTTGCGAGTCCAAGCTCTAATGGAGGCTGAGAAGACACGTCAGCACGAGATACATCGTCTCCGAGAACAAATCCGTTCTTTGACGAAGCAAGATTATTAGCCTCCTTCCTTCTTCTTTTTTTGTTCTACTTGTCAAGAGTGTGTATTACTTTTACCATTTTTAATTCAAATAATAAAAGTCTTCAGAATTTTGCTCCGTTTCACGTTTTTTTTTTGCTCGCTGTAGATGAACTTAATTTTATAACCGTAGCCCTTGACTGTAGTCTTTAGTCGGCCATGAATAATAAATTCAGGCTGAACTGAGTTCTTGAGCGAAAACGCGGTTCTGATTTATAATGGAGACGCGGTTCTGGGAACGCGTCTCTGGACGCTAATGGAGACATCGTGGAGACGCGCAGAATCTCTTTTTTGATAAAGACGCGGCTGTGATTCATTAATGGAGACGCCGTTCAAGCTTATCAAGGAAGACGCACGGGTCTTCGATAAGATGCAGCTCAAGCTTAGAGACAACAAGGCATTATTCTGAGACGCGAATTTGCGTTCTTCAATAAAGGAGACGCGGCCTCCATATTTATGAAAGGACGCAGATTCATAGACGCGGCCCTTTATTCTGTTAGATTGCAGTGGAGACGCGACCTTAGGTTCCTCAAAAAACTGATGCTTGGATCCCAGCTAATTGATGGGGACGCGGCACTGGCTCAATAGAAACGCATCTGTGGACCCTTGTCAAGGCGCAAACTCAAGCAACATTGAGTTTATGATAAAAATACAACTGTAATCTCGCAATGGAGACGCGGTTCTGGGCTCCCTGTGAATGACATAGGCCTTCTCCGTTGAGGACGCAAGCTTCGGAACGCAGCTTTCAAGTTAATGCGGACTCAAGATCCAATTCGTTGAGGAAACGCGATTCTGAATCACTTTCAGAAACGCGATAAAAAGTCTCTTAGTAGAAATGATAGGAACGCAACCCTTGGGTTTATGCAGGGACGCGGGTTTCAGGACGCGACCTTTGAGTCTGCACTTGACGCAACTTCCCAAACGTTGCATGCAGCTCGTCTTAGATCCTGTTAGATCTTTAAATGTCAAATCGGCGTTGACGATTGGGGACTCGTGTCTTCCGCTGTTTCCCGAAGCGGCAATCCATGTGTCAGCTCTTCATTGGGCTTTGGTATTAATATCTTTAAATGCCAAGTCGGCGTTGACGATTGGGGACTTGCGTCCTTGACGTTTCCGAAACGGCAATCCACGCGTCAGCTCTCTATTGGGCTTCGACGTACGTGCGGGAATTAAGGCCAATGGCTCTGATTTTTACGCCATTAATTACAGGCCTTAGGGGTTGCCTATAAATAGGCCTCACCCCCTTGACAGTCTATTGCTCAGACTGTTTTCCCTCAAGAGCAGGCGCTCTGAGGGATTTCATCTTCTTCCTTCAATGGGACTTGCCCCCATGGATAGCGAAGACCCAAAGCTTTCATGCTTTTCTTTAATCTTTTCAGAAGATTATCACTGTCAAGTGATTTCAAGATCAAAAAGCGTCCCGCTGAGTACTTTTTATATCTGCGCCTTGATGCAGAAAGTTCAACCTTTAAAGGTTATTCTGCGGGTAGAAATCACTTGTCCACCATGAAATACTCGATCCAGCTGAGTTTCAGTTTTGCTGTCCCTTGAAGAAATTCACCTTCTTGGCCTTCTCTTGAAGCCTGACTGGTGTGCTCATTTTTTGGAAGTTGCGCATTTTAGGCTTCTTGATGAAGCGCGAGTTGATTGAGTTTGTACTCGAACTCAAGATCCCCTGGACGCAAGTGTGATGGACTTTACATTTGGACCGTGAGACGCGAGCTTTACATACAGATATAGCGTTCGAGGCTGTTGACTTAGTAGAATTTTAATTCTGGCCTGAAGGCTTCAGACTTGAATGTAGCAACCCTTATTTCTCAAACAAGGATGTGGCAATTTTCGCGTCTGGTTCTCTTCGCGTCTTATATTTTAGACACAGGTCTTAAAAATTAGACCACGTCCAAGTCTGTGTATATTCGAAATTCACAACTTTGATCGCGTCTGTTTATGTCGTAATAGAATTTTGACTTCCTGCGTGGATGATCCCTGCGTCTGAAGTCTACAGCTATAGCCGCGTCTGTTCTTCAATCTTTCTGTTTCAGGATTCTAACCTTCTGGTTTTTACTTCTCACAGGTAGCCTCAATCATCCTTTTGCATATTTGCTGGGCCCTTGGGAGAATATATCGGCCAGCGAACTTATTCGATGGTTGACCATTGGAGGAGAAGTCACGGCTCCTGTTTATAGGAGACGAGGATTTGACATCCGCCGAGACCTCATTGGACACGATGCACCAGTCATGCTTCCGGATTCGCCATGGTCACAGTGGGTATGGCGGTGGATATGGTGGTGGGTATGGTCCTCTTGCAGGTCACTGGAAAGAGGGCGTCACCTGTAAGGTCTCAAATCCTCCCTTCACCAATCTTACCCCGGAAGTGACATCGACGAAAAGTCCATATTCATTAGATGACTTTCTGGTGGTAGAGATGTTCATCAACGAAGGATCATGGCCCATACCAGTTGGTCGGGTGGAATCAGAAGGCCTTGCTGCATTCTGACCTCAAGAAACACCGTTGTTCTTGGCCAACGATGGACCCCTTCAATATTTACGTCATGCATCATGATGTAATCAGCATCTGATCGTCACCATAGTGCTCAGCCCTTCTTTGACGCCCTTCCAAACATCTTGTATTTGGAGTGATGAGCATGCTTCAAGGAGTGAGTGCAACCTTTTACTGAGAGAGGGACTTCTTTGTACTCCTTTATTGTAACACTCAATCTTATTATATAAGAGAGCGTCTTGTATCACTTTCATATGTCTGGACATAAATAAAAGTGACACTTTTTTTTGTCTCCTTCCATTGTCTTGAATTCCCTTTTTGTATTGAAAGTCAGACGAATAGAGGTAAAGGATCTTTGACTTGCTAAAAATATGATAATAGTCTTAACGAGTCAAAGTTTGTAGAAAGATCCTATTTCAGGAACCCGACAACGCTGTTAGAGGTGTGATATTAACTTGACAGAATTGAGATAATTCTTGCGGACCTGCCAATCTATAAATGAGAATGACAAGTGGAATTTGTACCCCCAGGGAGGATGAGTTTTCTTCAGAGGTTTGGTGTTAACTTGACTAAGACTCAGTTGGAGATTTAATGAAAACACTGTTAACGGCGTAATGTTAACCTAACAATATTTTTAAGTGGACTTGTTATTCTGTTGACGAGAATAAAAAGTGAAACCAGACTCAAGGGGAATCTAGGAGGACTTTTTCCGTTAGAGGTGTGATATTAACTTAACGGGTTGAATATAGTCTTGTCAGCAGTGTGATGTTAACTCGACAAGGGTGTGAGTCAGAGGTGTTTAACTCGACAAGGGTGTGAGTCAGAGGTATGATGTTAACTTAACTCAAGAGTGTTCTAGCTTCATTTGGGAAGACTGAAAAGTATCACTGTCATAGGTGTAATATTTAACTTGGCAGTGAGGGTAATGCTAGAGGTATAATTTTGAACTTGGCATTGGTCATCTCGACTTTGACAAGGAAGTCCAAGGGAAAGTCATGGTCATAGGTGTATTGTTGAACTTAGCAATGATCTGGATGCTAGAGGTGTAATGTTAAACATAGCATCGCTCATGTCAGCTTCGATACGGAAGCCTGAGGGGAAGTGACTGTCAGAGGTTTAGTATTGAACTTGGCAGCAACTTAATTACTGTTAGAAGTATAATGTGAAACTTAACAGTAATTTGTCAGAGGTGTATTATTAACTTGACAGAGTTGTGCTCGAGATAGGAGCAATTTAAGGACCTGCCATTCTACTGATGAGAATGACAAGTGGAAAAAATGTCAGAGGTGTAGTGTTAACCTGACAATTTGAAGGCCTGCTACTCCATATAGGGTTGACAAGTAAGGTTTGTACTCGATAGGGAGTATTGAAAATTTTCATTACCAGAGGTATAGTGTTAACGTAGCAATGATTGTATTTTGTAGACCTACCATTCTGTGTATGAGAATTGGTAAGGGATTTTGGAGGAGAGAGTGAAACTAACCCACTTAGGATTTTTAGCAAACCCTCAGCTATCAACAGATTTGAGGTGCTTTTACCAACCACCGTTTGAGTTGGGCTAGCCATGCTATTTCCCTCAGCATGGTGAGTTGTCGAAGAATTATGTTGGGCTTAGAAGCCAACATTTTCCTCTGCCCTTAGCCGTCGGAGGCGCCGGACGTTAATGAAGAGAGCAATATTAAAACCCAAGTTTCACCTTTCATTTCTTTATCAATATTTACGTCATGTATCACGGTGCAGTCAGTGCCCGATTAGTTCGTCGCCGATCTACCGTGATGTGACCTAATAAAGGAAAGAAACTTTTCTTGGATCTGGAGCTTTGATCAGAGGTATAATTTTAACTTGATCAGAGGAAGAGTACTATTAAGGGTAGTACTTCTTCAGGAATCTGCCGTTGATCGGCATCATGAGTGTATCGCCATTTGAAGTTATGAGGCGATATGCTCCATTTGAGTAGACTGACTCTACTACAAATGGTCCTTCCTATTTAGGCTGAAATTTTCCTTTTGTCTTATGTGTCATCACCATAGGTCTTCTGACGTCTAAGACAAGGTCACCTTTCTTGAAAGTTCGCACCTTAACTTTCTTGTTGAAGGCTCTGGTAATCTGGGCTTGGTAGAGTTCGATTTGTTGTTGGGCCTGCAGACGTTTATCATCTAAGGCCTCCAATTCTTGGAGTCGCTGTCGATGCTTCTCCTCACTTGTCATCTCCGCTGTCAAGGCGACGCGTAGAGATGGAATTTGGATTTCTAGTGGAAGCACGGCTTCACACCCATATACCAAAGAAAATAGCGTAGCTTTAGTTGGGGTTCGGACAGTCGTGCGATAGGCCCATAAGCATTCGCCTAACTTATCGTCCCAGTCTCGCTGACTTTTCGAGACAAATTTCTTGAGAAGCTTGCCAATGGTTTTGTTGAAAGCTTCTGCGAGACCGTTAGCGGCGGAGTAGTATGCCATTGAGGACACACTCTGGATTATGAACTTAGCGCAGAACCTCTGGAAAGCTTGACTGAAGAACTGGGGTCCATTGTCATGGACGATTCGCCGAGGTACACCAAAACGGTAGATGACGTGACGTTTAACAAATTTGATCACATCAGAGGACTTTACTTCCTTTAATGGAATGGCCTCAGCCCATTTAGAAGAGTAATCGGTTATGGCTAAAATGAACCGATGTCCTTTTGATGACGGTGGGCTGATGGGGCCAACTACATCCATGCCCCACATCTCAAATGGCCAGGTAGAAGTTGTAGAGTGAAGGTACCCTGGTGCTTGATGGACGAAATCACCATGCACTTGGCAGGCGTGATATCTTTTGGCATAGGCGATGGCGTCAGAGATCATCTTAGGCCAATAATATCCCAACCTTTGGAGTCGATCCCCAAGTTTTGGGCCAAGTTGATGAGCTCCACACGTGCCGCCATGGGCCTCTTTCAATACCTCCTGTGCCTCTTTTTGTGATAGGCAGCGAAGCAATATCCCATCATGCGATCGACTATACAATGTTCGCGTGATCGCATTATAGTAAAATTTTAGGGCTTTCCTTCTAATGGCAGCCGCTTCTTTAGTATCATCAGGCAAAATGTCGTACAAGACATAATCAATGTAAGGGAATTGCCAGTCTCTAGGTTCTGGGCCGGTTGACGACTCAAAAGCTTCTTTGACTTGACAATCTCCTATTGGCTTCTGGTAATCCTCAGGAGCAATTCTCAGGCAATACAGGTCGTGGCTGTGGACAAATATTTTCTCTACTACTCCAGCTGGAAGGACTAAAGAGGCAGCGAGAGACGCCAGTGCATCTGCATGCGCGTTTTGCTTGCATGGTACATGGTCGATGTAAAAGTTTATGAACCTCTCGGCCATGTGGACAGTCGCGTTGTAATAGGGTAATAGATCTTCATGTCTGACTTCGTACTCCCTGCGAACTTGGCTGACGATGAGTTTAGAGTCACCATATGCCTCGAGATTTTTAGCGCCAATCTCATCGGCGAGTTGCATTCCAATCAAAAGGGCATTGTACTCCGCTACATTGTTGGAACAAGGCTCGGTTAACGAGATGGCTCGAGAAATCACATAGTTCTATGGGGAGACGAGTACCACCCCTACTCCTGCTACTATATGTCCTTTTGGGCCTGTTCTCGATGCACCGTCAAAGAAAAGTTGCCACACTTGTCTTTCAAAAGATATCTGGGTCAGGCAGACTTCAGCGGCCTCGTCTGGGAGATCCTCGTAAAGTTCGGCCGCCCTTGGATCTGGATGTTCAGCCGGGAATCCGCCACCGCTTGTCCCTTCACGGCCTTTTGTGGTAAAAAGTGCATTTCATATTGGGACAGTAGTATGGCCCATTTTGCCAATTGGCCATTTAACGACGATGATTTTGTCATGAGTAACCTCAAGGGGATGACCTTTGATATGATGTTTATAGTTTGACCTACCAAATAGTGTCGCATTTTCTGAACAGCGAACACCAATGCCAAATTCCTTCTCGATCGGGTTGTATCGATGTTCGGCTCCGATCATTGCTCCTCAAATAGTAGATCGCTTGCTCTCATCCTTGATCATTGTTCTGGGCTAGTAAAGCTCCTAAAGAATGATCCATTACTCAGACGTATATCAGGAAAGGTTTTCCGGACACCGGAGCTGTAAGGACGGGTGGTTGTGTGAGGTATTGTTTAATTTTCTCAAATGCTTGCTGGCAAGCGTTGTCCCAAATGAAGGAGACACCCTTTTTCATTAATTTGGAAAAGGGTTGGCATCTTCCAGAGAGATTCGAGATGAACCTTCGGATGTATGTCAATCGTCCTTGCAATCCCCTGAGTTCTCTGAGATTTTGTGGAGGTTGCATCTCCTGAATAGCACGGATCTTTTCCGGGTCCAAACGAATTCCTGTGGAAGTCACCATAAACCCTAAGAACTTGCCGCTGGCCACCCCCAGGAAGGATTTGGTGGGGTTCATTTTCAATTGATGGGCCCGCATGATGTCAAAGATAGCCTTTAAATCAACTATGTGATCACCTTTGGTGTGGCTTTTTACTGCGATGTCGTCAACATAGCATTCCACCATTTTACGCATGTGTTCGTGGAAAATGGCATTCATGGCCCTTTGATATGTCGCCCCTGCGTTCTTTAGTCCGAAGGGCATGACAGTGTAGCAGTTATACCCCAGTGGTGTCCTGAAAGAGGTATGTTTTTCATCGTCGGGATACATTTTGATTTGATTATACCCTGAAAATCCATCCATGAAGGACATTCGCTCGAATCCATATGTATTGTCAATCATGACATCTGTGATTGGCAGTGAGAATTCGTCCTTGGGATAGGCCTCGTTTAGATCACGAAAATCAATGCAGATCCGGATCTTTCCATTCTTTTTGGCAACAGGAACGATATTGGCTACCCAATCAGGATGTTGTTCTTCCCTAATGAAGCCAGAGTCTATAAGTTTTCTGACTTCTAATTGAACTGCCTCCATTACTTCTGGACGGAACTGTCGTTGTTGTTGTTTGACAGGCTTTACGTCTGTATTAATATTGAGGCGATGCATAGCCACTCGAGGATAAAGTCCAGGCATGTCCTTGTAATTCCAGGCGAAAACATCTAGGTATTCTCGCACAAGAGATATTAAATCTTCTTTCTCGGAGGGCGACAAGCTTTCGCTTATAAAGATGGGCTTAGAATTAGCCTCATCTCCTAGGTTAATCTGAACAACCATATCCTCCGTGGGTAGCTCGCGCTGTTCAAAGTGAGTATCCCAAAGGGTATTTAAGTGCTTGATCTAAGGATCCGTATCAGACTGGATCATCTCTTCATCTTTGTCTTCCAGATGGCTGGTTGAAACCATATTCATTGAAAGTTCTCTGAAGATGTTGCCGACACTAACATCTGACTCCCATGATGACTTGCCTGATGAGTAATTATGGCATAATGACTCTTCAGACTCAGAGGCTGATGGGATCGGAGTTGACACATAGCCCAACCCCCTGCGAGTCCGATGATAATAATCAGGGTTTTCCCTTTTGGCACAAAAGATCGGAGTAGTGTTCTCCTTCCTTTGCCAAAGTTCAACCCTGGACCGTTTGTCAGATCATACCCCATGCTTTCCATCATTCTGAGTACATTTGGCTCATAATGACCGAGCTGAGGGGGTTCCTTCTCGCTTTCTGGTTCTTCGCGGGACATCAGTTCGGATTTAATTCGTCTGAAAAGAATTGGTTTTTGGCCTTTCCGTCTTGCTGGAACCATAAATACTGATTCTTGTGCATCGCTGACATCTTGGTGCGTTTCGAAGGACGACTTCACTGGTACATGCAACGATGTCAAAGCATCCATCGCCGACTAGGGGTCGCCGTCCACTTCAGTACTAGTATCTGACGGCACTGAATCAGAAGCGAACACAGAGAAATAAGCCAATTCTAATTCTTCATTAATATACCATCCGCCTACATCATTGGCGGTGTTATCAACATCGAGCTTATTAATGCTCGTTACAAGTGGATCTAGTTCTCACATGCACTCTTCTTTTTCCGGCTCGGTGTAGGCTTCATTACCAGAGTCTGGCTCCTCTAGTTGCGGGATTTCATCTGTTTCTACAGAGTCCCGATACAGGAGAGAATCTGTGAAATAATTCTCGACTCCCTTGAACGGATGCCTTTCGGCAATCAACGTTCGTACCTTTTCACTCCCGTCGATGTATTTCATGACTTGGTGGAGAGTGGGGGAACGATAGAATTACGATGAATCCATGGTCGTCCCAGCAACAAATTGTAGGAAGTGTCGGCATCGATCACATAGCATGTCACTTCCGACTTTAAGTCCCCGATCTGACATTTGAGCTTGATCTTCCCCATTGGGCGGGTACCATTGGCATTGAACCATAAATAGTAGTCTGGGTAGCGCTCAAATGGTGAGTAGGAATCCCTAAATGTTGCATAACCCGGTGAGGCATAATGCTCAATGCGGACCCGGGATCTACCTGAATGCGGTTCACCTCAGATGATCCAATATACCCTGTGAAGTATAGGGGTCGATCATGTTTCCCCTTAACCTGCATATCATCTGCCGTGAAGGTGATGCAGGGAGCATTTTAGGAGGCGTGGAGGCAATCCTCTACATCTTCCTCCCGTGATCCGATCGGCACCTGGGTCATAAAGATTTCAGCGTCAGCTAGAGCCTCTCGCTCTGGTTGACTTCGATAGCCTGAGGAGCTCGTAAAGAGTGATTCGGGCTGGGATATTGGCCAGTTGAGTCAAGACGTCAAAACGGTAAGGTGTCATGGATCCTTTCGCAATGTCTTTTGAGAGAGCTTTAGAAAATCGAAGCTCTTTTTGTCTCTCCACGGGTTGTTTTGTGGAGGGCTTGGCTGACTCCATAGCGGGTTTTGGAGGAGTTAGCGCCATTTCGTCATACTTTTTCAAATATGACTGACCCGAACGAGTTTCCACCACAAATTAGTTGGGTTCTACAGTGAGGACTATCGTTTCCTATTCTGAATCAGTCAGTGAGGGAACATCAGTTTCTGCTTCTCGGGAAGAAGCGCACACCACATGACAGGACGAAGCTTTAGCTTTGCCTTTGGACTTTCTGCTGGTAACAGTGGTCTATTGCTGGCCGTCCACAAGGTCGGGATGAACCCACATAATCTCTCCCTGAGGTGTGGGAACAGGTACAAGACCCTTCTCTTACTGATGATGAGGGTCTATGTTGACCATTCTTAGCTCTCCTCTTGGGATGGGGACTACTCCAGAGGGTGTTGGAGGTTGCCTTCCAAACTGGAGGAATGATGTCATATTGGCTGTTACTTTTTTCTGCTCCAGACGGAGTTTTAATACCTCTGCGTCAATCAAAGCCTGAAGGATGTCTTTGAAGACATAACAGCTCTTGGTGGGGTGTCCCAACATCCTATGATACAGGCAGTAGTTGGGATTATCGGTTTTACCGACTTCTTCAGGACGTCTAGCTTCAGAAAGCTTCAGTCTGTTGCTCTTGTTAAGTAACTTGAACAGCGAGTCAACATGTTCGTCCTTGAAGGAATACTGCTTGCTGGCGCGAGGCTGACTTGAAGAGCCACTTCCCTTGACCGGTTGAGGTTTGACGGGGGATTTGGTCTCTGTCGCCAAATTATCCTTCCTTTTTGTTTGGAGGGATGCGTCTGGCGAACGCCTTGTCGGCCTCTCGGGTCTGGGTTTGTCTTCTTCTGCCCTAACCCGGGCGACAATTTCTTCAGCATGTTCACCTTGTTGGATCAACTGTTTTCAGGCGCGGCTTTCGGCAACTCCTATTTGGGCGAGGAGCGAAGTTTGTAGATTGTGCCGGCATGTTTCTACCAGGGTGACCTGGGCCATACCGCTTGGACATCAGAGCGCTACATTCTGAAATCTTTCTACAAACGATTTGACGGACTCTCCCTTTCGCTGCTTTGTGGCCAAAAGAGTAAGCATTGTGACCTCTGAGTCGTCTTCAAAGAAGCGCGTTAGGAAGAGCTTCTCCAAATCGCCCCAATTTTTAATGGAGCCTTCCGGGAGCTTCATGAACCATTCAAAGGCAAGCCCTTTAGGGTGCCGATGAACAAACGTGCCAGGATAGCATCGTTATCTACCACATTCCCTGTCTGAGACTTAAAGTAGTAGATATGTTGGTTAGGTGACCCTTTGCCGTCAAATGCTTGGAGGGTTAGAGCTTTGAACTTGGGAGGGTATGGGACGAGGTCCCACTCAGCCAGATATGGCCGGACCACTCCTGCTTCTTGAAGGCCTTTCCGATTAGTAAGGGCCTCAAGACGTTGCTCTAATTGATTCATTCTTTTAGAATGAACCTTTTCCTGGTCTCGGTCGTCTTTCTCCTGAGATGAGGATTTAGAGGAGCCAGAAGTAGGTTGCTCTTTCTCCTCAATATGTACAGAAGATGAGCTTTCTCCCTCTTTTCGTTTGCCTTTAGACTTTTTAGAGGAGGCTTTGTCGGTTAACTTCCTCTTGTCTTTAAGCAACTGTGCCAGCATCTGCTTGAGGGAATCGATAGATTCTTGTTGAGCACGAATCATCTCGAATTGTTCCTTCTGGACCTGGGCTTGCTGCTCCAGGCGCCTGGCTGTCTCCTCGGGAGTGTTTGTCATATATATAAAGGCCTGCTTCTCTATAGAAGAGTTTGAAGCTTGTGACTCTGCAATAGCAGAATGCGAGTCATTTACCTCAATGCCCCGAGCCAGGGCACTATAGTTAATTGGGGGAATTATCCCAGTCCGAGTGCGAGTATGTCGGTACACTCCTTCCGGTTCTGTGTCGACTCATCGGAGCTGACCGCAGGTTACTTTCCCCTACTCCTGCTCGTCATGTTTGCAGTGAGCTCAGGGTATTCAGCGTCAGAGAAAATCCTCCTCCTGTGGGAACGATTTCTTTTAGCCGATCGGGGAATCAGATTCAACTGTCTAACTAGAGACTGCTGGCTTGCACCTGAACTGCAACGGCACTCAGAGAGTATTGTGATAAGCTGTTCGCAGCAACACGATGAAGTGATCCGATTAGCAGTTCTCTTCCTTGTCAAATAATCCCTTAGATCCATGGCAGGGGGATCGAAGAGATTAGCCTCGCACTGTCGAGGGTGGGAGGCATCCCTGCTTCGCACAGCTGGGACGCAAGGTTCAGAGACACGAGGCTCATGAACGCAGTTCTTGCGTCGTGGCTTCGGAACGCGAGTCTGGCGTCTCTGCTGAGAAGAGACGCAGTTCTCGTGTTGCTGATTATCGCGTCTAGACAGAGACGCTTGAGAAGCGCAGGGCTGCTGGGCCCCGTGTATAGAAGCGCGTGTCTCGTGTCTTTAACAAGGGGCACGAGCTTCGCGTTGGCGTTTAGGAAGCGGTGCTTCAGAAGCGCAAGCTTGATGAATCTCACATTTAGGTTGCCAAACGCAGGCCTCACGCGTCTGATGTGGTACAGAAGAGACGCCGGTCTGAGCTTCGCGTCCTATCTCTGTTGGACCAACAGTTGTTCCAACTTGTAGTTGACATGCACGCCGCCTCTGTCGCCATTCAGCGTTCCGATTATGTCGTGGGGGTTGAAGGGAACCCCCGGCAACCTGGCGTTGAAGAAGAGAATGGGCTGGCTGGGCATCAGGAACGTTGACCACGCGGGTCTCCTGAGAGACATTGACGCGAG
This sequence comes from Agave tequilana, assembly GCA_038442645.1. Taxonomy (NCBI): domain Eukaryota; kingdom Viridiplantae; phylum Streptophyta; class Magnoliopsida; order Asparagales; family Asparagaceae; genus Agave; species Agave tequilana. The sequence goes on from JAVJIF010003034.1 coordinate 148,327, forward strand.
CGTTACGCATGATGCGATTAGCTATGACATCCTTCTCACCAGTCGCGTCTGAGAGGATCTCAGAGCGGGCTTCGGGGCAAATCCCTGTAGAGACCCTGCGGTAGGCCCAGGCCTTAGAGCTTTTGGAGCCGGAAGAGAGGAACTCTTCATACTTCGCCTGGTCAAATTTCACGACAAGTGATTCGACCGTTTTTCCCATGCAGATGATGTCACCTTGCGCCACCACTTGCTCGTCAGTAGAGAAAGTTGTCCCCAGTGGAGTCGCCATCTCTTGTTTCCACGGAGAAGGTTCCTTATAAAATTTCCTTAAATCAAATGAAAGATTACAGTGGATTTACACTCCGACTACAAGAGAGGGAAGATGTTGAGACTTGAATCTCCTCTTTGTTTTGTGCTGGGTTCTTGAGGTAGCGGTGAAAAGTGAATCTTGTTTTCCGTTGACCGGGTGAACGTCAAAGCTTCTTGAGGATCTTCTCTTTTGATGGCAGATGGAGTAACACAGCTCCTGTCGACCAGGAATCTTAAAGAGATTATAAGCAAAGATTAACTGTACGCAGCAAGTTGTTTGAAGAGCTGGACTCTCTTTTCTTTTTGGTGGAAGTCTCGAGGCTTCTATAGCTCACGGGCCAAGTTCCTCTCCAAGAATTATCTGATCAACCAACCGACCCCCTCCCTTTAACAAACGGGGCTATTTATAGAGATTTCAGGGGTGAACGTGCCCCCTAAAAATACTCCATAATGGGGGTTAACTTCCTTCTTATGTGGGTAGTGATTGACCCCATAACGAGCGTAGTTATAACTGAGACGCGGGTTTGGACCCTCGCGTTTTGGTGCTGCAGTGATACTGAGACGCGGGTTTCGGCCCTCGCGTCTTGATGCTGCAGTAATGCAGAGACGCGTGTTTCAGCCCTCGCATCTTGACGCCGCAATAACGCTAAGACGCGGGTTTTGATCCTCGCGTCTTGATGTTGCTACGTCTGGAGTTGATGACTTGTCTTTAATGATTTTTTAGACAGCCTACAGGGCCACCTCTTGAATCCGTGGGGACCACCTCTAGAATCCCACATCGCGGGTTGTTGGCGTGATGGAGGCATTCTCAGTGCACTTACTATTCAGACCCAGTACATGATACATTTAATAACCCAACAATAGTGACGTCAGGAACACTTGTTATTTGGTCACTCTCTTGTTTGGATAATGGTACCCGTAGGCCATGTCCGGATGGGTTCAACTGGAGTGCGGGCTCCAGTATGGACTGCCAGTGGTATGGGACACTGGAAGAGATTGAATAAAATATCAGGTGGTACTGATTGTTATTATTGTATAAACACCTGACATGCTCGACACTGTATATTATTGTCCCTTTCTATTTGTTACTCTTTCTAATATGTTATCCATAATCATGTCACCTGTATACCTTATTACACTTCTTGATCTTTGTTACACTGTCATATATATTGCATATATTCTGTTTTATGTATACGTTGCAGACTTCATTACTGTATATGCACAATATAGTAGTATGGTTATGTTGTATACTGCATATCTGCATGTTCATTTCCATTACGTTATCACTATATAACAGTATTTATTATATAAAACTGGATAATACTGTAGACATGACCCGATGATAGCATGCTAGGTGGTGATGGTATTAAAAGATGACATTTTATGTTTCCACTGAGTATTAAATTCCTATTATGGTATCACTGATAAATAAATATGTATTATATATTATTATCGTGCTTGTATTACTATAGTACATATTACTGCCTCCTTCATTTTACCACTCACTAGGTCGCTTTCTGACGACCCTGGGTTTGCGTGCCCAGGTTGGAGATCCCAGATATCATCTTGTCAGATATTTCATTGGATTCACATAGGACTCATCATCGAGACCATTCATAGGTATCCTTATGAATTGTTTCCGTTATCTTATTTATCCCTGATTTCATATCTGTTATGATCACTAACCTCTTTCTGCAAGTATTCTTGTACTTATTTCATGCTGGAACTCGTGTATATGGAGATTATTTCCTATACTGAGGCTTAGCGTACGTACGTGAGGGTATTTCTGCCCTGCGTATGTACGTCGCCATAACGTCCCCGTACCTGCGGGATCGTGGCGTTACACTATCCAAATACCGTGAAGGAGTATTGTATTTTTCTACCTTCCTCCTTCGTGGGTGCTCGGTGCTCCTCCAAAGTAAAGACAAATATTCTCCCAAAATTTTTCTTAGTCCCGCTGCTTCAATAATCCTGTGAAGGTACTGGTTAACTACAGTTTGACCGTACGGTGATTTGGTAGTGCTATCCAAATATCGTGAAGGAGTGTTGTATCTTGGGAAACTAGCGTCTAGTAACCCGTTAGCACCGGTGCGGTGGACGTAATTGTCTTAAGGAGATTCGCTTTATCTTGAGAAACTAGCGTCCAGTAACCCGTTAGCACCGGTGCTGGGGACGTAATTGTCTTAAGGAGATTCGCTTTAAGCGTACGTCACTCCAAGTACTATATAAGTGAATTAATTTTCTTTATATAGGGGTTATACTGATATTCAGTATATTGAGACTGACTTATACCAGTCTAATTGGTGTTTAACCAAGGAAGGTAATTGAAAGGTGGTTCTTTAATTAAGGAACGTTCTATTGAACAGAAAACCTCCCACCTGATATTAACCGACCTGGCCAATTAGATCGGTGATAGTTCAGTGATATTGATTAGTTGTCAGAAAAACCTCCCACCTGATATTAACCGACCTGGCCAATTAGATCGGTGATATTTCAGTGATATTGATTAGTTATCAGATTGATCCTAGAAACCAACAATCTTAAGACAATTATTATATTGAAGTTTCTTACTTCTGTTCTGCTTGAACTTGCAGAAAATATCTGAGACTAATTAAGATAGCTCAAGCAAGGCACCAAACATGTAGATACAAGCTTTGATGCATACTCCACTTCCTAACTCGAAGCTGGAGAAGCCAGGAAAATTTGATGGCACAGAATTCAAGAGGTGGCAACAGAAGATGCTATTCTACTTGACCACTCTGCATCTGGCCAAATTCCTGCAAGAAGATCCACCAGAACCCAGAACTGATTGGGACTCAGTCCTTGCAGTCGATGCATGGACTCAAGGTGACTTCCTTTGTCGAAACTATATTTTGAATAGACTGGATGACTCTCTTTACAATGTCTACAGTCCTATCACAATGGCAAAGAAGTTATGGGCCAGTCTTGATATGAATTACAAGACTGAGGATGCTGGTATCAAGAAGTTCGTCGTAGGACGATTTCTGAAGTACAAGATGGTGGACAATAAGACTGTGATCAGTCTGGTACAAGAGTTCCAATTTATCTTGCACGAGATAGAAGCCAAAGGTATGACTCTACCTAAACCTTTCAGGTTGCTACTATCATGGAGAAACTCCCACCTGCGTGGAGAGATTTCAAGAACTACCTGAAGCACAAACGAAAGGAGCTGAAGTTGGAAGATCTCATTGTGAGGCTTCGAATATAGGAGGACAACCGAAAGTCTGAGAAAAGGAGCAGTAAGAACTCCTATGAAGCAAAGGCCAATGTGATCGAAGACTCAAAGGGAAAAGCGTCTACTTTCAAAGGCTTAAAGCGGAAGAAGACTGCCCAAGAATACAAAGGCAAGGTCCAAGAAGGCAAGAACATGCGCTTCAAGGAAACCTCCTACATCTGCAACAAAGAAGGGCATAAGGCGAATGAATGTCGCAACCATCTCAAAAAGAACAAGAAGAACCATCCACAGGCAAACTTGACCGACCATACGTCGCCAAGCCTTTCAGCTGTGATGTCAGAAGTGAATCTGACAACCAACAATAAGGATTGGTGGGTAGACACTGGGGCTACTCGGCACATCTACTCTGAGAAATAATTATTCTGATTATCAAAAACTAGAGCAAGATGAGCAACTCTTCATGGGAAACTCAGTCGTCTCCAAGGTTGAAGAAAAAGCAAGGTCATCCTGAAGTGGACATCTGAAAAAGAGCTTACTCTGAACGATATGCTACATGCTCCAGATATCCGCAAGAATCTGATCTCTGAATCAATACTTAGTAAGAAAGAATTTAGAATGGGTTTTTGAATCAGATAAATTTGTACTTACTAAGGGTGGGATGTATGTGGGAAAGGATTATCTTGTTGATGGACTTTTTAAAGCCAATGTTGCAGTGGTGGATAAAAAGTCTGTGTATTTGTACTTGAAGCTTATAAATAAAGAAAAATCCTCTGTTTATTTGCTTGAGTCTCCTACTTTATGACAAGCTAGATTAGGGCATGTAAATTATAAGTCATTAAAAAACTTGTCTAATCTAGGATATATTCCTAAACTCAACTTGAAAGAAATTCGCAAGTGTGAGATTTGTGTTGAGGCCAAATTAGCAAAAAATTCATTTCACTCAATTGATCGAAATACAGAACCTTTAGGGTTAATTCATAGCGATCTGTATGACTTGAAGTTTATGCCAACTAGAGGTGGGAAAAAGTATTTATTACTTTTATTGATGACTATACAAGATACTGTTATGTGTATCTTTTAAACAGTAGGGATGAGGCAATGAATATGTTTATAACATATAAAGCCGAAGTTGAGAATCAACTCAACAAGAATATCAAGATTCTAAAATCCGATAGAGGCGGAGAATATGAATCAAATGATTTTAGTGAGTTATGTGCTAAATTTGGTATAATACATCAAACAACAGCACCATATACTCCTCAGCAAAATGGAATTGCTGAAAGGAAGAACAGAACTTTGAGGAGATGGTCAATTCCATGCTCGTAAGTTCTGGAGCTCCGCGAACTTATAGGGGGAAGCTCTGTTAACTGCAAATTATATTCTAAATAGAATACCCCACAAGAAACTTGGTCTTATACCATTTGAGTTATGACATGGAAGGACACCTTCCTACCATTACCTTAAAATGTGGGGGTGCCTTGCAAAGGTGCTAGCATCATTACCTAAAAAGATTAAGTTGGGAGCAAAAACTATGGATTGCATATTCATAGGCTATGCCTTGAATAGTAGTGCCTACAGATTTCTGGTTCATAAATCAGAAATATAAGATATTCATGTAAACATGATTATCGAATCTAGAGATGTGTTCTTTGAAGACATCTTTCAATACAAACGGGAAACAGATAAGACTTCTAAGAAAAGAACACATGAGATAGCATTCAGGGACGAAAGCCCCGAGGAGCCGATTGTCAATGCGAAAATTGAACCAAGAAGAAGTCAGAGATTTAGAATCTCAAAATCTTTTGGTCCAGATTTCATAGCATACGCTATTGAAAGCAAGCCTTAAATATCTAAAGAGGCTATGTCAACCCCAGAAGCACAAATATGGAAAGAAGTTATAAATAGCGAAATAGAATCCGTACTAAGTAATCATTCTTGGGAATTGGCAAAATTGCCTCCTGACAGTAAACCAATTGGGTGTAAGTAGATTTTCAAAAGAAAATTAAAACCCGATGGATCTATCGATAAGTACAAGGCTAGATTAGTAGCCAAGGGTTATCGACAAAAGGAAGGACTTGACTACTTCAATACTTATTCACTAGTAATAAGAATAACCTCCATTCGGATGTTGATTGCAATTGCAGTATTGCATAACTTAGATATCCATCAAATGGATGTCAAGACTGCATTCTTAAATGGTGAATTAAATAAAGAAATATATATGGAGCAACCTGAAGGATTTATAGTCAAGGGCCAAGAACACAAAGTGTGTAAATTGGTAAAATCCTTATACGGTCTAAAGCAGGCTCTAAAATAATGGCATGAGAAATTGGTAGTGTCATGATCAAAGATGGATTCACTATCAATGAATGCGATAAGTGTGTTTACACTAAAACAGTTAAAAATGCATGTATCATTGTTTGTCTTTATGTAGACGACATGTTGATACTTGGGACTAATATTGAAACTATTAAGTCCACTAAAAGAATGTTATCCAACAGTTTTGATATGAAGGATCTGGGGTTGCTGATGTAATTTTAGGAATTAAAATCACCAGAACACCAGATGGAATTAGTCTATCTCAATGTCACTACGTGGAGAAGATGATAGAAAGATTCAAGGATCATGGGATAAAAGAGAATACTAATTCTTTTCTCCCACACATCCACCTTCATAAGATTACAGGAACTAGAATACGCCAGTTGGAGTATTCTCAGATTATCATGAATTGCACTAGACTCGATATTGCTTACGCTGTAAGCAAGTTAAGAAGATATACTAGTAACCCTAGTGATGCATATTGGACTGCTCTGCTACGAGTATTGAGTTACGTATCACATACCAAGGAATATGCCTTGAGATATGGACAGTATCCACCTGTACTTAAAGGATACAGTGATGCTAATTGGATTGCAGATTCTGAGGAATCAAAATCAACAAGCGGATACGTATTTAGTCTAGGAAGAGCAGCGATATCCTGAAAATATTCAAACAAACATGTATTGCCCGTTCCACTATGGAATCGGAATTCATAGCCTTAGATAAGGTCGGAGAAGAAGCAGAATGGTTTCGACAATTTTTGAAAGATATACCATTATGGCAAAAGCTAGTGCCCGCTATATGCATACACTGCGATAATCAAGCAGCTATATCTAGGGTACAAAATGTTATATACAACGGTAAGTCTAAATATATTCGTCGTAAACATAATACTGTTAAGCAGTTTCTCTCAAATGGAATTATCTTTATTGACTTTGTCTCGTCAAAAGATAATTTAGCGGATCCGCTTACTAAAGGTTTAAGTGGAGAGCGTATAAACTGCGCATCGAGAGGAATGGGTATAAAAACTTAACCTTACCGAGTCAGCTTAATGGAAACCTCACTTAGCGACTGGAGATCTCACAGACTAAGTTCAAGAGAAAAAACTAGTTATGATTGACTCAGCAAGTAAGCACTTTGGAGCTTGACTCCATCCATTCCTAAGGTGCATATAAGTGCTTTCTACAAGTGGATTAAGGATAAGCTTAACGCTGTTTTCCATTATATTTGCAAAGGGGGAAAACTTACAAAAAAGAGTTTGAGGAGCTAAATTACAAGTATTCTTAAAAAAAGATTACAAGTAGATCTCCTCAGAGATTCTGGAGAAGTGTGCCGATAGGAGTCTGATCAGCGCGCGACCACTTTGTCCCTTTGACGATGCGAGCGATGAGATTCCCTTCTCGCCTGGTTCGAGGAATCAGAGAATAGAAGGTTGGTAGAACCCTCTTGCTGCTTCTCAAAATCGCCTTCAATTAGGAATTCCTTCTCGCCTGGTTCCGGAGATTCCTTGAGAAGAAGGACGATGTTAGGGTATCAACACCCTGGATAGAGAAAGCAATTCTCTAAAAGGTCTCTGAATTCGAGAGAGCACGGTGTGTTATGAAGAAGCCTCTGCTTGTGGAGTCCTCTTGTATGTCTCTGTGTCTTGATCGATCGATCCTCTTATGTCTCTCTCTCCTTGTACCCCTGGCGGGCTATTTATAGGGAGAGCAAGGGTATAATCGTCCCTTGAAAATATGGAAACAGATTGAATCGAATTTGTTTAAAATCTGGAAAGTAGCCTTGCTGCGAGGCTAAGATCAGCTTCTGCGAAGCTAGAATTGGCAGGTCGGTTGACCTTCTCGATCCTTTCCATATCGTTGGAGGATTTCCCTGATCCTCTTACTCGTTTTAGAAGAGTCAAGAGATTGTGGCAATCAACTGCCAAATTTGATCTCTGATTTGATCTTAATTAGATTTGATCTGATTGGATCCGATCTCATCCGGAGATTTGATTGGTCAAAGGTTGACCGTGGCAGATTCATAGCGGAGCCGTCCGCATTGAGCTCGTAGCGGAGCTAGAGGCAGCTTCTGGCGAAGTCCGAAAGAAACCCTTTGGCGGAGCTGGAAGTCCTCTGTGGCGAAGTTTGCGAGTTAGCTTCCTGGCGAGGCTTTGGATGGCTTCGAGGCGAAGTCGAGTGATATTAGCCTCTCAAGCGAGGCTATCCCTTTGGGCTCGTGTGATGCTAAGTGCTAGCACCTAGACCTGCTGAGGTCAGTTTAGAAACAATCCGGGTTCACTGTCTGCTTGCTGGATCAGTGGAGTCCAAGTTGCTTCCTTGTCCCTCGGAGATGGGTGAAAAACTGGTCTTCAGCTCGTCTGTCACTTGTCTTTTGTAAATGTCAACAAGTTTAGACATTGTTCGGACCAATAAGAATCTTGTCTTTTTAAGTGTCAACAAGACCCCCTTCAAAGTTTTCAGAAGTCTGCAATGGCTCAGACTTCGAAATACTTTGAACTGCTTTGATTGGTGGTGTGTGGAGTATGAACGTCGCCATGATGGTTGAGTTCAGCTTCGCTTTAAATCCTGCTTTGGGATGTAGATTCGCCGAGGAATCATGTAGACTGGGTAGCTTCGCAGCTAGTAGCCCCGCATCTGGGCTTCTGATGACATGTTCGCTTGGGAGGGCATGTCGCTTTCCGAGATCAACTGCCGTGGGCTGGTTATGAGGAGGATTACTCCTTTCTTCGCGCTGATCGAGGGAGATATTCTCCGATTTGCACGTTTCCGAGGGAGGATATTCCCTTTCTTCAAGGCGCAATAAGTGCCTTTATGAGGAAGACGTTTCTCCCTTTGCACGGTTCCAAGGGAGACCGTCCCTTTTCTCAGGCGTGATAAATGCCTTAAATGCGCTCGTGCTTCCACGCTTGAGGCGGCAGCGCTCAGGCCATGGGGCCTATAAATAGGACACTTGAGGTCCTCTGAAGAGAAGTGCTTTGCCTCTTTTCTCTTCTCTTGGTTTGAAAGAGATACTCAGATCTCTGAACTAGTGGGAATGCCCACTCTGGTCATTATCCGGCCAAGGACCGGTAAGTCTTGATCATTCAACGACTTCACCGATTTTAAGGAATTCATCTCCCTTAATTCAGCTTTGGCAGCTGCTTCAGGGATTAGCTTTCCTTGTTCTCTATTTAACTGATCTGCAGAGAAGGATTTTGGCATAGCTTCCCAGTGAAGCTATCATCTTGACCTGATCATTGGAAGATCATTGCATGTTAAGTCCGCTGCACAAGCAGAACTTGGGACTTGTTCTCTTCAATAGTTGAGCCAGTCTTGCCATATAGGCGAAGCTAAGACTGTATCCACGGGATCAGTCTGGCTTAGCCATATAGGCGAGGCTAGGACTTGGCGTTTGCTGAGCCTGCCCATCAATGTTGTGCAAGCGAGGCTTATCCTCTGCTTTACTGAAATTGAATTGCTTTGACCCAAAAGATTCTGATTTGCAGTTTTTTCTGTGCTTAACTGCTAATCTATTCTGATTTGCCTTGCAGTGGGCTATGCTCGCCAATCTTGTGACTTGATGGAAGGAACCATAAAATTGCCTTATGCTTCCCCGGTTAAAGCTTTACTTTTAAGCAGGAGGAACAATTCGGGGCAGCGGGTGCGTGTCCCAGAGGCTATTGGCAGCCTCTTATCCGAGATGATTCGTTCTGAGGTGAGGCTGGTAGCCGCTTTGTCGGAGATGATCCGCTTCAAGATAGTAGGCGCTGCCTGTGGGTTTGCCGGCATCATTGCCAACTTTCAACTTTGGTGGCCTTTGGGGGCGATCCACTTTGGAAAGGCGGACATCACACCCGTTAGATCACTGGTTCCACTGCCGATTCCCATTATACGTGATCTATCTGTTGGCGGCGATAGGTTTCTATTGCCAGGCTTCAACAAAAATGGCCTGGCAAGACCTGCCATTTTTGTGGAGAATAATGACCGTGTCTTTGCGGCACCACTGATTACAGCCTTGTGCAGGAGGAAGGCCTCCTCTGTCCAGTCGGTTTGACTTAGAAGCGGATAAAACCACTTGTATGCTTTTTTGCACAAATTACCCTGTCGAGCAACTGGGTATGTTGTATGAAACACAACTTCGATGTAATATCAATGTACCCTTCTTTTTTTTTTTTAAATCAATGAAAGTTCATCTTCTAATCATCTGATCTTCGCTCGCTTTTTTCTGAAGGTTTGGCCATAGCGGGGCTAAACCGTATGCGGAGTTAAGGACATAGTCCTTTCTTTGAGTGATCTTCGCGAGACTGGCATGTCAGCGCCTTTTTAGAGGGCTAAGGTAAGCCTCTCGGCGAATGTCCTTGAAGGATTGTGCGAAATCCGCACTTTAAGCCAGGGCGAAGTTAACCCTTAGCGGATCGAAGCAGCGCTTCTCGGGAAGGCGCTTTGGGCGGCGTTTCGAATTAATTCGAAACGGCGGCATACGCCCTTTTCGAGGCCTTATTTCAGGCGCTGATTGGCCTATAAAAGCCCGATCGGGCTGAGCAGGAAAAGATCTCCTTTTTTCAGAGAGATTTCTTAACTTTCCCTCTTCCTCTTCCTTCTTTGTTCAGAGAACCCTGAGAACTCTTGCAACTCTTTAATGGCGCCCAAAAGACGAGCGGGAAAAGAAGTGGCGACTTCTGCAGCGGAGGGTCCTCCTCCTCCGGTCATCGAGCAACCAGTCACCGGTAAGGGATTTTCCTATCTGATTAGAGACCGTGGTCTCTCTCCTTTGGAGCCGACATTTGGCTATTAGGATGATCGAATATGATCTGTCCTCATTAGGGAACTCGTTTTCCTTAAACCTCCCTATCTTTCTTGCACCGGGAATTAAGAACTGAACAGTTCTTCTTTGGGCTTCTGTATGAAGCCATTACTCGGGCAGTCTCCATCCTGTTGAGGAACAGGACTCGGGTCTGTCTCTTCAGTCATGGCCACGAAGGATGACTCTTGACCATAATGCCCTCTTGATGACGTCAGCCCTTAGGGCTATACCACTTCCTGCTTAAGCGAAGTTGGTATTTAGACGTTTTCTGCAAAATGCAGATTTGTCTGCGAGATCAAGCTTTGTCGAGGCTGTCGCTTTACTGGCCTTGCTCACGGGGCGGGGCTATGCCTTAGCGAATCTTATATCTCCATGTCCGCTTGACTGTTGAACTAATCATAGTTCTTTTCCTTTTTCTTTCTTTGCAGTGCCCTACACCCCTGGTCCCTTGAATAGTCTGTTTGGGATGACCAGTGGAGCAGATGGTAACCTCAGCCTGCAATTCCATGGACAGGCTTCTTTGTTCAGTGAGCGGAGCTCCCTTGTCCGGGATACGCTCATCCAAGGCGGTCATCCGCAGACCACGCGGAGTATCTTGACCACGGCTCCTCTTGAGGATGTTGACCGTCGGACTTACAGAAAGCCCGACTTTATGTTCGGGGATGCCGCATCCGATCCCGATCGCCAGTTGCAGGCAGGCGAAGGACAATGGATCTTTCAACTGGATGGCGAGAAGTTTTACCTTCCGTCGACTAAGCGACACTTTCCTTTATCTTCTTTCATGAATGTGACTCAGGCTCGGAAGATGGCGTGGGGCGTAAGCCGAAGCGTCGAATCCGTCCATATTGGGAGATTGACCTTTCAGTCCGGCTATTCGAGGGCGGGCCCTCCCCTCAGCATAATAGGGCTATACCCTGGGAAGGTATCGCGGGAACTTCCAGTGGGAGAGAACCCGGCTGTGGCGCAGACCTTTGGCACTCAATTCTGCGCAGTTGGCGGGAACTATCCTGCAATAGACTTCAGGGCTCCCGGTGGGTTCATCCTCCTAAGACATGGTGGGCGGAGTTGACCAACTATATCCTCGCTCACTTCGAGGAGGACTTGGAGGGGTTGAATCTCTATGAGGCCGTCAGGGCGACCTGCTACGGCATTGAGATGAAGGTGGCGTGCTTCTACGCCATCCTTGAGTTGTACTGCCCGGCTTCGGGGACTTTCTTCACCCCGGTTGGCGAGCTGGGCATGGCTTTGCATGAGATGTGGGAAATCTCTGCTTTGCCTTTCGGGTCTCTTCCATACGAAGAGTACTTTCCCTGCGAGGCGGAGTTGGCTCTCTGGGAGAAGCAGGAGCCTGCTATGCTCGAGACTTATCGGGAGTTGATGTGCCACTTGCATATTTGTTCTAGCATTCACGGTGGTGGCAAGGGTAGCTCGAAGAGCTTAAAGAGCTGGGGAAGTTACCTGTTCCCAGACATGAAGAATGCTCCTGAAGCGGCTCATCGCGGAGTTACTGATGGCGATGTTGCTGAACGGATGGAGATGTGTCTCCAAAGGGATATCGTCGTAACAGAAGACGCAGGTCCCTATGAGAAGGGTGATACCCTTCGGAGCTTTCACCATTAGGCCCGTCGCCTATGTCTCGAAAGGCGCTGCTGGCCGGTTTCTTAACCGTCTGGTTAAAGAAGTGTGTTGTGCCTTCTTCCTCGGGTGACATCGTCCACCCGAATGTTCTGCTACCCGCCGTTCGCCTGGCCCATGGTCACCGTCTGGGTCTTCTCCCAGCCATGGTATGCTGTATTCAAAGAGGCCTTCGCGCACTAACGGAGGCTTTCTGCAGGCCACCGGCGACAAGACGTGGGAAGAGTGCTATCCTTCCTTGCGATGGACCCAATCCTAGGTGGGTCTACCGTACACCTACTTGATAGCGTGGTTCGCCTTACACTGCCCTACTTTGATTGGAGCTGGGGAAGATCCTCCGCAGGGTGTTCGAACGGCTCTTCTCCGCCGATTCGAAGGTTGCTCTTGGATGAAAGCCTACGTGGCCGAGGCCCGTAAGTTAGTGCGTCGTCATGACGCTTATAGCCTGTTCCGCTATTTCCTCGCATTCGGGGCGCAGGATACAACGAGGAATTCGAGATGCGGAGTCAGGGCGGTCTCCCATGAGTCGGGGCGTTTTCGAGTGGCTGGTCAGCATCCGGCCCTCGCATTTGCTGTACAGGAGTGGGGATACCTGCTACCTGGAACCCTACGTCCCAAGTCGATTTGCCCGCCAATTCGGGTACGACCAGCTGTATGTAGGCAACCCCAATTCGGACCTGGCTTTCATGGGGAGTCTTATTGATGGGTCCCGTGCCTGGCGGTTCTTTACTGCGGATGGCACTGGGGCGTGGCTACGCACGCCGCTGCAGGACCCCGGTCTCTCGACGACCCTATGCTTTGCCAGTGGTACGCGGCTTCCAACTCCACACCTCCTGGATTTAATGTCAATAGTACGGGTGTGAAGTTAATCTCTCAGCGACTGAAGCGGAAAGCCTCTGATAAGAGAGAAGGCAAACGGGTTCGTGTCCCCGGCTTGGAAGAATTCATCGCTGTGGATGACAGCGAGGCTTCTGATGCAGGAAGTCCTCGCTTCGAGGCGGGGGCTGGAGCTGATACTCCTGCGGCCGGTTCTGGTGTGATGGGGACATCTTCCCCACGGCGTGTGGAAGGAGTAGAAGAAGAGGATTCTGACGTCCACTTCAAGAGAAAACGAGCGGGTAGCTCTCGTAGGAAATCGTTGGCGAAGAAGCCCCGTCGTCAAGCTCCTACGATTGTCGTAGAGGGTTATCCCTCTACAGCGATTCCTCCTGCTGCCACATTAGCGGCTGAACCGTCGGTTGCTGAACCGACTAGCGGTGAATTTGCTCTAGGTCTGGGTGAGGTTACCCTTGTTCATATAATGCTTCTGGTGTGTTTCGAATAACTCATCCTTTGCTTCTTGTTGCAGGAGCCGAGACGGCTAGAGAGCAAGGGGAACATTATGATCCCCTATTCACTTATGGGGCTGCAGCCGGTTCCCCTGCTCACTCGGAAGAGTCTGGGAGTGGCGCGGCTGATGTTGGTCCTTCAGGCGTTGGGACTTCTAAAGGGAGTCCTGCGACATCGAGCTCTATCGGGTGGTCCACAGGATACTCGGTAAGTGAAAACGAGCCGGCTATTCGTGTTAATTCTGCCAAAATTTTTCGATGGAGCCTCTGGAGACTGGTGCGGCCGACGAGACGTTCGAGGCAACATCATCCTTTGGTATATCGTACCCTCTTGGCTTTTTTCTGTATGTAGTGTCCCGACTAACCGCAGTCTTGTTACAGGTGTTCGGCCTCAAGACGCATCAGCTTCAAGGGAGCCGGTAGATCTTCCTGAGGGATCGAGAGGTGACATGAGCACTTCGGCCACAGCGGATGCTGCTGTGTTGGACGCGCTGTACGGCGACCTGCCTTCTTATCGGCCCAAATCAGCTGAAGGACCAGAGGTTGAAGAGGCGGTAGTGCCGGAGGTATCCTCACTCCCAATCACATCAACGAGTGAGGTGCGGACTGTTTTGCCGAGTGCGGCATTGAGGGTGATTGCGAGCCCTACTTCTCCAACCCTGGTGGTTGAGCCTGCTGCTCAAGAGGTGGTTGCCAGTCCTACCTCCGCGGTGGCTGGCGTGCTGGTTTCGATGAGGACTCCGCCGAGATCGCCTTCGGCTAGCCCTGCTACTGTCAGTGTTCCCGCTGCTTCTTCTGCGACGGCGTCGACCAGGCTGGTGGACTATTCCGAGGTTGCCTCCCTGCCAGAAATGGCTGAGGCCGAGAATGATTACATAGGTGACCTGGTCGATAGCTTTTATAGAAGCTTGGAGCGAACTATCGACCTAATTTTGAAGGGCAAGCCTATACCGTTCTCAAAGCTGAAGGTGGTCCTCTCCCGTGACATTGAGAGCATTCGGACTTTGAGGGTATCATCAGGCTGCTGCTTTAGAACTCCTGGTGGATGAACTTGAGAAGGCTGTAGAGGAGTGGCGCCGTCTCTATCGCTCAGACGCGGCGTCCTTAGCTGATGAGCAGCTCGCCTGTCTTGTTGCCCAAAGGCACGAGGCCCGGCTTGCTGCTCAAGAGGCTGTTAAGGCCGTCTCCTTTGATTTGAAATCCTTGGAAACAAGGCAAGCGGAAGTTGGAAGTGCAATTGACGCCTCCACTAGTGCTCTTCTTGGCGCTGAGGATAAGATTGCGAAGGCTGAGGAGATGATCAGGAAAGCAAATCTCCTCTTATCCAAGGCCATACCGGTGCGTCTTGAGGAAACCGCGCGGCTTGAAGAGCTCAGAGTGAGGAGTTTTGCGTGGCAGGAGTTATCACAGAGGGCAACTTTGGCGGAAGTTGAAGCTCGTCTGGCCCAGGCGGTGGACTTTGATGAGGCTGAGCTGAGGTCACAAGCGCTTGCCCAGGCTGTTGGTGATAGGAAGACGAGGCTAAACGCCCTCGGAGAGCAGCTCAGATCATACAGTGTACGCTTATAGGTCATTGTATACGTGCCTCCATGTGTCTCCATCTTTTGGAATTAATGGAAATTCTTTCTTTTGTTTTGGCTTCTGTTGAATCTCCATCTTGTTCTTGCTTGAGGACGTAATCTTTGAGACGTGGCTATCCGTCGGTTCAGAGGTCGCAATGACATAACCGATTAAGACGTCAGCGATCTCGAGGTTAGCCCTTTGCGGGGCTGAAGGGGAGATACTTGCCTTTTGTAAATGTCAGCAAGCATCGGTGAGTCCTGTCTTTTGTAAGTGTCAACAGGCTCAAAGTTGAGACTTAGCTGTCCGCTGGTTCAGAGGTCGCAATGACATAACCGATTGGGACGCTACTAAGCTCAATGGTAGATGAAACTTGGCTATCTGCAGTTCAGAGGTCGCAATGACATAACTGGTTGAGAAGCCACAAGCTTCAAAAATTGGTGAAACTTGGCTATCTGCCAGTTCAGAGGTCGCGATGACATAACTGGTTGAGAGCCACCAAGCTTCAGAGGGGGTGATACTCGTCTTTTGTAAATGTCAACGAGTATCGAGACCTGTCTTTTGTAAATGTCAACAGGGCTCGGAATTGAGACTTAGCTGTCTGCTGGTTCAGAGGTCGCAATGACATAACCGATTAAGACGCTACTAAGCTCAATGGTAAATGAAACTTGGCTATCTGCCAGTTCAGAGGTCGCAATGACATAACTGGTTGAGAAGCCACCAAGCTTCAAAAATTGGTGATACCCGTCTTTTGTAAATGTCAACGAGTATCGAGACCTGTCTTTTGTAAATGTCAACAGGGCTCGGAATTGAGACTCGGCTGTCTACTGGTTCAGAGGTCGCAATGACATAACCGGATGAGACGCCACCAAGCTTCAAAAATTGGTGATACTTATCTTTTGTAAATGTCAATAAGTATCGAGACCTGTCTTTTGTAAATGTCAACAGGGCTCGGAATTGAGACTTAGCTGTCTGCTGGTTCAGAGGTCGCAATGACATAACCGAATGAGACGCTACTAAGCTCAATGTAGATGAAACTTGGCTATCTGCCAGTTCAGAGGTCGCAATGACATAACTGGTTGAGAAGCCACCAAGCTTCAAAAAATTGGTGATACCCGTCTTTTGTAAATGTCAACGAGTATCGAGACCTGTCTTTTGTAAATGTCACAGGGCTCAGAATTGAGACTCGGCTGTCTACTGGTTCAGAGGTCACAATGACATAACCGAATGAGACGCCACCAAGCTTCAAAAATTGGTGATACTTATCTTTTGTAATGTCAATAAGTATCGAGACCTGTCTTTTGTAAATGTCAACAGGGCTCGGAATTGAGACTTAGCTGTCTGCTGGTTCAGAGGTCGCAATGACATAACCGAATGAGACGCCACCAAGCTCAAGGTTGGTGATACTTATCTTTTGTAAATGTCAATAAGTATCGAGTTTGTAGTAGAATTGGGAGAAGTCTCGTTTCCACGGGAAGAAACGAGAGAATCACTGTCATAGGTTTAATGTTAACGTAACAGCGAAATGTATATGTGGCCTTACCATTCTAAGAATGAGAATTGGTAAGTGACTTTGGAGGTCTCATTCTCTCGGAGAGAGATGAGGGAACTGCTGTCATAGGTTTAATGTTAACATAACAGCGGAATATATGTGGCCTTACCATCCTATGGATGAGAATTAGTAAGTGACTTTGGAGAGGGAATCAAATGGGAACTGGTCCTTAGGATTTTTAGCAAATCCCCAGCTGTCAACGGGTTTGATATGCCTTTACCAACTACCGTTTGAGTTGGGCTAGCCATGCTATTCCCCTCAGCATGATGAGTTGTCGAGGACTTATGTTGGGCTTATAGGCCACATTTTCCTCTATCCTTAATCGTTAAAGGATATTGGATTATTAGGTTAATGTCTGCATAACCTTGATTCCCCTTTAGGATAACCGGTGCGCGGCCAGGTTCCTTTGGTTTTCGGCTGTATGACCTCACTTGGAGGAAGAGAAAGGCTCTCTTTGTGTGTGCTCCAGACACGGAGATCTTGATCAGAGGTGTAGTGTTAACTTGATCAAGAGAAGGATCCTTGATTAAGGATATATTTCTTTAAGAACTTGCCATTGATCGGCATCATGAGTAGGTCGCCCTCTGTAGTCGCGAGGCGGTATGCTCCGTTTGAATAGACTGTTTCTATTACAAACGGTCCTTCCCATTTAGGCTGAAATTTGCCTTTGGTCTTGTGCGTCATAATCATCGGTCGTCTGACGGCTAAGACCAGGTCTCCTTTCTGGAAGACTCTCTGTTTGACCTTCTTATTGAAGGCTTTTGAGATTCGAGCTTGATATAGCTCGATATGCTGCTGAGCTTGTAGTCGCTTCTCGTCCAAAGCTTCGAGCTCTTGAAGGCGTAGGCGATCATTGTCCTCTGATGTGATTTTAGTAATCAGAGCTACGCGCAACGATGGAATCTGGATTTCCAATGGGAGGACTGCTTCGCACCCATATACCAGGAAAAAAGGCGTATTGCCTGTCGGTGTCCGCACCGTGGTTCGGTAGGCCCAAAGACATTCACCGAGCTTTTCGTCCCAATCTCGCTTATTCGAGGAGACGAATTTCTTGAGCAGCTTGATGATTGTTTTGTTGAATGCTTCCGCCAAGCCGTTGGCAGCAGGATTATAGGCAGTTGAAGCTACATTCTGAATTCGGTATTTATTGCAGAACCGATAGAATACTTGGCTTATGAATTGGGGACCGTTGTCGTGGATGATCCGCCTAGGGACACCAAATCGATGGATGACGTGGTGCTTGATAAAGTGAACTACATTGGAGGTTTTGACTTCAACCAGTGGTATAGCCTCCGCCCATTTTGAGAAGTAGTCGGTTATTGCTAGGATAAACGGTGACCTTTTGTCGAAGAAGGACTGATTGGTCCTACGACGTCTATTCCCCATGCTTCAAATGGCCATGAAGCAGCAGTCGGGTGGAGCAACTCCGGAGGCTGGTGTATGAAGTCCGCATGAATCTGACATGCTTTACACCTTCGTGCATATTGGATAGCGTCGGCTATCATAGTTGGCCAATAATATCCCAGCCTATGCAACCTGTCTTTAAGCTTTGGACCTGGCTGATGAGCTCCGCAAGTGCCATCATGTGCTTCTTAGAGCGCTTCCTGTGCCTCTGAATTGGAAAGGCAACGGAGGAGGACACCGTCATATGAACGACGGTAAAGTGTCTTCAGAGTCGGATGTAGTAGAAACGGAGAGAGACCTTCGTCTGATAGAAGCCGCTTCTTTAGGATTGTCTGGAAGCAGACCGTGCAAAGCATAGTCAATGAGAGAAAAGCGCCAATCCCTCGGCTCAAGATTCGTCGAGAATTATAGACTTCTCGAGTTCTTAGCATGTGCTTGGAGCATACAAGATGTCGAGTTGCGACTGTGAGGTGATACTCGGTGTCGGCTGGCAAGGCTAGAGTTGTTGCTAAGGCAGCAAGGGCGTCCGCCTTAGTATTTTGAGATCGGGACACGTGCCCGATGTAGAAACCTTCAAATAGGTTAGCCAATTCGATGGCTGTATGGTAATAAGGCACCAAGTCCTCATGGCGGACTTCGTATTCGCCTTTACCTGATTGATGATCAGTTTTGAATCGCCATAAGCTTCGAGGTAGCGTACCCCATTCCATGGGCGAGCTGAAGACCAATGAGCAGAGCATTATATTCTGCCACATTGTTGGAGCACGATTCTGTCAAAGAGAATGCTCTGGGCAGACATGATTCTGTGGGGAGATAAACACAACCCCCACTCCGCATAATTTTGCCTTTAGGGCCCATTCGCGATGCTCCATCAAAGAACATCTGCCACACTTCCTCTTCTGAGGTTGCATAAGACTCGAAAACTTCATCAGGGATATCTTCGTGAAGTTTTGAATGCTCCGGAACTGGATGAGCAGCCAAGAATTCTGCAAGGGCCTGGCCTTTAACCGCCTTCTGAGGCGTGAAGATCATGTCGTATTGAGACAATAAAAGTGCCCACTTAGCCAATCTTGAATTCAATGATCCTGGCTTCGTATAAGAAGACGCAAGGGTTTACTCTGGAGATGACATGTATGGTCTGACCGACCAATAATGTCGTGTCTTCTGAACAGCGAAGACGAGAGCTAAACACTCTTTCTCGATAGGGTTGTAGCGAGATTCCGCTCCTATGAGAGTTCTGCTCAGATAATAAATGGCCTGCTCGTGGCCATTGTCGTCCTTTGAGCGAGGAGGGCACCGAGGGAGTAGTCCATAGCTTTACATAAAGCAAGAATGGCTTCCCTGATGTAGGGGCCACTAAGACTGGAGGCTTTGTGAGGTACCTCTGATGTCTTCATAAGCTTCCTGACAAGCTTGATCCCATACGAAGGGGTACCCTTTTTCATGAGCCGGGTGAACGGCTGACAGCGGCCTGAGAGATTGCGATGAATCTTTGATATAGGCTAGCCTGCCTTGCAAGCCTCTGAGCTCTTTGAGATTCTTTGGTGGATGCATGCTCTGGATGGCTTTGACCTTGTCTGGGTCAAGATGAATCCCTTTTGATGTGACAATAAACCCAAGGAACTTGCCACTTGACACTCCCAAAAAGGATTTTGTTGGGTTCATTTTCAGTTGATGAGCCCGCATTATGTCGAACATCGTTTCAGGTCGCGAAGGTGTTCATTCTTGTTGCGACTTTTGACGGCAATGTCGTCGACATAGCATTCCACCGTTTTTTGGAGATGATCGCGGAAGATCACAATCATTGCCCCTGATAGGTTGCTCCGGCGTTCTTCAGTCCGAAGGGCATTACGGTGTAGCAGTATACCCCTAATGGTGTTCGGAACGAAGTATGCTTCTCGTCGTCGGGATACATCTTAATCTGGTTGTACCCTGAAAAGCCGTCCATGAAAGACATTCTTTCGAATCCACATGTGTTGTCGATCATGACGTCGGTGATGGGCAGTGGGAATTCGTCTTTGGGACAGGCCGTATTGAGATCACGGTAGTCGATGCAGATCCGTATTTTCCCGTTCTTTTTGAGGACGGGGACGATGTTAGCTACCCAATCAGGATGTTGTTCTTCCCAGATGAAGCCACATGCAATGAGCTTGTGAACTTTGGCTTCAATAGCTTCCATAATGTTCGGGCGAAACCGACGTTGTTGCTGCTTGACTGGCTTGACGTCAGTCTTGATGTTCAGACGGTGCATA
>JAVJIF010003035.1:0-77545 GCA_038442645.1 Agave tequilana
TCGTTATCGGAAGTAGATGGAGAACTGATAACACTTCTTATAGTAGTTTCCATACACCTGGAACCGTTTTGGAGGCCCAATGTCCCCTAACAGTACTCAGGATGTGGGCCCAAAGTCCCACTACAGTCATCTAGTGTGGGCCCGAGGTCCCACTAACAGTAATCCCATATATCATCCACCTACTATAAGCAAGGTATCATTCCGGCATCCATCACTTCCACCCATACCCCATACAAGTTGTAGTTTTATTAAGGATTATCAGTTTACGGGAAAGTGAACATGACAGTATTGGCCTTCAGATTCAAGAGGTGGCCCCCATGGGTTTCAAGAGGTGGCCCCCACCGTGAGGTGTGGCACTTTGTTCCATGTGGCACTTTGTTCTGAGGGAGTGGATTCTAGAGGTGGCCCCCTGGGTTTCAAGAGGTGGCCCCACCGTGTGGTGTGGCACTTTGTTCCATGTGGCACTTAGTTCCATAAAACAGGCAGGGTTCCCGCAATTAGATAATCATAAAGTCAATGTATCATGCTTGTTTAAGGATAGCATGACAAGGTGGTGAGGTCTAACAAGCAATAAAACATAACAATAATGTAGAATGCCGGGTCAATCATGACATAACAATCGGTCTAACAAGGTGGTGGCATGCCAGTTGGTCAAGTGAGTCGTGTTAGGTGTCATGTGATATACTGTGTTAAAAGAAAATAAATAATTAACATAGCTATGTAAAGGTAAGGCAAATGGAAACATAGATCAACTTAGGGTTCAACGACCTCGAGGGTCTGCCACACATGTTATGGAATAGTGAAGTAATAATATCACGCAGTGCACAAGCATGGGAATGAAATAAGAAATTGCAATGGTCATACATACTTGATAAGATGAGTGCTAGGGTGATGTGACACGAGTAATAGGTCCTTAAGTACAAGGTACATCCACATGATCCAAGTACGAGATAACGTGTCATGCAGCACAAGTATGAAGCATAAACAAAAAATATCCTATATGTCCCGGGAGGGTCAAAATCATAGAGGAAAAGAATCAGAAATTCTGGTCCAGAATCAGGCCGTCGGTCGACCTCCGGTCGATGCCGGTCGACTGGGGATTGAACTAACGGTCGACTCCCGTCGACTGCCGGTCGACCGGGCAGATGCCGTGAGCTCCAGTTTTGCCGGTCGACTGCCGGTCGACTGGTCCACATCAATTCCTAAGGCCGGTCGAGTCAGCGGTCGACTGCCGTCGGCCGCCAGCTCAAAGCTGTGCACGTTGTGCACATCGGTCGAGTGATCGGTCGACTGCCGGTCGACCGATCCTCGGGAATCTGCTGCTGTTAGGTCAAAAAATCAGATTTTTTAGGGGTTCGTTTAATGGTCCAAAGATAGGATTTTATGTTATTAGGGGTCTGATCTATCCATACAAGTACACTAGAACAGAGTTTAACCTTGGTGAGTAGAGATATCTACATGGAAAGGTTGGATCTAAGTTTTGATGCCTAAAAATGGGATTTTTATGGTGCTAGCATACAAGAATTCACATCATAAGTAAATAGAGAGTATTCTAGGTCTTGTGAGTAAGGTACTCACATGGATGGGTTGTATTTGAGCTTGATCCAAGATGAAGAAGAGGGGCTCCAATTCACAAGTTGTTGAAGCTTGAGGTGGAGGAGTTGATCTTGAGTTGCCTTGGGGTTGGTGGTTGGGATGAAGTCTTTGTGATGAAGCCCTAGATGAATCCTTGAAGTCTTGTGATGGATCCTTGAAGCTAGGGTTTGGGTTGAAGAAGAGGGGATTTTGGGAGAGCTTCTCTCTCTTGAGTTGAGTGGAGGAAGAAGAAAATGATTGTTTGCAATGAAAAGGATTATATAAGTGGGGATTTTGTGAAGTGAGATGGAAATTGGATAGATGCAAGGCTTCCTTGCAAAAAGGGGGGTGAGTGTCCTAGAGTGGCCACTTTGGCCGGCCATGAGAAGGAGAGAGAATGAGTGGGGTTAGTGAATGGGTGAGTGGGAAATGAGGTGGCATGACAAGGTGGAATTGGAATATGCAATTATTGAAAAATGCCGAAATTCAAGTATCTCTGAATGATCTGAAATTTTACCAAAAATCAAGATTAATATATAAAGACCAATCTGAAATCCGTTTGAAGAAATACTGTACAGTTTTAAATTAAAAATCCCGGAATCAGTGATTTACCGACTCCGAAAGAATTTCCATAAAATCATAAAATCCTCAGAAAAGAATATATATAGAAATATGATCCCGAGAAATAAAGTCTAAAGAATCATCATGAAATTCCAAACAGTTTGAGATTAAAAATCCGGGAATCGGTCAGCAGCACTGGCCGACACCGTTTTGAAGAATTCAAATTAATCCGAGAAAACCAGAAAATCACAGAAAATCTAATATATTGAAAAATAACATTTAAAACTGAAATCGGTCAATTCTACATGTAGAAATACCAATCGAGAATATACTATGATCGGGCCCTCGGCTCAGACTAGGGCTGACTCCGAGTCACGAATCCAAATCCAATATAAATAATCGTATAGGAAATTCATGATACAGAATAAATACAGAAAACAATTCGAAAAATACGATCGAAAATTCGAACACCAACTAAGTACGTATTCCAAGAACGGGGTATACATGCTGGGACGACCATGGATTCACCGCAATTCCATCGTTCCCTCTACTCTCCACCAAGTCATGA
Organism: Agave tequilana; assembly: GCA_038442645.1. NCBI lineage: Eukaryota > Viridiplantae > Streptophyta > Magnoliopsida > Asparagales > Asparagaceae > Agave > Agave tequilana. The sequence goes on from JAVJIF010003035.1 coordinate 2,705, forward strand.
AATACATTGACGAGAGTGGACAGGTCCGAACGTTGATTGCCGAAAGGCATCCGTTTAAAGGGGTTGAAAATTATTTCACGGACTCCCTCTTATATCAGGATCCGGAGGAGACTAATGAACCCCACAACCAGAGGAGCCAGACTCTGGTAATAAAGCTGACATTGAGCCTGAGAAAGAAGAGTGCCTGTGGGAGTTGGAGCCCATTGTAAAGAGCACTAATAAGCTCGATGTTGATACCACCGACGATGCGGGTGGTTGGTACATTAATGAAGATTTAGACTTTGCGTATTTTCCTGTGTATGTTTCCGATTCAATACCGTCGGATACCACTACCGACGTGGACGATGACCTCTGGTCGCAATAGATGCTTTGACATCTTTGCATGTACCAGTGAAATCATCCTTCGGGACATACCAAGATAATGGTGACGCACAAGAGTCTGTATTCATGGTTCCAGCCAGACGAAAAGGCCAAAGACCAATACTTTTTGGGCGAATCGCATCTGAACCAATGCCCCACGAAGAATCGGAAGGCCTGGGTTGAACTTCGGAAAAGGAAGAAGAACACTGCTTCGATCTTTGTACCGAAAGGGAAAACCCCTGATTACTATCATCGGACGCGCCGGGGGTTGGGCTATATATCAACTCCAGTGCCAGCAGCCTCTGATTCGGAGAGACTGTCAAGTCATGACTGCTCATCAGACACGTCGTCGTGGGAATCAGATGTCAGTGTCGGCAACATCTTCAAAGGGCTTTCAGTAAACATGGTTTCGACAAGCCATCTGGAGGATGAAGATGAAGAAATGATCCAATCTGATACAGACCCTTGGATCAGACATTTGAATACTCTTTGGGACATCCGCTTTGAACAGCGTGAGCCACCCACAGAAGACAAGGTTGTTCAAGTCAACCTAGGAGATGAAGCCAATCCTAAACCCATCTTCATAAGTGACGGCCTGTCACCTCCAGAGAAGAAGGATTTAATATCTCTTGTACAAGAGTATATAGATGTCTTCGCCTGGAATTATGAGGACATGCCTGGACTTGATCCTCAAGTGGCTATGCATCGCCTCAACATCAATCCGGACATGAAGCCCGTTAAACAACAGCAGCGACGGTTCCGTCCAGAGATAATGGAGGCAATCCAATCAGAAGTCAGGAAGCTTATTGACTCCGCTTTATCAGGGAGGAACAGCATCCCGACTGGGTAGCCAACATCGTCCCCGTCGCCAAGAAGAACGGGAAGATCCGGATCTGCATCGACTTCCGTGATCTAAACGAGGCCTGCCCCAAAGACGAATTCCCATTGCCAATCACAGATGTCATGATTGACAATACTTGTGGATTCGAGCGAATGTCCTTTATGGACGGGTTCTCAGGATATAATCAAATCAAGATGTATCCCGATGACGAAAAGCACACCTCCTTCAGGACACCTCTAGGGGTATATGCTACACCGTCATGCCCTTCGGTCTGAAAAATGCGGGGGCAACCTACCAAAGGGCCATGAATGCCATTTTCCATCGGCAGATACGCAAAACGGTGGAATGTTATGTCGACGACATTGCGGTGAAAAGCCGCACTAAAGGTGATCACATAGCAGACCTGAGGGTGGTCTTCGACATCATGCGGGCTCATCAATTGAAGATGAACCCCACCAAGTCCTTCCTGGGGGTAGCCAGTGGCAAATTCCTAGGGTTTGTTGTGACTTCCACAGGAATCCATTTGGATCCGGAGAAAGTCCGTGCTATCCAAGAGATGCAACCCCCAGAAGCCTCAAGGAGCTCAGAGGATTACAAGGACGATTGGCATACATCCGCAGATTCATTTCAAATCTCTCCGGGAGATGCCAACCCTTCGCTAAGCTGATGAAGAAGGGCGTTTCGTTCATTTGGGACGACGCTTGCCAGCAAGCATTTGAGGAGATCAAGCACTACCTCACCCAACCACCAGTCCTGGCAGCTCCGGTATCCGGAAAGCCTTTCCTGGTGTACGTCCGATCAATGGATCATTCTTTGGGAGCTCTACTAGCTCAGAATGATGACCAGGGGCGAGAACAAGCAATCTACCACCTAAGTAGAACGATGATCGGAGCCGAACATCGGTACAACCCGATCGAGAAGGAATGTTTGGCACTGGTGTTCGCCATTCAGAAAATGCGACACTATCTGGTGGGCCAAACCATAAATGTCATATCCAAAGTCAACCCCCTGAGGTTACTCATGACAAAGCCTTCTTCACTAAATGGCCGGCTGGCAAAATGGGCCATATTGCTATCACAATATGAGATGCATTTTCTGCCACAAAAGCCATTAAAGGACAAGCGGTGGCGGACTTCCTAGCTGAACACCCAGATCCCAGGGCAGCCAAACTCTACGAGGATCTCCCAGATGAGGTCGCCGAAGTCTGCCTAGCTCAGACGTCGTTCGAAAGTCAAGTATGGCAACTTTTCTTCGACGGTGCATCAAGGGCAAGCCCGAAGGGACACACAGTAGCGGGGGTAGGAGTGGTACTCGTCTCCCCACAAAATTACGTGATTCCCCGAGCTATCTCGTTAACCGAGCCCTGTTCCAACAATGTGGCGGAATACAACGCTCTTTTGATTGGGATGCAATTCGCCGATGAGATTGGCGTTAAAAATCTCGAGGCATACGGTGATTCTAAACTCATCGTCAGCCAAGTTCGCGGAGAGTATGAGGTCAGGCATGAAGATCTAGTACCCTACTACAACGCGACAATCCACATGGCCGAGAGGTTTTCAAACTTCTACATCGACCATGTACCGCGCAAGCAAAATGCGCATGCAGATGCACTTGCATCCCTTGCTGCCTCCTTAGCTCTTCCAGCTGGAGCAATGGAGAAGGTATTCGTCTATAGCCACGACCTATACTGCCCAAAAAGTCCCCTCGGAGACTACCAGAGGTCAACGGGAGATCGTCGCGGTAAGGAAACACTTGAAGTGTCGACCGATCCAGAGCTTAAAGACTGGCGATTCCCCTACATTGATTTTGTCTTATACGGCATCTTGCCCGGAGACACCAGGGAGGCGGCTGCCATCCGAAGGAAAGCCTCCAAATTCTACTACAATGCGATTTTGCGAACATTGTATCGTAGATCACGTGACGGGATCCTGCTCCGGTGCCTCTCAACAAAAGAAGCCCACGAAGTGTTGAAAGAAGCCCACGATGGTACGTGTGGAGCTCATCAACCTGGCCCGAAGTTGGCAAATCGACTCCAAAGATTGGGTTACTACTGGCCCAAGATGGTTGCCGATGCTGTTGCCTATGTCAAAAGATGTCACGCCTGTCAAATACATGGCGATTTCATCCATCAAGCACCAGGATACCTCCACTCTACGACCTCTACCTGGCCGTTCGAAATGTGGGGGATGGACGTGGTTGGTCCTATCAGCCCACCATCATCAAAGGGACATCGTTCATCCTAGCGATAACCGATTACTTCTCAAAATGGGCCGAAGCTATCCCTTTGAAAGAGGTGAAATCTTCTAACGTGATCAAGTTCGTGAAACATCACGTTATTTACCGCTTCGGTGTGCCTCGGCGGATTGTCCATGACAATGGACCCCAGTTCATCAGCCAGGCTTTTCAGAGATTCTGCGCCAAGTTCAGAATCCAGAGTGTGTCATCAACGGCATACTATCCGCCCGCTAACGGCCTCGCAGAAGCTTTCAATAAGACTATTGGCAAGCTTCTCAAGAAATTCGTCTCGAAAAGTCAACGAGACTGGGACGATAAGTTGGGCGAATGCTTATGGGCCTATCGCACGACTGTGCGAACCCCAACTAAAGCCACGCCATTTTCCTTGGTGTACGGATGCGAAGCCGTCCTTCCACTGAAAATCCAAATTCCATCTCTTCGCATCGCCTGACAGCGGAAATGACAACAGAGGAGAAGCATCGACAGCGACTCCAAGAATTGGAAGCCTTGGACGACAAGCGTCTTCAGGCCCAACAACAATCGAGCTTTACCAAGCTCGTATCACCAGAGCCTTCAACAAGAAAGTCAAATCGCGAACTTTCAGGAAAGGCGACCTCGTCTTAGCCGTCCGAAGACCCATGGTCATGACACACAAGACGAAAGGAAATTCAACCCAAATGGGAAGGACCATTTGTGGTAGAGTCAGTCTACTCAAATGGATCGTATCGCCTCATAACCTCAAATGGCGATACACTCATGATGCCAATCAATGGCAAATTCCTGAAGAAATACTATCCCTAGATGGCATTCTTCCACCGATCAAGTTAAAAATACACCTCTGATCAAACATCCGACGCCCTTGACGGCTAAGGATAGAAGAAAATGTTGGCTTTTAAGTCCAACATAAGTCTTCGACAACTCATCATGCTGAGGGGAATAGCATGGCTAGCCCAACTCAAACGGTAGTTGGTAAGGCATGACAAACCCGTTGACAGCTGAGGATTTGCTAAAAATCCTAAGGGACACGTTCCCATTTGATCCGACGCCTCCGACGGCTAAGGATAGAGGAAAATGTTGGCCTTTAAGCCCAACATAAGTCCTCGACAACTCATCATGCTGAGGGAAATAGCATGGCTAGCCCAACTCAAACGGTAGTTGGTAAAGGCACCTCAAATCCGTTGACAGCTGAGGGTTTGCTAAAAATCCTAAGTGGATTTGATTCCACTCTTCCCTCCAAAAATCCCTTACCAATTCTCATCCATAGAATGGTAGGACCACAAAATGCAATCATTACCATGTTAACACTATACCTCTGGTAATGAATACTCTTTGTCGAGTACAAACCTGGCTTGTTAACTCTGCATAGAGTAACAAACTCTCAAATTTGCCAAGTTAACACTATACCTCTGGCACCTCAAATTTCACTTGTCAATTCTCATCAATAGAATGACAGGTCCTCAAATTGCTCCTATCGCAAGCAAATTCTTGTCAAGTTAATATCACACCTCTGACAAAACTACTGTTTAAGTTAACATTACACCTCTAAGCAGTACGTCGAGTGCCTGTCAAGTTAATATCACACCTCTGATAGTCACCTTTCTTCAGACTTCCATATCGAAGCTGAAATGGACGATGCCAAGTTAACACTACACTTCCAGCATCCGAGTCATTGCTAAGTTCAACAATACACCTATGGCTATGACCTTTCCTCGACTTCCTTGTCCAAGCCGAGATGAACGATGCCAAGTTAACACTACACTTCTAGCATCCGAGTCATTGCTAAGTTCAACAATACACCTATGGCTATGACCTTTCCTTGACTTCTTTAAGCCGAGACGACTAATGCCAAGTTCAACATTACACCTCTAGCATTTCTATCACTGTTAAGTTAAACATCACACCTATGACAGTGACACCCTCAGTTTTCCCAAATAAAACTGAGATGCTGATGAGTTAGGTTAATATCACACCTCTAACTCACGTCCTTGTCAAGTTAATATTACACTTCTGACAAGACTACTTCTAAACCGTTAAGTTAATATCACACCTCTAACGGTAAAAATCCTACTAGATTCCCACGAGTCTAGTTTCATTTGATATTCTCCCCAACCGAGTATCAATTCATTTTGGAGGCATTGTTGGTTAACATTACACCGATAAACAATGCTTCCATCAAAATCCCCAGCTGATCTTAAATCAAGTTAATCCCAATCCTTGATAAAGTTCACCTTCTCTGGGGGTACACACTCCACTTGTCACTTTCTTTTATAAAGTGGCGGGTCCACCAAAATCATTCTTTTGCTTCTAAAACAAAACGTTCAAGACAACAGAAAGAGGCAAAAAGAAAAGTGTCACTTTTATTCATATCCAAACACATGAAAGTGATACAAACGCTCTCTTATACAATAAGATTGAGTGTTACAATTAAGGAGTACAAAGAAGTCCCTCTCTCTCTCTGAGGCCGTACTCACTCCTTGAAGCCGCATCTGATCCTAAGTGCATGATGTCTGAAGAAATGGCGACTGTTGGAACGGTTGTACTTTGATGCATGACGCCAACTTCGAAAGCGCCCTAGCTGACCAAGCCGAGAGCAATGGTGTTCTTGAGGTCCGGTGGCAACAGAAGGTCCTGCAACCCTTCGTTCAGGCGCGTCTCTTTCCCTAGCAGATCATCCAACAAACATGGAGTCACTCTTGGGGTGAGAGCGGAAGTTTCGGAGTCATCACAAAGGATGCCACCCTCCACTCGGTCCAGCGGCAGCAGAGAGTCCTGCATTCATCACCATCCCTTTCCCCAGCAGGCCATCCAACGGAATGTCCTCGACGTCACTTCTGGAGTTGGGAGAGGAAGAGGATCTTCTCCGCCACCGTAACCGCCGGACCACCCTCGCCGATACTCGGCCTATCCATCTCTTGCACCAGATCTGAAGAGACCTTGGCGAGGGTTGGGTCCTCGTCAGAGATATAATTTAATCTCTCACAAACGACGAGGACCATAATTTAATCTCTCACAAACGAACGTGGAGCAAGTTCGCCAGCCGGTATATTCTTTCTGGGGCCCAACAAACCTGAAAAAGGACAAGCAAGCCTACCTGCAAAGAATAAGCAAGAGAGTCAGAAAATCTGGAACTCAGTACATTTTCTATAAAGGAAACTGAGTAACAGAACGCGGCAGCCATTCAAGACTTCAGACGCGGGAATGACCCGCACAGTCAAACAGACGCAAGTCAAACTGCGCCACGCATAGGATTCAAACGCGGCCTCAGTTTGTACCCGCGCCTAATGCACCAGACGCAGAGAATTTCAGAACGCCAAAAATTGCCGTCTCTCTGTTGGGTGAACAGGAGTTGCAAGATTCAAATCTGAAATGCGCCAAGGCAGTAAAATGCAATGGGCAAAGCCAGCGTCAAGCGCCTGCATTCAAAGAAGTCACTGGCACAAATTCCAGAGGAGGAATGCACCAGGACTTCATTCAGATCATCATGCCGAAGTTCAGGCTATACACATCATCGGGGGACATACCAGCAGAGACCTCTGGCCAGAGTTGGCCTCTCTGCACCCAAACGCAGGCGTCCAAGATGATCTGAGAGGGGGTTCTTCTTGAAGAGACCAAACCGAAGCGTGAGAGCTCTGGGTCATCTTCATCCTCGGAATTACTTTCGTCCATGCAGACGGAGTCCCTATCAAGAAACTCTTTTCTGAAGAAGGTGGGACTTCTCAGAGCAATCCACCAAAGAGAAATAATCCAAGCTTGGATTATAGAAGGGGAGCGCACCCTATTTATAGGCAGGCCCTAATAACTGTCATTAATGGGGCGTTAATTGGAACCGTCACGCACGATTGTCAAAGCCCAGTGGAGGATTGACGCGTGGAACGACGCTTTGGAAACCGTCGCAAGCATCGATTTTCAACCGCCCGCGTCGGTTTTGCCTTTAAGGGCAGTAACTCCTGAGTCCAATGAGGAGTTGACGCGTGGAGCCAAATCATTGTTTGAACAGGGAAGATCATGCGTCGCGACCCCGCCACAAGTCAGAAGTTGACACGTGGAGCAGTTCATTTAATGAACCGGGGGATCCGCGCGCCAAAAGGCGAAATCTCGCCGTTTCCCCAGGCCAGCTGACGGCGTAATCATGACATGGCACAGGTGCGCGTCCCAAAGTACGCGGCTCTTCGGTGGACATGCCCCGTCAGCATCATCATAAATGCACCCAGAAAATCGCGTCTGCGTTTCAAGAGATGCGTCTCTCCAAAGTCCGCGTCCCCTCAAACAGGCCAAACATCGCGTCTCGCTAAGAAGTCGCGTCTTTAAAGCAGTCTCTGCTTTTTCAAAAAGGAACCTGCGTCCAGTCTCCTGCTTCTACAAGTCAGTTCAACAGTACACTGACGCAAACAGACAACCAACCACTCCCGGCCAAAAGCGCACCCGTGACAGACTAAAAGCAATCGGGGAGGTCTAGACTGTGTATCTAGACACTCAACACGATCAACTCTGACGGCTTCAAAGAGTTCAACAGTACACTCACGAAGACCAATTCCAGATAAGATCAAACCCGAAGCATCAACAGTCCAGTCATAAAACGCGAACACGGCTAAGATCCAAAGTATTCCGAAATCCGTCCCATTCAACTGCGGAATATCAGAAACTTTGGAGGGGGTTCTGTAGGCTGTCTAAAAATGACTAACAGACCAGCCATTAAGGAAGCAGAGTCTCAAGCTCTAGACGCGAGAAATCGATGCTCGCGCCTCAGCATTAAGACGCGTTGGCTCTACACCCGCGTCACAACGTTCAGACGCGTCGGCCCGAAGCCCGCGTCTCAGCATCAAGACGCGTCGGCCCGAAGCCCGCGTCTCAGCATCAAGGCGCATCGGCCCGACGCCCTCGCCTCAGCATCCAGACGTGAAGGCCCGAAACCGCGTCTCAAGGCGCGTTTGGCTCGACGCCCGCGTCTCAAACTTCAAGGCGCGTTTGGCCCAACGCCCGCGTCTCAGTTGCAACTGCCCTGATTGCGGGGCCAGTCACCGCGCATGTAGCGGGTAGTGGCCCCTCATTCGGGAGCGTTTTCAGGAGGCACCTTCACCCCCTGAGACCCCTATAAATAGCCTTGTTTGCTATGAAGAGGGATCGAAGCTGGAGAGGATCGAAACTTGGGCAGAAGATCGGAGTTTTGAAGGGAGAGAGCTTTGAGATAAGGCATCATCAAAATCGATCGAATCCAGGCAGGAGGATCATCAAGAGAGAAGCACGACTCTTCAGCGAGCTTACTGAGTACTAGCCGCTCTTCGCCTACCTCCTCTTTGAGAGTTTTGGTAGACGGAGCTGAGTTACTCTTTCTACCGACCGAAGAGAAGACCCCCGACGGTCCAGGACGGTCATCTGGTCAACGGAGAACAAGATTCACTCTCCATCGCCACACGAAGAACCCAGCCTTAAACAAAGGGAAGATTCAGACATCCTCCCTCCCTTGTAACTGGAAAAGAGGGAAGAGTAGTTCTTTTGGTTGTAATCATTTCGCTTGAATCAAGGAAATCTTTTACAGCTAAAACCACTTTCTCAGACCACCAGGATTTTCCGGCACCCTACAGGTATCACCAATAAAAGGGATGGTACGGGGTGGCAAACGGAATAAGTTAGACCCCGGTATATTGGACCATTTGAAATACTGGAAAGAATTGGACCTCTGGCATATCGGTTAGCTTTACCACCAGATTGAGAAAATACATGACGTATTTCATGTGTCCCAATTGAGGAAGTATGTACCAGATCCGAGCCATGTTCTTAGATACTCACCACTGCAGCTCCAAGACGACTTGTCATGTACTGTGGAGCCGGTTCAAATCCTTGACAGGAAGGAGAAACAACTGCGAAACAAAGCAATCCCTTTAGTGAAGGTTTTATGGAGAAGTAAAGAGATTGAGGAAGCTACCTGGGAATCAGAGGAAGAGATGATGCAGAACTAGCCGCAACTTTTCCAAGGTACGTCCGGCTTCGGGGACGAAGCTCTCTTTTAGGAGGGGAGAATGTAACAACCAAATTTTTATTGTATATAATTTCTCCTCACTTTAAATATTAAGAAATTTGGTTAAAGCATTATATATAGAAGTAGTCACCCCCATAATTTTATGTCGACAAATTAAACTTAATTTATAGACCCACTCCCCTTTTCAATATTTTATTTAATTATTTGATTTTTTTTTTTTGGGTGACCAAAAATGTTTAACATGAAGGCTTATGTGCATGTATTTTGGGCAAATTATGACTTAGGTAATGGTAAAAGAAAATGTTAACCTAATCCATCATATCCCTTAATCACCAATCTTATCCTAATAACTTTTTAGTGGTAAGTATGTATTAGGGGGAAGATTAAAGGGGCTAATATTATTTAATCATCATGCTTATCCTAATAACTTTTTAGAGGTAAGTGTGTTTTAAGGGGGGATTATATGGGCTAATGATCCTTGGAAGTGGGGTTTCCATGTGGCACCTTGAGAGAGTCCTTGGCCATGTGGCATCATGAAGATGCACCACCTAGTTCTTGCAATTCTAAGAAGTTGACCAAGCTTGCCTCTTCATCTTCCTCACTCAAAATTCTACAGAAATTTCTCCCATTTCCTGAAAAATTTTCCTTGCTTTTGTGAAGAAATTTAAGCCTAAAATTCCCCCATTTCACCTCATCCATAGAAATCTAAGAGTTGAAACTAAGGTACCCTCTTCTAGCCCAAATCTCTACTCCTAATAGCTCTGAAGCAAAATCCACAGGAGGGAAGACAGGGGCACAGGCTCACAGCAAGCAGAGCCGCGACTGCACGCGGGACTCTGCTACTTTGCCGCGGAACCGCGGCAAGATAGGGGATTCCGCGGCAATTCCAAGGAGGGGAGGGCTGATTTTGGAGGAGGAGGTTCCTGACAAGTCGTGGAGAAGTTCTAGCACCCTCAATCAGCATTCCCTTGTCGCCCAATTCTCTGTTCCAGAGCTTGGTAACATTGTGAGTAAACCTAACTCTTAGGGTTATAATCCTTTATCCAAAGTTGAAAAACAATAACTAGAAATTTTGTAGATGACTCTCAAGGGTAAAAATATCTGTTCTTGGGTAGTGGTTACTGTTTTTGTGACATCTTTATACTAGATGGAAATCTAAGGAGTATTATCTAGTCACTATGTCCATATATCATGTTGTGATAATTTGAATATGTAATATACATGTTTAGCTCACTATGTAAACTTAAATGAGGGGACTTAGCATATGTAATTCGCTGTTTTGATAATTATTCTTATGTTAAAAGAGATTCAATGGGTATTGCATAGTGATGGTGATTCTATATTAAATATATGTGAAATACATGTGTAGGAGATATGTTCTAACGTAATAGTAAGCCCAAGTGAACCAATTTGATACCTTAATTCGCTGTTTTTCCTAGTCAATATCATGATGGTCAAATTATTATGGATATAGCCTAATCTTGGTCCTTCATAATAGAAAATAGGGTGGTGCATTATGTAAAGTCGAGGACTTGCACGAGTAGCACTCCACAATAGTCGACCAATTAACTTGATTCATATGTTTCTTGTTCACTAAAGTGCTCGGGGAAAATACCCCTCTCTACAATACAATATTGTGTTAAGTATTGGCAATTTATGGGATAATGCATATGTTCATGTGGGATGAATGTGGCGTGATTATGATGTTCTTATGATATGGGGTAAATCCCAAACACATGTCTCCTTTCTTTCATTGTTGCATACCATTTCGGACATGACACGTAATTGGTTTCAATTGCTTGTTGTGCATATTGTATATTACCACTGCATGATGTATTTTGTGTTAAGGAGGAAGGGGCCGTGCGGGAGCCGGTAGGAGGGGGAAGACGGGGATTTGATATCTATATATATATACATAAGGAGGAAGGGGCCGTGCGGGAGCCGGTAGGAGGGGGGAAGACGGGGAAACTTATATGTCTTATATGCATATACATATATTATATATATAAGGAGGAAGGGGCCGTGCGGGAGCCGGTAGGAGGTGGAAGACGGGGAAATTCATTTCAGATTGAATGATATTCATATTTGACTGTTAAGTTGCATTTATGTTTGTTAATGCTTGTGTTAAATTAAGTTATCACTCTATGTATACAACGAGCCTAATTGATGTGAGTGGACTCACCTATGAAGACATTACACATGCGCATACATTATATCTTTGTATCTTGACATTGTTAAATGCAACCTTTGGTAGTGTAGGCATGTAGACCATATATGTATGGAACTTGGAATAAGTAAGGCAACTTGTACAAACTGTCGTTTATAAGACTCATCATATATTACTTCTTTTAAATTGATTATCTTGTGAAATTATTGTACTAATTCCCTATGATATGGTTTACTCATTGAGCTGTCGAGCTCATTGGATTTTCTTTACATCTTTTCAGGTTTGGATAAAGGTAAGGGACCCCTCTAATGGAAAGGCTAAGTTATGGATGGCATGATGTATTGTAGTATCATTTTGGTTTTGCTATATGATTTTATATGTGTAGGTATAGACCCTATGGAAGCCTTTATTGAAAAATATGTTAAGTTGTACTTGATGTATATTTTATCCTTGTAGCAGTTGAGACCTTTGTCTTGTATGTGATACTATGTTCTGGGTTTGTGTATCCCTTAGATATGTATGCCTTGGAATTTTGGATCGATGGCATATATGGGGATGCAAACTGTTGGAATGTAACTCTTGAAATGTTGATGTAAAGACTATGTTTGCAATGGAAAGAACCAAGTCATGATATATGTTGTGGTTAAGGATTGGTATATGTGATTGATAAGTAGGCCGGGTGTGCCGAAATTATTGGTGATCTAAGTAGGCCTTCGAGCCGAAATCTTGATTATTGTAAGTGAGAAATAAAGGAATTTTAAGGATGATGCTGCCAAAATTTTTCTCACTTAAGGTTAACGGAGATAAATGTTGTTGTAGGCCTAATCTTGTTTATTAGAAACTGGGGCCGTTACAAGGGGGATCGAAGAGATTAGCCTCAGATTGTCGAGTGCTTTTCAACTTGCGAGAGTTCTCCTTGCTTCGCAAAGCTGAGACGCAAGGTTCTGAGACGTGGGGCTCATGAACGCATCTCTTGCATCGTGGCTCTGAAACGCGAGTCTGGCGTCTCTGCTGAGAAGAGACGCGGCTCTCGCGTTGCTGATTGTCGCATCTGGGTAGAGATGCTTGAGAAATACAGGGCTGCTAGGTCCCGCGTACAGAGGCGCGGGTCTCGTGTCTTTGATAAAGAGCACGAACTTAGCGTTGCTGCTTGTGGCGTTTGGGAAGCGGTGCTTCAGAAACGCGAACTTGGTGAATCTCACATTTAGGTTGCCAAACGCGGACTTCACGTGTCCGACATGGTTCAGAAGAGACGCGGGTCTGAACCTCGCGTCCTACCTCTGTTGGACAAACAGTTGTCCCAACTTATAGTTGACGCGCAGGCCGCCTCTATCGCCGTTCGCCATTCCGGTTACGTCGTGTGGGTTGAAGGGAACCCCCGGTAACCTGGCGCTAAGGAAGGGGATGAACAAGCTGAACATCAGGAATGTTAACCACGCGGGTCTCCTGGGAGACGTTGACGCGGACGTTATGCATGATGCGATTAGCCACGACATCCTTCTCACCAGTCGCATCTGAGATGATCTCAGAGCGGACTTGAGAGCAAATCCCCGAAGAGACTTTGCGGTAGACCCGCGCCTTAGGGCTCTTGGAGCCAGAAGAGAGGAACTCTTCATACTTCGCCTGGTCGAACTCCATGACAAGTGATTCGACCGTTTTTCCCATACAGGTGATGTCACAACTTGCTCGTCAATAGAGAAAGTAGTCCCTAGCGGAGTCGCCATCTCTTGTTTGGTGGGAGAAAGTTCCTCGTAAAATTTTCTTGAATCAACGAAGAATTACAACGGATCAATACTCCTACTACAATGGAGGGAAGATGTTTAGACTTGAATCTCCCCTTTGTTTAGTGCTGGGTTCTTGATATGGCGGTGGAAAGTGAATCTTGTTTTCCGTTGACCGGGTGAACGTCAGGACCTCTTGGGAATCCTCTCTTTGGATAGCAGACGGAGTAACACAGCTCCTATCCACCAAGAATCTCAAAGAGATTGTAGGCAAAGACAAACTTGTACGCAGCAAGTTGTTAGAAGAGTTGAACTCTCTCTTTCCTTTCAGTGGAGGTTCAAGAATTATCCGATCGACCGACCCCTTCTCCATAGCAAACGGGGCTATTTGTAGAGGTTTCAGGGGTGAATGTGACCCCTAAAAACGCTCCGTAATGGGGGTTAACTCCCTCATTACGTGGGCAGTAATTGACCCAATAACGAGGGCAGTTATAACCGAGATGCGGGTTTTGAGCCTTGCGCCTTGTTGCTGAAGTGATGCTGAGACGCGGGTTTCGACCCTCGCGTTTTGGTGCTGCAGTGATGCTGAGACGCGGGTTTCGTCCTTCGTTGTCTCAGTGCTGCAGTGATGCTGAGACGCGGGTTTCGACCCTCGTGTCTCAGTGCTGCAGTGATGCTGAGACGCGGGTTTCGACCATCGCGTCTTGGTGCTGCAGTGATGGCTATGATTAGCCCTGTGCTGGAGTTTGGACTCTATTTTCTGATGACTTGTCTTTAGTGATTTTTAGACAGCCTAAAGCAGCTTCAACACAGGGCGCTTAAAGTCCCCTTAACTGCAAGTCTAAATTGGAACCATGAGGATATGAAGCCTCTCTGGCTCTGCCCAACCAGAGAGCGCTTGTCTTCAGCGCTAAGTTCGCTCCTCTGAGCGAAGTTAAGGGAGTATCTCCGAGTACTGATAGCGTTGCTTATGTAGCTTCAGCACTTAGAGATGCTACCAAAATCCCTAGCCGCAAGGCTAGAACTAAAGCATTGTATAATGCTAGTTGTCTTCGTCGCAACGCGAAGATCGAAGCACCATTGTATGCTAAAAGTGAAGCTACCATAGCTTCGCTCTCAGCGCTTTCTAGCGCTAAGCTTGCATTAGGAGGCGGAGCTAAAAGCTTTGCTTCATTGAGCGAAACTCATGCTATAAGTGAAGCTATTTCAACTTCACCTATGGTTAAAAGGAGAAATTTAAAGAATATGGTCCTCCAGCTTGAGCAACCTAGTACACGACCTCCTCAAGCCTCTATACTAGACCGCTTAAGCTCGGTTAATTCTGATCTGCGAGAGTTCTTAATTAACAAACGAAAGTTCTGTTGTGAAGAACTAAGCCATACTTCTCCCTCCCGCTGTGAGCAAGTAGGGTGCCAGTTGGTGACGATCTATTCAGTCCATTGCCGACTAGAGCCAGTCCCCGTCACTCTTACAGCCTGACAATCAATTTTAACCGACTATCAATTTAAGCCCCGTGAAGCCTCAGAAAAAGAATAAAGCACGAAATGTGCCAGATCTTCCCTCAGCTTCCATCAACATGATAGGAAGGGGGCATGAACCCCTCAGGGCCAGACGACAGAGACATGATATAAATTCTTTTTCGTTCAGTTTTCCAGATTCGGACTATAGCCCCAGTTTGGGCCAAGTCAAAGTAGGGCAAGAGGGTGCATTTTGAGGCACAAGATCTAGGGTAGCAATACCCTATAATTATGAACAACCATCCTCTTCAACTGGGTGATGTTACCGGAATCACTAAAAAGTCTCTTCCAATGGTCTGATGATGAGGGAGAAGCTAGTGGATATGCCTCTTTAGCCACAGTCAGCTCTGTGCAGACAGGCAGAGTGTCGGCTAACATGACTGACAACAACAATGATGATCTTCGTCAATGGATGGAGGCGCAAGAACAAACTTACAGGGCACAGTAAGAAGCTTTGGACAATATTCAACAGATGCTAGCTCAACTCCAAACCATTCGAAATAACAATGACACCGGGAGCAACCATAATGAGGAAGAGCATAATGATGATGAATGTTCTAAGACTGAGAAGTCGAAGGAAAGTTTCTCAATTGATGTCGAGGTCATTAAGAGCATCGAGGCTCATATTGTATCCCTAACTCAGAGGGATGAGCTGAAGAAGGTAGGAATGACTCGCCCTTACCCACTTAAATGGGATTCGGTGCCATACCCAGCGAAATTCAAGCCACTTACGTTACATACGTATGATGGTAAGAGTTCGCCGAACCAGCATATATCTATTACTTCCTGTCCCAGACTGGTAACATATTAGATAATGACGCTATCATAGTCAGATTGTTTATCGGTACTCTCAAGTAGTGGCCTTTGACTAGTTCAAAAGCCTTCCATCGGGTTCCATCAATTCTTGGATCGATTTGGAGACTCGGTTCCTTTCTTACTTCTATGAGGATGACACCGAGGTAACCATGGATAAGCTCCTTTCCATAGTACAAAAGAAGGGAGACAATCCGTGACTACATTGAGAGATTCAGGAATCTATCTCTGACATGTCCAGCAGGGATGCCATTGCCTTTGTTACTGTATACATGTAGACACAACTTTCTGGATCAAGTGGAGATTCGCATGGGAGCTGTTAAGGCCCACACTTGAAAAGAGCTTGTTGAGCAAGCTGAAATAGCTGAGAAGTCAGCTAAAAAGTTTGAGTCTTCCATGCCTAAAGGCAAATGGGGTAACCAACAAAGGACGTGGTGAAGTAGCACAATCTTCCCAATCAAAAGGGAAAGAAATCATGTCTGTGGAGTTATCAGGAGAAACTCCACCCAAAACCAAGAAGAGTAGTGCCGGTAATCAGGAGTTCAAGTTTCCTCTGAAACAGTACTCCTTCAAAGATGAGTGATTGTATTTATCATCACTTTTACTCATATATCCTTGATCATTCCTTTATTAATTAATACTATTAACCCCTTTTTTGATTATGGTGTGTAGTTACTTAAATGAAAGGATAAAGATACAAGAAGCTTCATTTTATTCCTAATCCTATCTAATTTTGGATTTTAAATTAAATTGAATCCAAAGGAGGAAAGGATTATTAATCTTCATCTCCTATTCAAGTTCAAATTCAGAAGATAAAGTCTTAGAAGATGAAGGGGGTAAAGCTAATCCTAAAAGAGAAAAGGAGGATAATTCAAATTAAATGGAGTTCAAAATCAATTAAGACTCAGATTCTGACTGTACACCTTTTAGTATTCAGATCATAACTTTTTCTACAGATATTCAAATCTGATGATTCAAAGTGCTACAAAAAGAAGACGTGAAGAACTACAATTCTTCTGTTTATCACTCTGTCAAATTCAGTCGTTTGATGAGTCATATTTAGTAAATAACACACCAACTTGCTGCAGGATTGAATTCCTTATTAAATTATGAAACCTTCTAATTTGTATCCTATTGTGATTAGATTTGAGGCCTATTTAAAGAGCTGAAATCTCTCATTATGAGGCATCTCCACATCAGAGATCATAACTTAGGATTTTTCTTTTAATCTCTTCTCCAAATTTCTTTTGTATTTTTTAGATTTTATAGTTCTACTTCAAGATTTTTGAGAAGGAGAAGCCATTGTAATTCGAGGTGAAATATTAATATAAGGTGCTTTCTTTCTTTTCATATCTCTTTTATTATTTACTTTATTTTTACTTTTTCTTATTTTTCTTATTTCTTGCTCTCTTTTACTTATCATGTTCATCATGAGTAGCTAGATTTTTCTTATAGCTTGCTAAGACGTCACCACCATCACATCTAATGTCTAGTAGATAACCAGATTAGATCATATACATGCCTGCTCAAATCTTTATTCTTAAAGACTCATTAGGATAAGCAACTATTTTAAACACTTTTTTATTGTTCTTCTTAATCTATACTTGATAAATATCTTGATATTATAATGTTCAACTTTAATAAGTGTTAGGGTTAAAGATTTGCATGCACTTTCTAATGATCTTTCTTACTTTATACTTAACAGACAATCTTGATATTGTAATGTTACATCTTGGTTAGTGTCATTTCAACCCGTATTCTAGTTTTCCTCCTATGTATCTTACTTGATTTTGTGGTAGAATATCATGTTTAGGATTTAAAGTGAAGTAATTATCTATCTATTATTAGCATGTATGGTGGTTGATTATTAGTAAGCTGTGAACCTTTCTTTTAGTTTGTTTCTTTATCCACATACAATCCATCTCCTCTTTTTCACGTTCTTTAAACAGAGGAGATAAAAAGAAGACAATATTATCGAAAAGCTTCCATCGCATCTCTCCCTGAGGTTCGACCCGTTTAGCTCTTGCTACAGCGGATAAATTGCAAAAATTCAGAGTTTAAACCAATCACATATACTTTTCATATACTCTATTTTGTGCAATCAATGAGCAAGCAGTTACAATTTTTCACTTGCTCCAAAAGGGCGGTAAGTTGAAGCTTCTAGAGGTTCAACGCCCTAATGAAGTGGGATGTACGAACGATCTCAACTATTACCTCTTTCATAGGATAGTTCATCGTCCTACCAATAAATATTTTGTCCTCAAGGATAAAATTCAAGCTCTTGTCGACACTGGATTTCTGATTTTGAAGTCAAAACAGAAGAAAGTCACTGCGAATATGGTGACTCTTGAGTTCGACACTTTTTCAAAGGTTACTATTCCTGACAGAAATGCTCTAGTCCCAGAGACACGACTGAAGGTAAGTTATCCTTCAGCAAAGCAGCAAGAGACTAAAGGCCTCATTCCAATGACATTGAAGAACGGGAAAATCATGTGGGTGCACCCGGCTCTTACCAATGGGACTCAAAGAAACCCAAGCTCAAGGAAAAATTCTGTAACGTCATCTCTGTCTTTCCAGATGATGACAACATAATAATAGCTTCTCTCAGTGACTCTGAAGAGCATACTTTGACAGCACAGGACGCTGCACCTCAATCAATAGGTGCTCGATCTGGGAAATCATACCTAAGACAGTACAAGAAAATCACTGACAAGACACAATAGCCAATGACATCATGGAAAGTACCTGTCCAGCTTCAGCTCCAGCACCAGGAAAAGAAAAGCAAAAAGAAGTCCGATTTGACCGACTATTGAAGAAAACTTCGGGTCCCGGACTTGATGCCCCCTTTCTGCTTTGATATACTGGCACAACTAGCTAATATTCCAGCTCGGATCACTATACACAAGCTGCTTCGCCTCTCGAAGGAGACAAAAGAGGTTGTGCTGGCTAATTCAGATCATTTTTGATATATATGTCAGAGGCAACTGAAGATAACAATCAACCCTTGTGCCCTAAATGTCATCATGTACAGCCAAAAATGCCTGCCATCACCTTTACTGCTGAGGACATGCTCCTCAAAGATAATAACTGGATCGACCCTTGTATTATACTGGATACATAGGCTCGACATGTATTGAGAGGATACAGGTTGATCTAGGGTCTGCACTTCGGCTCTGAACCACGTGACCAAAAATTCAGGGCAACTGGCCCTAATTTTGCCACGTTTCCTCCAGGCTGCCACGGTATTTTTGTGGGCCCACACGTTAATTTTCGACGTGTGTCTTTGTCTCGTCTTCCAGATCCTTCCTATCCCTATAAATATTGCATTTATGAACCTGAGACACAAGTCCTGAGAGCAGTAGCTATTTTCTCTCTTTTAGTGTAGTATAGGTGTTCTTCTTCTCTTTCCTTTTCTTTTGCATTTTGTTTTAGATCTTGTAGTAGCGCTGAGATAATTCAGAGAGATAGAGAGATATTGATGTAATAGATGGTGACAATCTATGTAAATGTGTCTTCTTTCTTCTCCATTGTAATCTTCTCCATCTTCTACATGATGCTTAACTAGTTTTTCTTCTCATGGCAATCAATTACTATCTACTAACTAGCAAACAACTTACTTGATAATCTACATGAATCTAATAGCATCTACAAGGCCTCGCTCTTGCAAGACCCATTGATAGCTCAAGATGATGGATTCTAACATTATAACATCTAACCCACTAACAAGCTAACTTGCAATGTCTTCTTTATTTCAGCTCATCTCTAACTGGCTTTGATGATCTAATAGTAACTTGTATTTTGATTGTGTGGTATGGATATGTGATTTGAATGTGAAAGAAACTTCTTATGAGCCATGCTTTGTATCATCTCTTGAAGCCAAGGACTAGTGAAGGCCAAGGATCCATGTGAGGCAACTATCACCTTAGAGGTTAGTATGGTTAGTGGAGCAATTAGTAGTTAATAACCATGAGTTTTCTTTCATAGCTTTCTTCTTTCTTTTTACTTTGTTTTAAAAATAATTTACTAAATCTTTTTATCACTTTCCTATCGTTGTTTTCACCATCTTCTTAGTTCATTCTTGTTTTTATCTTCTTCACTATTGTTTTTATTTTCTTTACCACAAGTTTTATCTTCTCTTTTCCTATTTTGTTTTTAAACCCACTTTCTAAATCACTCCACTTTCTATTTCATTTTTATTTTCTTGTTTTCTTTTACCGATTCACAGCCACTTCTCATTTGTTTTCACTTCGTTAATTTCATCGCCTTCTCCATCTATCACTTCTGAATTTCTTTTCTTTTTCTTTTTGTCATTCTTTAATAAAGAAGAAATTGTTAACATACGATGTGAACGGACCGTTAATGGTTCTATCGCCTCCCGTCCCTGTGGATTCGACCCGTTGAGCCAATGCTATAACAAAAGTATCGAGGGAACATTAGCACACACGCATTTACACTAATTTCATAAAACACACATTTTCAAATGTTGGTTTCACCCTGATCAAAAAAAATTGGCGCCGTTGTCGGGATTGGAATGGTTTAAATTCACATTTTTGTTAACATTTTCTTCTCTATTTTGGTGTGCAGGTCAATTTTTACAGGAACTGAATATTGAATAACACTGATTAGTATTGTAGCTCTCTGCTCTTGAAAGCAGGGACCCAGCTTTCAAAAAAAAGTCGTGCAAACGCGACTTTAGCCGCGGTTTTGCGGCAATTTTGTGGCAAAATTTTTTCTTGTTTTGCTGGAATGTGCAAATTGTAATAGCTAGTGGACTTGTACTGTTATTTTTCTGCTTTGATTGCCTGATACCGCAATAAAGTAAAGAACTAAAGTACGATAATTGGACGCTTTTTAAAACAGTTTAGATATTTGCATTTAGACATGTGTCAATTTCAATTCCAATATACTTATTTTGTTCTGTTGTTGTGTCTAGACTGAGGTGTACATATGGCATTGCATATAGCATAGGACAAATACGTGGATGATTTACTCGCTTTGTGTTATATTTTTATCTATATTGCACACTTGCACAAATTGAAATTAAGGATAAAACCCAATACAAGATAAGATGGAGAATTTATCACCCTTCCTTAACCCAAAAACTACCTCCCTACACACATAACCCAAGCCCTAATCTAAAAATTGATAGACGTTGGCCCTGAGAGACATCTCGGACTCATTAAGAGATTGATCAAGGGTAGAACTTGTTTTGAATCTTACTCTTGTAAAATCGGTGTTTAAGGTTGGGGATTAAGAGTTACGTCTCGAAGATAACGTGGTTTGGCGTAATTAAGGCCCGTTGCTTACGCACGGATACCTCCCACTGTATTTTGCCCCTATCTGGCCGATTAGCTTGTGGTTGGATTCATACAACAACCTCCCCAGGGTAATTGAGCAGTTAGGAGTCGTCTAGGTCAACCTTAGTATTGCTTTGGTTTTGATTTTTTTTCCTTTCTTTTTGTTTGTTTTTTGCCTTTTCTTTTTTGTTTGTGTTTTGTTTATGAAATAGATTTCAACAATAATACTTCCAACTTCAATATAAATCCATATTTCAGCGCATTTGACTCGGATAATTCCAACCCGATTTTTTACAATATGAACCAACCAAATACACCGGGTTGGACTTATCCGAATCAATACAACCCATACCCCCAATCTTATGATCATAATTTCCAAAATAATTTCTACTCTTTACAGAGTCAAAGGGGATTCATCTCCCCTGAGTCAAATTTTCAACCACCTTGTCCATAATTTTCACAATTTTCACAATAATCATTCCCCAATTTTGTTTCCTATACTCCTTTTCTAGAACCACAAATTGAAGAAAAATTCGAGTTAGAAAAGAGTACAGAAACCAACATGCAAGAGGCCGAGCGACAATTTCAGAAAATGTTGGCCTCCCCAATTCCACAATATTACCAAGATTCATATTCATTATCTTCAGTTTAAAATAGAAAACCATCAATCCTAGAAATTAGTATACGTGAGTCTGAACAACATCGCAAAATCTGATGGACTTACTATTTCATTACAATTTTCAAAACAAATCTTCATCTTTTCAAGCCCAATCGCAACAAAATGATGAACCAATCGACTATGAAAAGCTGCTTGAAGTCATGATTCATATTCAAATTGCTCATAATTATGACATAAATTTAATGGTAAAAACTCTCCATTCTCACCCTTTGACCATTCCTAATGTCATTAACCATTCTGTTAGAGCCAAAAAAATCATGTTATTTTAGAAATCAAAATTCAATTTCAGCACACCCATTTGAACTTGACTAATATCAGAATTTTGAGAACCGCATTGATATTTTGGCAAGTTATTCATTTCTTGAGATTGAACTTGAGAATGAATATGATCCTGAACCTCAACCTGACAATTCAATTATATTTCTTGATTCAATATCGACTCCAATATCTTTGCCTGATTTCAATCCTTTTTCCAGTCAGTATTAGATCATGTGCCCATTCATCATGAAATTGAATCAACAATCTTTTATGTCATCATATTAAACTTGACCAATATCATACTTTTAAAAGTCTTATTATCAAATTGGCAAGTTCTCATTTTTATAAAATTGAACTCAGATAAGAATGTGACTTCAATCCTCAAATTTGTGATCCAGTTCAAATTTCTGAATCAATATTGACTCCTATTTTGCTACCCAAATTGGGCAGCATTTTAGAGTCAATTTTGATTCTCATACCTGTCATTCTTGAACTTGAATCACCAATCTTAGAAAGTTACATTCTATTGGGGGAAAATAAATATGGATTAGAGTTTCAACTTCTTGATTTGAACCCACTTCCTAAACAAATTTTGACTCCCGAACTTTTACTTGACTTCAGTCAATTTCCTGAGTCGATTGTAGTTCATGTCCTTCCTGATTCAGATCAATCATTTTATCTTTTCATACTCCATTTTGGGACAAAGGTGTAGAAAATAATGACTCTGAAATTATTTTGAAAATTTAAAAATTAGATGGGATAAAATTCATAATAAAAATCATTCATATATACATCATTTTAATAGGTTGTATTATAGAGATCATTAATGGGTTCCTCCAGAGACCACATTCATTAGATTGGGCCGCATTTTGTGGACCAATCAGACCACCACCAGAACCACCACCTTGAGATGATTTTTTCTTCCCTCTCTATTTGTTTCACACATATATACATTCACGAATCATTGAGGACAATGCATGAAATAAGTGTGGGTAGGGTCTACTAACGTAGAGTTTTTAAATTTTCTTTCTTTTTCACTTCCTTTAGGATATTCTTAAAATTTTTCCTTTTTGTATAGAAATTTTTCCTTTCTTTAAAAACTTTTTGAAGCAAGGGACATAGTTTTGATCTATTTTTAAGAAAATTAAAATGATCTTAGAAATTAAGAAAATTTTAATTATGAAATCTTAAACCTAGTCGAAATAATGGAAATTGTTTAAGATTATAGGTTAAGTATAAAAGATTGGAGAGATAATTTTAACTTGAATTTTTGCCTTAAATAGTATGCAATTCATACTTACACAATTTTTGGGATGAAAACTAAGACCTCAAATACCATAAAGCAAATAAAAAAATATGGTATATATGAAAAAATATTACTTATTAAGCAGGATAACTATGCCTCAAGAAGCATGATTATTCACGCCTAACGGTGGTCAAAAGAAATAAATAATCTCTCTTAATTTTGTGGCCTTTTTTACTCAAGTCCTTAAACCTGAGGGATATTTTTGTTGGTCCAAAGGCCCATCACTCTAATTTGATGATGATTAACTCATATAGTTATAGTACTAATGATCATGTGTTTATTTAGTCTCAGATATTTGATCAAAATCTTAGTAGGTGTTTAGCTTCAACAAAGGATTCAAAATCAAGTTTTGGAGCTAGCACGTGTTAATTCAAGAGCTCGCGCATCAAGGTTGCATCAAGTACTCAAGATGAGTCTAGCTCATGGATCAAGGTTTGGACCAAGTCAATAAGGAGAAGAAGATTTTCAAGAGAAGATTTTCAAGGGGACTTGAATCATGATTGTAAGTGTTAAGATGTTTTGTTTTAAATAAGATGTAAAGGATAGATTAGTTGTGGATTGCTCAAGTTCATACACACACAAGATTTACATGTATTTTCATAAAACAGTTTTGAGTTTAGAAAAATACCGTTTTGGCTTTTGAGCTTCATGGTATACATCTTTATATTTCATGATTAGAGTTCATCAAAATGAGTTTATATGGTTTATATGTGTTTTGGATTTCATCCATGCACATTGTTGGTCCAAATGTTTAGAAAAACTTATTTGATGTTTTTTATATCATGTGTTTGAGTTTTGGATTTATCAAAACTTATTTTAGAGCTTATTGTCAAAAACATAGATATTTCATCTCATATGTGTATTGGATCATATCCATACACATTAAGCTTCAAAAGTGTTTAAGATATCTTGTTTTTATATTTAGAGAAGTTTTGAAAAAAATCATTTTTCAATTTGGAGATTGATTTTGAAAAATAGAGATTTTTGTTTAAGGCAAAATTTCTATTTTACAAAAATGGTTCAATATGTTTGTAATATGTGTTAAATTTTGATCAAACATGTTTGTACATCAAAGTATTTCAATGAACCTATTTTTGTAAATTTTATGTGATTTTATGGGAATTTATAAGATTTTATTAAACCAAGTTTTAATCCCAAAAGATATTTGACCTGGCCTTTCGACCGGGCAGTTGACCGATGTGCACAAAACGTGCACGGCCATTTGGCTAGTGGGCCGGTCGACCGGGCGATCGACCGGCCTTGATCTGGTCTCGGTCGACCAGGCAGTCAAACGGTAGGTCAAAGCCTAGGATCGATCGATCAGGCGGTCGACCGGCAGGCTGCAATAGTCAGAAATCTGACCGTTGGCCGGTCGATCGGCCGGTCGACTGACAGTAGGATCTGCTGCTGACTTTTACCCAACAGCTAGTTTTTGGGACTCTATAAATTGGGGCTGTTTTGGGTTGTTTTAATCAAGATTTCAAGAGAGTTTTTGAGCTAATTTTTTCTACCTATTTTAGAAATTTTCTCCACTTATTTTAGAACTAATTCTTCCATATCAAAAAGAGAGTTTTCTAGAGTGTTTTTCAAAAGTGATTTCTTATGTTTTTCACCACATCTCTATCCTAGTTTTTCTCACACATACTGTAACACCCCGTTCCTGGAAAACGTACGTAGATACGTATTCTGATTTTTCTAACATATTTCTTTAATTTATCTTGTATTTGTTTTATGATTATTAGTGTGATTGTTTTCTATAGGATTTGGATTCGTGGACTCGGAGTCAGCCCTAGTCTGAACCGGGGACCCGAACCTAGTGCATTGCTCGAATTGGCATTTCTGATAATCTGATTTGACCGATTTTAGTTTGAAACATCGTTTTCCAATATTTTAGATTTTTCATGATTTTCTGGAATTTTTCAGAATTATTTGCAAAATCTCCAAAACTGGTGTTGGTCGGCATCGCTGACTGATTCCCGGATTTTTAATTTTCAAATGGAATTGAATTTTTAAAACGGCTTTCAGGTTGCTTCTTATAATTTCATTTTTTATCTAAATTCATTTTTTGAGATTTTCAGAATCTATCGAAAATCCACCGGTTTTGGTGTCGACCGGTACCGCCGGAAGATTCCAAGATTTTTAATTTGAAATTTATATTGAATTTCTTGAATCCGATTTCACCAGGCATCTTAAAATATTATTTTATATTTTTGAGAATTTTTCGGAACGATTCTGAAACAGTCAAATTTTTACTCTATTTAAATAATATTATTTTCCCTTCACTCTTCATTATCTTCCCCTCCCACAGTCAACTCTGACAGCCCACCCCCCCCCCAATCACATCACCTGCCATCCATGTCCCATCACATCAATTTTCCTTTTTAAATAACTATCTCCCCCCATTTTTTTCAATAAATCCTTTTTTTCTTTTTCTTTTTCCTTTTTCTTTTCCTTTTCCTTTTTCCCATTCTTCTTTTCTCCTTCTTCTCCTGGAACCCAACGACCGCCGCATCCTCCTCCTCCTTCTTCCCCCAAATTCTCTCCCTCTCTCCCTTCAACCTCTAATCTCTCTCTAAATTCTCTCTCTCCATCTCCTCCTCTTTCTTCTCTACCCTTCAATTTCTCCCACCTCTCTCTCTCTTCCTCCCCAAGAACCGGCCACCACCACCATCAACGCTGTAACCCCCTGATCTCTGATGTACGTATCACAGTATTAGTACGCGATACGACGTATAATGTTGATTTGACTTTTTTGGTAGTCAGATTGAGCCGATTTCAGTTTCAAATATCATTTTCTAATATTTTAGATTTTTCAGGATTTTCTGGAATTTTTCTGGATTATTTTGGAAAATCTCCGTAGTCGGTGTCGACCGATACCGATAATCGGCTCTACAATTTTTATTTCACAAACGGAGTAGAATTTTGAGAATCCGCTTTCACCTTGTGTCTGAGAATCATATGATCTACGTTAGGCCATTTTTGAGGATTTTTCTGAATTTATGAAAAATTGGGCCAAACCAGTGTCGCCCGGTGTCGGTAATACACTTCAGGATTTTTAACTTGCAAACCGAAGACGATTTCTAGAATCCGGTTTCATATCCCCCCTCAGCGTAATCTTCTCTATTTTATGTAATTTTTGGGCACCGTTCGGAGCTAGTCAATTTTTAACCCTAATAAAATAATATAAATAACTCATTTTCATTTTCTTTTTCTTTTTCTCTTTTCTTTTCTTTTCTTTTCTTTCTCTTCTTCTCTGGATTCTTCTCCACCCACCGACTTACCCATCCACCGCCATCTCTTTCTCCTTCTTTTTAAACCATCTCTCCCCCCTAACTCTCTCTCTCTCACACAGCCCCACACCCTCTCTCTCTCTCTCCTCTCTTCTCTCTTCTCTCTCTCTTCCCTCTCACTCACTCTCTCTCTCCCAATTCATTCCCTCTCTCTCTCTCCATGCCTGGGGTGGGCCTGACCCACGCCCGCGGCCCGGCCAAGCGCCGCCCGGGCGCTGCCGACTCCCAGCCCGGCGCGCCGCCGGTGGCGCGCGTCCCCGGCCGGCGCCACCGCGCCCCCAGCCGCGCGCGCCTCACCTCCGGCCGCCGCCCCTCCTTTTCTTCTTCTCCTTTTCTTCTTCTTTTTCTTCTTCTTCTTCTTCCTATTCTTTCTTCTCTCTCTCTCTCTCCTCCGCCGCTGGCGACCAGGTCCGCCGCCGGCGGGTCGCCCTCGCCGCCGGCCAGCTTGGTTGGCCGGCCGGTTAGCAGGCGGCAGCAGCAGAGACAGCTGCTGCCGCTGCTGTTGTTTCTTTGTGGTTTGGGTAGAACCCAAACCCATTAACCCTATTGGGTTAAATTGAAACCCAATAACCCGTTAACCCTATAAACCCATTAACCCATTTAACTTAAGTTAATTGGGTATGGGTTATGGATCTGAACCCGACCCGTTAACAGCCCAAACCCGCATCCAAAACCCAATAAAGATAAAATTACAGAAAACCCCCTGCTCCATTTTATTAATTGCATTTGAAATATTTTTATTTCATATTTAACCCATTTCTATTAATTTTAGTGTTCGGGCGATATCTGGAGCATCCGGACTCCGATTTGGCCAATTCTGGATCCGTTGCGATCGTGGGAAAGAGAGCTACCTTCCATGGCCAGTTTGTAAGTGTTTTCTTTGATAAATTATATTTTACCATGTTTAGTGAAATTGATTGATTGCTTTCAGTGATAAATCTTGATTATGGATAAAACACGGTAACTATTAATTATTAACTTGTAATTATTGGAAACTCATTGTACTCGAAATAACCTATAATATTGTAAGGTATTTCCTGATTTAATATAAATATAGGTGATGTAATAATAATAACAATAAATACTAACATAGACAACTCGGACACAGTAATCATACCTGGACAGCCACTGACACTCGGGCCACTGTTTCACCATATTCTTGGACACTATTATTTCATGTATTGTATCACAGTTAGATAACTATCGTCACATGTATACTGATCCACAGATTACTCGACACTGTCACTAGATATGAATGCTGGACACCATTATTTCATGCACTGGTTTCATCATTACACGGATACTGTAAGTTCACTGGACATGGTATTACATTATACACTGACCACTGTTATTACATGTACTATCACAGAGATATTACACGGATTATTGCTACACATATATGTTCCCCTGGTACACGGATATACCAATGCACGGACTACCGCATGTCATATTATTGTGATCATCGTTACATGGATTCTCGGCATATCACCGTTACACATGCATGTATGGTTTCTTTATTCTTATCATATAAGCTCCCCGTTCATATTACATGTATTATTGTTCCATGTTATCCCGGTATTCCTATTATATGCTTATTTCCTGTTACTGATATTATATTCCCGTTACTGGATACATGAGCTGTTGATATGCGATATGTGGAATCCCACATCTATTGTTCCCGTTTCCCGTTATCGTGTTTTGTGCAATCAACAGAGCTCATGTCATGTTATCGTGTTACATGTACCATATCCTGTACTTGTTCTTGATATACTGTATAAGGAAAGATAATACAGATAACTTGGGTATGAGGGAGACTTGACGGTTGACTAGATCTTGTCGGGTGGATGTCTGGATCCATTGTTTGTCCCACTGCAGGGGACGGGGTAGTGCTGGCTACCATCTGTTACTCATGAGCTCCTGTTTTCCGTTATTGTTTTAGCTCATTGAGTTCCCGTTACATGTTACAGCCTTAGCAGGCTGGTCCTGGTCTCAGCAGTCAGGGGTCTGATAAGGCCGTTGTCCCGGGTATGCACGGGATACACCCACCTGACTAGAGCTCCTCGACCATGTGTTTCCAATTAACATAAGAAACCAGTATACACAATAGTGACGTCGGGAACACTTGTTATTTGATCACTCTCTCGTTTGGATAATGGTACCCATAGGCCATGTCCGGATGGGTTCGACTGGAGTGCGGGCTCCAGTATGAACTGCCAGTGGTATGGGACACTGGAAGAGATTGATTAAAATAGCAGGCGGTACTGATTGTTACTATTGGATAAATCACATGACTTGCCTGATACATGTATTCTATTGTTTAGTTGTACATGTCACTGTACCTGATCATTTATCCGCTATCATGTTACATGTATACTTTGTTACTTTGCCTGGCACATGTTACACTTTCTGTGGTGGCATACTACTCATGTATATGTATACTCTGCATTGCATATCTTCTGTTTTCTGTATACCTGGCAGACATCATTACTGTCTACGCACAACACCGTATTATGGTTATATTGCATATGCCCATCTGCAGGTTCACTTCTATCACGTCACCACTAACATGTTCATTTCTAGCACGTCACCACTAGACAATATTATTTATTATATAAACTGGATACGACATGACCCGATGATAACCGGCTAGGTAGTGATGGTATTAAAAGATGACATGTTTATATATTTCTACTGCTTATTATATGCTTATTATATGGTATCACTAGTACAACATCATGTATTATATATTATTATCGTGCTTGTATTACTATAGTACATATTACTGCCTCCTTTATTTTACCACTCACTAGGTCGCTTTCTGACGACCCTGGATTTGCGTGCCCAGGTTGGAGATTCAAGTTACCGTATTATCAGATAGTACCTTGGAGTCACATAGGAGATTCCTCATTGAGACTATTCATAGGTATCGTGGTGATTTATTTCTGTTATCTTATTTATCCCTGTTTATATATCTGTTATAATCCCTAACCCCTTTCTGCAGGTATTCTTGTACTTATTTCCTGCTGGAACTCTTGTGTATATGGAGGCTATGTCCTGTACTGAGGCTTAACGTACGCGTAAGTGTGTTTTCACCTCGCGTATGTACGTCGCCATAACGTTCCCGTACCTGCAGAATCGGGGCGTTACATAGTGGTATCAGAGCCTAGGTTCACACCTGGTGTGGGTAACCACCTAGATCAATGCTCTGGCTCTTACCAACAGTACAATCAGGTTCAGATGAGAACTCACCAGTATCGGAGCTTGGGAATTCCAGCTATGAGTACAAGAATGCCACTTCATTGAAATTCATTCATTGGTGCTTTTCTCTTCCCTCATTTCAGTGATCAATCAGAATACTCTGATTTCCTTCTTGTTTTCTCTTAATCCTGTGGATTCTGATTCTCATCTTTGACTCATGATACCAATCCTCCACCCTGTTGTCTCTATCAATATCAGAAGGCGCATCGGAATCGTCGTGGGCCCGTAACATTTAGGCTTTGGGGATGAAAATTTTGTCCTCCCACTTGAATTGAAATTTCGAGGACGAAATTTTTTGTAAGGCGTGGAGAAATGTAACCCCCTGATCCCTGATGTACGTATCACAGTATCAGTACGCGATACGACGTATAATATTGATTTGACTTTTCTGGTAGTCAGATTGAGCCGATTTCAGTTTCAAATATCATTTTCTAATATTTTAGATTTTTTAGGATTTTCTGGAATTTTTCTGGATTATTTTAGAAAATCTCCGTAGTCAGTGTCAACCGATACCGATAATCGGCTCTACGATTTTTATTTCACAAACAGAGTAAAATTTTGAGAATCCACTTTCACCTTGTGTCTGAGAATCATATGATCTACATTAGGCTATTTTTGAGGATTTTTCTGAATTTATGAAAAATTGGGCCAAGCCAGTGTCGCCCTGTGTCGGTAATACACTTCAGGATTTTTAGCTTGCAAACCGAAGACGATTTCTAGAATCCGGTTTCATATCCCCCCTCAGCGTAATCTTCTCTATTTTATGTAATTTTTGGGCACCGTTCGGAGCTAGTCAATTTTTGACCCTAATAAAATAATATAAATAACTCATTTTCTTTTTCTTTTTCTTTTTCTCTTTTCTTTTCTTTTCTTTCTCTTCTCTCTGGATTCTTCTCCACCCACCGACTTACCCATCCACCGCCATCTCTTTCTCCTTCTTTTTAAACCATCTCTCCCCCTAACTCTCTCTCACTCTCACACAGCCCCACACCCTCTCTCTCTCTCTCTCCTCTCTCTCTCTCTCTCTCTCTCTTCCCTCTCACTCACTCTCTCTCTCCCAATTCATTCCCTCTCTCTCTCTCCACGCCTGGGGTGGGCCTGACCCACGCCCGCGGCCCGGCCAAGCGCCGCCCGGCGCTACCGACTCCCAGCCCGGCGCGCCGCCGGTGGCGCGCGTCCCCGGCCGGCGCCACCGCGCCCCCAGCTGCGCGCGCCTCACCTCCGACCGCCGCCCCTCCTTTTCTTCTTCTCCTTTTCTTCTTCTTTTTCTTCTTCTTCTTCTTCCTATTCTTTCTTCTCTCTCTCTCCCCCCCCCTCCGCCGCCGGCGACCAGGTCCGCCGCCGGCGGGTCGCCCTCGCCGCCGACCAGCTTGGTTGGCCGGCCGGCTAGCAGGCGGCGGCAGCAGAGACAGCTGCTGCCGCTGTTGTTGTTTCTTTATGGGTTTGGGTAGAACCCAAACCCATTAACCCTATTGGGTTAAATTGAAACCCAATAACCCGTTAACCCTATAAACATATTAACCCATTTAACTTAAGTTAATTGAGTATGGGTTGTGGATCTGGACCCGACCCGTTAACAGCCCAAACCCGCATCCAAAACCCAATAAAGGTAAAATTACAAAAAAACCCCTGCTCCATTTTATTAATTGCATTTGAAATATTTTTATTTCATATTTAACCCATTTCTATTAATTTTAGTGTTCGGGCGATATCTGGAGCATCCGGACTCCGATTTGGCCAATTCTGGATCCGTTGCGATCATGGGAAAGAGAGCTACCTTCCCATGGCTATTTTGTGAGTATTTTTCTTTGATAAATTATATTTTATCATGTTTAGTGAAATTGATTGATTGCTTTCAGTGATAAATCTTGATTATGGATAAAACACGGTAACTATTAATTATTAACTTGTAATTATTGGAAACTCATTGTACTCGAAATAACCTATAATATTCTAAGGTATTTCTTGATTTAATATAAATATAGGTGATGTAATAATAATAACAATAAATACTGACATAGACAACTCGGACACAGTCATCATACCTGCACAGCCACTGACACTCGGGTCACTGTTTCACCATATTCTTGGACACTATTATTTCATGTATTATATCACAGTTAGATAACTATCGTCACATGTTGTAACGCCCCAATCCCGCAGGTACGGGGACGTTATGGCGACGTACATACGCGAGGTGAAAACAACCTCACGCGTACGTCAAGCCTCAGTACAGGGAATCACCTCCATAGACATAATGGTTCCAGCAGGAAATAAGTACAAGAATACCTGCAGAAAGGGGTTAGTGATCATAACAGATATAAAAATAGGGATAAATGAGATAACAGAAATAAATCACCAAGATACCTATAAAGAGTCTCGATGAGGAATCTCCTATGTGACTCCAAGGCACCATCTGATAATACGGTAACTCGGATCTCCAACCTGGGCATGCAAACCCAGGGTCGTCAGAAAGCGACCTAGTGAGTGGTAAAATGAAGGAGGCAATAATATGTACTATAGTAATACAAGCACAATACTAATAGATAATACATGCTGTTGTAATAGTGATACCATATCCTAAGCATATAATAATCATATAAGTAGCAGCAGAAGTATCTAAAATGAAAGATATAAGCATGTTATCTTTTAATACCATCACTACCTAGCCGGTTATCATCTGGTCATGTCTTTAGGCGTGTCCGGTTTATATCATAAATACTGTCGTCTAGTGGTGACGTGATAGTAGTGACCATACAGGTAGGCATATGCAATATGAACATGCAGGTGGGCATATGAAAACAGAACAGATGCAATGCAGAACTTGTGTAGTATGCCACCACAGAAAGAGTAACATGTACCAGGCAAAGTAATAGATATACATGTAACATGATAGCGGATAAATGATCAGGTACAGAAACAAGATAGCATACATGTATCAGGCAAGTCATGTCATTTAGACAATAGTAGTAATCAGAACCACCTGGTATTTTAATCAATCTCTTCCAGTGTCCCATACCACTGGCAGTTCATACTGGAGCCCGCACTCCAGACGAACCCATCCGGACATGGCCTACGGGTACCATTATCTAAATGAGAGAGTGACTAAATAACAAGTGTTCCCGACTTCACTATTGTGTATACTGTTTTATTATGTTACTTGGAAACCCATGGTCGAGGAGTTCTTATCGGGTAGGTGTATCCCGTGCATACCCGGGATCACGGCCTTAAACAAACCCCTGGCTGCTGAGACCAGGGCCCTCCGCTAAGAGGGGAACAATAATCAAGTAACGGGAGCTCATGGAGCAATTGGTAGGTAGCACTTGTAACACCCCGCTCCCGGAATACGTACTTAGTTGCGTATTCAGTTTTTTCGATCGTATTTTTCGATTTACTTCCTGTATTTGCTTTGTATTATGAATTCTTTATATGATTGTTTTGTCTTGGATCCGGATTCACGGACTCGGAGTCAGCCTTAATCTGAACCGGAACCCGATCCTAGTGAATTGCTCGATTTGGTGTTTTCGTTATTCCGATTTGACTGATTTTAGTTTTAAACATTATTTTCCAATATTTTAGATTTTCTATGATTTTTTGGAATTTTCCTGAATTAAATTGAAAATCTTCAAAACCGGTGTCGACCAGTGCCGCTGACCGATTCCCGGATTTTTAATTTACAAACGGAGTTGAATTTCAAGAAACGGCTTTCCATAACTTCTTAAAATCATATTTTCTATCTAAATACTTTTTCTGGGATTTTTCAGAATTTATCAAAATCCGGCCAACCCGGTGTAGACCGATATTGACGGTTGACTTTATGATTTTTATTTTGAAAATAAGATTGAATTTCTGAAAACCGATTTCACCAAAAATCTTTTTATAATATTTATTATTTTTGAGCATTTTTGGGAAGGTTTCTAAGCTATTTTATTTTTTAGATTTTTCCGGAGTTTTCGGTGTTTTCCCAGATACCGGAATAGTACCCAGATATTTTTCCACTTTTCTCTCTCCTCGCTAGACGCGAGTTTCACCAACCTGGGATTCTGCATTTAATGCAGAGATCCTCTCCACGCCTCCCCTTGCTGCATTTAATGCACTGCTAATCAATTCCAATCAAGTCATTATGACTTTTGTCCTTTTGTTAAACGCAGCCTTTTGCATTTCCTCCTGGACGCGGCTTTCATCCCTGCGTCCAGTTCTTTTGGCCTGAGGCGCAACTTAATTGGTGCGTTCTCTTTTGCTTTGATAAGCAATGACAACATTATTATAATGTTTTCCCACCCTTTATAAATACCCCCACTCCTTCTCTCTCTTTTATTTCTCTTCTTCTTCTTTTTGCAGCCAACCGAGAGGCCAACAGCAGCCCAAAAGAGCCTCCTTCTCTCTCCTTTGGTCACCCATTCCTCCACCATTTTTCCTTCATTCTCACCACAAAATCCTCCACCATTCTCCCCTCCATCTCCTCCTCCATTTCCAACAACAACACCAACTCCATATCATCTTCTTCCTCTTCTTTTCCACCCAAATGACCCATTAACCTCCATAGCTTCATCACCATCTCCACCACCTCATACTCCATCTTAGCCACCAACGACCGCGCCGTCTTCATCTCCTCGTCGTGCTCTTTCCGACGAGCTATAGCTTCGGTCTCCGAAGCTTCGTTTTCAAAACTCCAACTTTTAATTTTGAACTATACTTGCACCATCAACCTCCTTCGCTTGTGAAGGCCGGCCACTCCTTTCGGATTGGGGTCGTGCTCTTCTTCGTCGGCAACGTCTCCGATGGTTATTCCGGTAATCGTTTACGATTATTCCGGTAATCATTTCGGTGACAATTGCAACGACACCACCACCAAAGAGATCACCTTTTCCCTGTCTCTCTCTTTCTATGTGTTGATTGTTAGACGCGGATTTTACCTCCTGCGTCCAAGCAATTCCTTAACGCGACCTTCGCGTTCTTGCATCGACACAACGAGGATCCCATGCCCGCGTCTGTGTTCTATTTATTTTGTCGTGACGCAGAGTTTATACTCGCGTCCGCGTTCTCTTCACGTCCTGACTTGAACGCAGGTCTCGAACCTCGCGTTGTGGCATCCATGCGACGTGACTCCCGCGTCTGCTATTTTCCCGCGTCTGCCTATTTTCCCGCGTCTGCTTATTTCCCCGCGTCTGCCTATTTTCCCACATCTACCTCCCGCATCTGCCTCTCGCATCTGGATTCCAGAACTTGGGATTTCACAGTGTTTTCCAGAATTTTAGGCGAGTGTCCTCGCTCTCGCCTCCATTTGGGTTTCCCCGCTTGTTGGATCGTCATGTATTTTACTCCATATATATTTACCTGATATGATAAACTTGCCATGCCTGTCATGTACATACTACTATCTAACACCTGGTTGTATACCTGACACCTGACTTGCTACTACTTGACCCTGATTCATGTTATACTACCTGTCTCCAGTTATGACTTGACTTATCACCTGACTCATGTATCTCTTATATCGTGCTAACATGCGGCGGATCCTGATCTTGAATGGAACTAAGTGCCACGCAGAGCAAAGTGCCACACATTGCACCAGGTGGGGGCCACCTCTTGAATCTGTGGGGGCCACCTCTAGAATCCAATTCCCTCAGAACAAAGTGCCACACGGAACAAAGTGCCACACCATACACCTGGTGGGGGCCACCTCTTGAATCTGTGGGGGCCACCTCTTGAATCTGAAGGGCTACTTTTCTCCTGCCTGTGCCGCTGAATGATAGCATGATGTGCCGTGATACAGTCATACCCGTTATGATTCCTGTTATGCCTGTTATGACTCCCGTTATGCTTGTTATGATTCCTGTTATGCCTTTATATCGGATTTCCTGTTTTATGATGATTATGTTATACCTGTTCATATCTGCCATACCTGTATACACACTTGTGCTCATCTATGCTCGCCACTTGGCTTTTGTACCACCACTCGCCTGGGGAATTTCATCTGACTCCCCTGGATCCTCATGTCCAGGTCTTGGAGCGTGTGGATTCTCCCAGTTGCTGATCTGAGCAGCGCAGCGGTAGCGTGGATCTCCAGCAGACCGTTCAGAGCTCTATCCTTTCAGGCCCCCTTGTTCGGCTCTAGAGTTTCCTGTTATGACCCTGAGTCTGTCTTTGTACTGTTCATACTTGTACATCTCTTTGTAATCTCGCAATTGCGCATATCAGTGATGTAATATTCATGTAATATTGGATCTCCTCTGGTGATAACTTTGTAATTGTACTCATGTGTTGGAATGTATAATGCACCACTTGCTTCCGTACTCTGATTCTTGCATGTACTGATGCTTAGCGTATATACGTGAGGGTATTTCTGACCTGCGTATATACGTCGCAGTAACGTCTCCGTACCCGCAGGATCGGGGCGTTACAGCACTACCGTCCCCTGCAGTGGGAGAACAATATGGATCCAGTACATCACCCGATAAGATCTAATCAACCGTCAAGTCTCCCCCATATCCCAGTTAGATTTATGATCTGATAAATCAAGTATACAATGTAATCAGAACAAATACAGTACATGATACGGGTAACATGGTAACTGGACCTGAGCTCTGTTGATAGCATAGAACAATATAACGGGAAACGAGAACAATATAACGGGAAACGATATAACGGGAACAATATAACGGGAAACGAGAACAATAGATGTGGGAGTCCACATATCGCATATCAACAGCTCTCATGTCCAATAACGGGAGTATCCATATCAGTAACAGGAAACAATCACTTATCCCCTCCCAAAGTCAACTCTGACAGCCCACTCTCCCCAATCACATCACCTGCCATCCATGTCCCATCACATCAATTTTCCTTTTTAAATAACTATCTCCCCCCATTTTTTTCAATAAATCCTTTTTTTTTCTTTTTCTTTTTCTTTTTCCTTTTTCTTTTCCTTTTTCTTTTCCCCTTCTTCTTTTCTCCTTCTTCTCCTGGAACCCAATGACTGCCGCATCCTCCTCCTTCTTCCCCCAAATTCTCTCCCTCTCTCCCTTTAACCTCTAATCTTTCTCTAAATTCTCTCTCTCTCTCTCTCCATCTCCTCCTCTTTCTTCTCTACCCTTCAATTTCTCCCACCTCTCTCTCTCTTCCTCCCCAAGAACCGGCCACCACCACCATCAACGTCGCCACCTCCGGCCAGGCTCCGCCGCCGCCTAGTGACTCCGACGAGCCCCTTCCTTTCTTTTCCTTTTCTTCTTCTTTTTCTTCTTCTTTTCCTTTTCCTTTTCCTTTTCCTTTCTTTTCCTTTTCTTCTTCTTTTTCTTCTTCTTTTCCTTTTCCTTTTCCTTTCTTTTTCTTTTCCCCTCTCCCCTCCTTGGGCGGCCAGCGTGGCTGCCCCTGTCTGGTGGCGTCGCCTCTGGCGCCGCCCCCCCCGGTGCCCCTGGCACCCTGGCCGCACGGCCAGGGCTGGCCTGGCCACGGCCTGGCAAAGCCAGGCCGTGATCAGAGGTGAAAGGGGGCAGCAGCCCCTCTGCCCCCCACTGCTCTCTCTCTCTCTCTCATCTCTCTCTCTCTCCCCGCATCTCTCTCTCTCTTACTCCAGTCCTCTCTCTCTCTAACCGCTCTCTCTCTCCAGATTCTCTCTCTCATCTCTCTCTAACTGCAATCTCTCTCTCAACAGATTTTCTCTCTCCCCCTCTCTCTTTCTCTCTCATCTCTTTCTCTCTCTAGATATCCCCTCTCTATCTCTCTTTAGGCTCTCTCTCTTTTTCTCTCTCTAAACTTCCTCTCTCTAAAACTCTCTTTCTCTCTCTTTTCTTATTCGCTCAAAAATATATTTATATATATTATTATATTATTATATATATTTATTGGGATTGTTGGCTTGATCGTGGTGTTCGTAAATTTCCCGGATATTACTTGGTATTGCGTTCCGGTATTGAGGCGAGTACAGTTTCTTTTGAATATGCATCTATTTATCATTATGTAAGTACATTTTCTGTATTGCTATAGGCTTTGCTATTACCGTTATATGCCTAGTCATTGTCACTGTAACTTTTATTACATAATACACAGATATACAAGTTGATATATGTTATTTACACCAGTACTTGCCATGCTATATTTGACCCATGATACCCAACACCAGTACTTGCCATGCTATATTTGACACATGATACCAGACACCGGTACTTGCCATGCTATACTTGACACTTAGTATCTGACCCCGATACTTGCCATGCTATACCTGACCCTGATATATGACACCGGTACTTGCCATGCTATACCTGACCCTGATATATGACACCGGTACTTGCCATGCCATACTTGACACATGATATATAACACCGGTACTTGACATGTTATACATGACACCTGACACCTGTATTACCTGGCATATGCATGATTATTATATTATTACCAGACATCTGGTACTCCTGTACTCCTGTATCTCCTGTACTCATGTACTCCTGTATCTCCTGTACTTCTGTATTTCTTGTACTCCTATACTATTGTATCTCCTGTACTCATACTCTTGTTAATAGCACAGTCATTCTGGCGTCCGGTAGAGCATGCCTGGTGTCGGGATGACGAGGATGTATCCCACAATCGTGCTAGCGTCCGGCGGTTCCTGAATGGAACTAAGTGCCACACGGAGCAAAGTGCAACATCACACACGTGGTGGGGGCCACCTCTTGAATCCGTGGAGGTCACCTCTAGAATCCATTCCCCACACAGAGCAAAGTGCCACACAGAATAAAGTGCCACATCACACACGTGGTAGGGGCCACCTCTTGAATCTGTGGGGCTACCTCCTGTATCAACCCTCAGAGCAAAGTGTCACATGGAGCAAAGTGCCACACCACACACGTGGTGGGGGCCACCTCTTTAATCTGTGGGGCCACCTCTTTAATCTGAAGGGCTACTTTCTCCCTCCTGCCTGTACCGCCTGGTGTTAGTGTTATAAGCATCCTCAGTGCCATTAACACACACACACATACCTGTACAATGATAACTCCTGGACCATGTGTTATTTGGCCTCTCCTCTATTCGAATAATGGTACCCGCGTATCGGAGTTCGGATGAGTTCTACTGAAAGTGCAGGCTCCAGCATGAACTGTCGGTGTTGTGGGACGTCGGTGGGAAAGGGACGAGAATAATATAAGAAACAGTAATAATATTAGGAACGTGTGATATTTGATCTCTCCTTTGTTCGGGTCCTGGTACTCACATATCAGATCCGGGTAAGTTCTACAGAGTGCGAACTCTAGTATGGACTATCGGTGATGTGAGACGCTGGTAGGGAGGCGATTAAAATATCAAACAGTACTGATTATTATTATTGGATCAATTATAATGCAATACCGTTATATTCTCCAGTTACAGTATTATGCTCTGAGTTGACACCCTGTTTTATAACACATGACCTCTGTGATACTATGGTTACTCCAGACACACTCTAGTTCTGTTACCCTGAGGGCAACTCAAGTTGGATGAACTCAGAGGATAGTGACACCGGATATGTGGTATATAGATAAGGGTTTCCTTATTTGGATTATTCCCTTGACGTGTCAGTCCCGTGAATCTATAATCTGAGCTTATACAACTAGTTTTATCCATACTTGTATTTATCGAGTGTTTAGTGTATTTATCACATGTTAATATATTTGTCGCATGATTATGTGTACTTATGCTCTCTATACCGTTTTTCATGCATGTTTTTCGATTCAGATTTACTGATATACATGTATTTTTTTGATCTCAGATTTACTATCATTTGCCTTATATTACTTGTCATTTCATGTATCTGCATGCCTGGACCACATCACTTGATCATGTACACGTGTGCCTGTTATGCACGCCATTTGGCTTTATATTTTGTACTCGCTGGGGTTGCTAACAACCCTGAATCCTCATGTCCAGATCCTAAAGTCTGGACCGTGACGGCCTTGTTATAGTAGATCAGAGTGGCGCAGCGGGAGCGTGGATTAGCAGTTACCTATCTGGACCCTCCTTCTTCCAGCCTCCCCTTGATCGGCTCGCGAGATTCTCATCTTGCTACTCGTGAGTACTTTCCAGTATTTCATATTGTGCATCCTGCTTTTGTGCTTCTTAGTGATCATATATTCTTCAGATATTATATCATGTCTTGTGATAACTGTGTACTGGTGTTATTATTGTTAGATTATATGTTACCATTGTGCTTCCGTACTCTGATTCCTGCCTGTACTAATGCTTAGCGTATATACGTGAGGGTGTTTCCGACCTGCGTATATACGTCGCAGTAACGTCTCCGTACCCTCGGGATCGGGGCGTTACACATACTTGAGCTTTCCATTATCATATCTATATTATAGGAGCTTTGTTGTGAGAGTTATTTTTGTGATCAAGAGAAGTGATCAGAAGTTTTCATTCTTGTATTGTGAGGAGTTGTAGAGGTGGTGGCCTCGGTGAAGAAGTGTTTGTGCTGATCAAGTGAAGTGATCACCAAATGTTCTGATGTGTGGTTGGAGGAGTTGTAGAGGTGCAGTCTCGGCAAGCTAGTGTGCTTGCGTGTGTTGTTCTTGCGAGAACAAGTAAGGGACTTGTCGGTCCGGCGTTCTAGTGTGAACTCGTTGTAGGTGTTGCGGCACCGAGTGATCCAGTTGGATCGTTTTTAGTGGTGAAAATCCTTCACAGTGTTGAAGGCAGGGACATAGAGCAAGGGTGCTCGAACCTCGAAATAATTCTCCCGTATTTGCGATTGCTCTCTCCTCACTTGT
Organism: Agave tequilana; assembly: GCA_038442645.1. Taxonomy (NCBI): domain Eukaryota; kingdom Viridiplantae; phylum Streptophyta; class Magnoliopsida; order Asparagales; family Asparagaceae; genus Agave; species Agave tequilana. Next base: position 43,160 of record JAVJIF010003035.1, read on the forward strand.
GTTTATATCTTGCATGCTTGCATTGCTTATATCGTTATATGCTTGATATACCTTGTGCTCCATTGTTATATGTTTGGGATTGTTTGCTCACACTTGTATTCAACCAAGAGAGCCATAGTGGCACCTCAACTCTTAATCTAGAGGAATCCTGAGGAGATAGTCCAGAGCCCTTCACCGGGAATTCGGCTACACTCTTTGGTTATACCTTGTGCGTTTAGCTTAATAGTTTTTATTTGCATAAATAGTTTTTAATTCTGTATCATTATCATTAGATTAGCTAGTATACCTATTCACCCCCTCTAGGTGTATTTTCAGTTTTCTCATCTATTGCCTAAGACCGTCTAATCTAGGAGTCATCGGTTAAAGGCTCACTACCTAGGTAAACTAGAAAGCCAAAGAAAACTAAGTAAATAAAAAAGAAAGAAATATATATATATATAAATAAATGGCTTGATGATTAGAGTTGAAATCCCATAAATCTTTATTATCACAAAGTGCATTTTATCTAGATTTTATGAAGGATAAAATATTCAATCCAATTTCGTATTCTTACCTTAATTGAAGACAAGATCTTGCTTCTAGATTAAGTTTAAGGAAGAATAATTTTTTGTGGACTTATGATCTTAGATCGCTTAAATTTTTGCAAAAATATTTCGTAAACTTGTCTCTCCTTCAAAATGTGTTTTCAAAACACTAACTTTTTTTTCTTTATGGATTTTGCGGGTGCAATCCGCTGAAAACCCTCAGGAGACAATACTCCTCTGAGGGTAACCTAGAGGTTTAACGGCTTGTTGCACACGCTCAGTGTAATCACGTCATCTACGAAAGTGGTGTAATAACATTTGTAGTATAGTTTTTCCTTTTCTTATTTTGCTCGAAACGAGTAAAAGATAAGTGTGGGGGTGTGATTAATCTACAATTTTGCACTTTTATATCGCATTTTCCTATCGATTTATGAATAAAATATCATTTCTAAACCGTATTTTAGTCTATTTTGCAGGTTGATTGCATACATTTATTTCATTATTCTTTATTATATTTTCACATTTATTATATAATAAATCTGCTATATTTCTTATCTTAAATTTCTATTTTGCAGAAGATAATCATGGAGAGAAAGAGGATAAAATCAAATAAATATAAGTTAAATTCAGATTTAACTAGATCTATTTGGTTAAAGGAGATGATCCCAAATCCAATTGGTTAAATTCATTTTTTGGTGAATCAAGTGGTTAAATCTAATTATTGATTAGCTAGGTGCTTTTGCCTAAGAAAGTCTTGGTATTTATGCAAAAGATAATTGGATAAGTTTGAAAAAATATATCCTCTGATTAAGCTAGGTATTTGTGCCTCATGAAGCATAAGTATTCACGCCTAAAAGGGGTACAATTTATAAATAAAAACCCTTAGTTTCGTGGCCTTGTCTGCTCGAGTGTTTAAGTCCTTAGGGGTGTTTTCTCACCTGGTGCCCTAAGACTGTCCGGTTTGGGTGTCACCGACTAAAGGCTCGTTACATGGGCAGATTAGAAAGCCTAATAGAATTGAGGAATAAATACCACAAAAAATAAATATAAATAAGGCATAGGAATTAGAGTTAAAGAACCCTTAGTCAAAATTTCACGATCACCAAGGTGCATATGACTTAGGATAAAGTAATAGACTAGATGAAAAATATAGTTTGACTTCTTACCTTGATTGATAACAAATTTTTAAATAAAGACTAAGTTTAGGAATGAAAACTTCAGTTTTCCTATAACTTATACATTACTTAATTCTTACAATAATATTTTAAATATTTTTCTCTTTCAAAATGTGTTTTCAAAATACTAACACTTTGTTTCACTTTCTTTATGGATTTTGTGGGTGTAATCCACTGAAAGCCCTCACGAGACAAAACTCGTCCTCTAGGAGAAACCTAGAGGTTTAACGGCTTATTGCACATACTCAGTGCAATCGCGTAACCTGCGAAGGTGGTCCAATAATCTTTGATTTACTTTTATTGTTTTACTCGACGACGAGCAAAAAATAGGTGTGGGGGTGTGATTGCACACATTTATTTCATTATTCTTTATTACATTTCTACATTTATCATATAATAAATCTGTTAAATTTCTTATCTTAAATGTCTATTTTGTAGAAGATAATAATGGGGAGAAAGAGGATAAAATCAAATAAATATAAGTTAAATTCAGATTTAACTAGATCTATTTGGTTAAAGGAGGATGATCCCAAATCCAATTGGTTAAATTCAGTTTTTGGTGAATCAAGTGATTAAATCTAAAGATCAACCGAGGATAACGTCAAATACAGAGTCCAAATCTAAAGGGATAAATAGATAGAGAGAAGATCAACGGATGAGATGAAGCAAATTTGACTTAGATTCTGACTGAATATATTTTATTATTTGAATCATAATTTTCGCTACCGAAATTCAAATCTAATGAATTAAGATGATCCAGAAAGAAGACTTAAAGGGCTACAACTCTTAAGTTTATCACTATTTCTAATTTTGTCATTTGATAAGTTATATTCAGCAATCAACACGCCAATAAGCTGCAAATCAGAACTGAATATCCACATCAAATTAAGTTTGGAGATAAGGGGAGGATTCAAATTCAGAAATATCCAGCTTCCCCTATCTTCATACTCTTCTAACCTCTGCATTTTTCTTATAAATACCTGTAATCTCAAAGGCAAAGGAAAACGACCAAGCAGAAAGTAGAATTTAGGCTAATTCATAGTTTGTAACTTAGGTTTTTTATTTTCTTTCATGTAATTTTTATTTTCTTTATGTCACTGAGAGGAGAGGATACTTTCATGGAGGAATGAGAACAAGCTCGTACTGAAAGTGACACCGATATAAGTGATCTTTTCTTCCATTATTATTTGAATCGAATCAAAGTTTCTTTTTCTTCTTTACTCTTGTTTTCGTTTACTTCCCTCTTCTGTGTTTGTGGATCTAAATGAAAGCGATAGCCTCGAAGTTGTCTTGCCCTTGCAAGTGCCATTGATGACTTATGGTAATGGATATCCATTTCTATGATAGTATAGCTTGCTCCTTCAATTCATAGTGTAATGCGGGAATGGCCAAGATCCTATTTGTCATACTTCGCTCGCCTTCAAGCAAAGGTACATCGTCGATACTGGTCAAAAGTAAGCAGGCGCCGAAGAGGTAAGTAACTTTTTTAGGTTTTAGTTTTCTTTTCTTTTAATTTTAGTGTAAATTACCAACACCACAATCTTCCAAATCTCTTTCACTCTTTTTCAACTTCTTTGTACATATTCACTTCTATTTTCTCCATCTTCTCTATCTACCACTTTCTTCCTAACTTAACTGTAATTCTATTTTTCTCTTTTCTTTTTAAGAACTAAAAGAAGATCTTTAACTATTGAATATAACTTAAAAGAGTACTTGCTAAAAAAAATTCCATCGCTAGTCCCTCCTTGTGGATCACGACCCGCATAGCCACTTGCTATTACGGTAGTAGTGAGCACTTGCACTCTTTATTCTAAGTTCTGAAATTCTATATTTTTGATTGCAGGTAAAACCTCAATCGCAGGTAATCAAAAGTTCAAGGGCATAGGGACAATAAGAGCTTAATTATACCCATTTTGGGTAATTAAACCTGATTTCTTGGAGGCTAAGTTAGAGATCTTCTAAAAGATGCCTTGAATTCCTGTATTTAAAGCTGTATCTGGAGAAATATATGTCCAAACATTGCAAAACCAAATACATACAGAACGTGCTAGAAGCCAGACGAACCACGTGACCAAAATTCAGGGCAATTGGCCCTAATTTTGCCACGTTTCCTCGCGCTGCAGCGGCATTTTTATGGGCCCACACGTCGATTTTCGATGTGTAACTTTGTCTCGTCTTCCAGATCCTTCCCATGCCTATAAATACTACATTTATGGACCTGAGATGAGAGTCCTGAGAGCAGTAGCTATTTACTCTCTTTTAGTGTAGTGTAGGTGTTCTTCTTCTCTTTTCTTTTCTTTCATATTTTGTTTTAGATCTTGTAGTAAGGCTGATATGATTCAGAGAGAGATAAAGAGATATTGATGTAATAGATGGTGACAATCTATATAAAGGTATCTCCTTTCTTTTCTATTATAATCTTCTCCATCTTCTACATGATGCTTAGCTAGTTTTTTTTCTCATGACAATCTAACTATTAACCACTAACTAGTTAACCGCTTACTTGATAATCCACATGAATCTAATAGCATCTACAAGGTCTTACTCTTGCAAGAGGCATTGATGGCTCATGATGATGAATTCTAACATTCTAACATTCTAACATCTAACCCACTAACAAGCTAACTTGTAATGTCTTTTTTATTTCATGCTCACCTCTAACTGGTTTTGATGGTCTCTTAATAACTTGCATTTTGATTGTGTGGTATGGATGTGTGATTTAAATGTGGAAGAACCTTCTTATGAGCCATGTTTTATATCGTCTGTTGAAGCCAAGGACTAGTGATTTCCAGGATCCATGTGAGGCAACTATCACCTTAGAGGTTAGCATGATTAGTGCAGCAATTAGTAGTTAGTAGCCATGAGTTTTCTTTCATAGTTTTCTTCTTTCTTTTTACTTTGTTTTAAAAATAATTTCCTAAATCTTTTTATCACTTTCCTATCGTTGTTTTCACCATCTTCTTAGTTCATCCTTATTTTCATCTTCTTCACCATTGTTTTTATAATCTTTACGACAAGTTTCATCTTATCTTTTTCTATTTTGTTTTTAAACCCACTTTCTAAATCACTCCACTTTCTATTTAATTTTTATTTTCTTATTTTCTTTTACCGATTCACAGCCACTTCTCATTTGTTTTCACTTAGCCGATTTCATCGCCTTCTCCATCTATCACTTCTAAATTTCTTTTCTTTTTCTCATCCTTTAACAAAGAAGAAATTGTTAACATACGACGGGAATGGACCGTTAATACTTCTATCACCTCCCGTCCCTGTGGATTCGACCCATTGAGCCAATGCTATAACAGAAGTATCGAGGGAACATTAGCGCACACGCATTTACACTGATTTTATAAAACACACATTTTCAAGCGCTGGTTTCGCCTCGATCACTTCTCCCGTGGACGTACACACGATCTGTTTGATCGGTGGAACCACATTATATTATGTGTTGGCTTTTTATCTACATTGAAATTTTTTCTTCTTCTCTTCTGCAAGTTGCCTTAGTAGATCCTATGGCTTGTATCTGCTGCGCCGCCCCAGTCGATCCGGTCGTGGGGGTGACCTTCTCTGAAATCACAACAATTGGTATCAGAACATACAAATTGTTTTTCAACACACAATGTGTACAAGTGTACACTCTAGCATACATGGTGTCATGTGTGTGAACATGAGAAGCATGTATATGTCGTGATGGGTGTGTATGCATATGTAGAGTATGTTTATTTTGAAACATGTAATCCAATCTCGTGTGGCTTAAAGTGGAGCCCAAACAATCTACACTCTTCTTCAAAATACAAATATCATTATCAATACTTGAAGAAGATATGGAGCATGTAAGAGAAACAAAATTCTTATCACTAGGAGGTAAAACAATAGAATCATGACAAATATGAGAAGCAAAATCATTTTCAAAGAAATATTTTTTAAAGAAACACATTCCAATTCTTTAGAAATTAAAACAATTTTATTTTTCAAAGAATCATTACCTTTTAAAGCAAACTCAAGTTTTGAAGATAAAAACAATATCCAAATCATTTTTATTTTCAAAAACTCATTTTTATTCAAAAACAAGATCAAGTTGAGTTTTTAAGGAATCCCTTTCACTTGAAATCTCAATTTTCTCCTTTAAAACAAAATCGAGCTTAAAAACAATAATTCATTTTCTTTCTTTAAATCTAAACTCTTCTTTTTCAAAAGTTTGTACTTCGAAAGAAAATCTTCACAAAACTCGGAAAGCTCTACATTTAACATATGTGCATCCATACTATCATGTTCATTATTAGAAGTAATAGCACAATCATCTAGATGAGAATCTGAATTTACTTCAAGGGAGTCATTCCCTTAAACCATGTAGCACGTTTGCTCGGACTCATCTCCAATAGGCTCTCTGTCCAAATTGTTTGAGACTTGTTCCTTGAGAGAGGTGAATGTGTTCCACACTAGAAAAGCTGAATCACAATGAAAAAATCATAGATAAATATTCTTTACTAAGTGTGTGCTTAAGTGCATCTAATGCGTGTGCATTTGCCTCTAAATACTTACCATTATCAATATATGATTTCTTGATGGTGGCAAGATAAACATGTAATCTTAAGATTTTTTAGGTAAGCACTCATTTTAAATTTTCACATGTCAATGTTGGAAACATCAAACATAGGTGGAGCGAGATAATCCATGAGTGTAAATAAATAAGTGTGCTAAGCAAATAACTAGATTAGCAATAAAAGAATCACACTCCTAGGTGGTTAAACCGAATATCAGGAGAGTATGCTCTGATATCAATTGAAAGTACACTTAGAAGGGGGTGAATAGGTGTACTGCTAATCTATATGACAAATATTACGGAATTAAAAACTATTGCACTAGATAATGAATGGTGACTCAAAACAAGAAGTGACGTGCTTTAGAACTTCTCCTCTATATTTCTCTAGATTAGGAGTTGAGGTGCTCAATTGCCTTCTTGTTGAAATGAGTGAAACCGACAAGTATGAATGAAAAATATAATGCAATAAATGAATAACAAATGCAATAGATGTAAATACACAAGTGTGTGCACACAAACAATATCAAGCAAATATAGATATGACAATGATTGTAATGCGAGATATAAAAGTAGATAGTCGAGAGATAGAGAGATCCAAAAGCAAACACAATAATATGTTTCGAGGTTCGAGTCATCGCTCTACATCCTAGCCTTCACACAGAAGGATTTTCACTATGTCCACCAAGAATCTTCCACAATGGGACCTCCATTGAGAAATTAAAACTTACAAATTGAGAATACACAACTCCAACTCTCACACATCTACACAAGAGGAAAGGCACAAAGCCAAGCACAAAGTAAAAAAAAGATTACAACTTGGTGATTACAAAGATTACAAATAATACTTGGTAATCTAATGACTACAAACAAAACACCTCTCACAATTCAATGATCCTAGATGATAGATTTGCAATGAAGAGCTCAAGTATGTAAGTGAACAAAGATTTTGAAAAAGAAACACAAAGAGAAACACTTGAAAAAACTCTTGAAATGATATAAGAAATGTAGAACATGAAACTAGATTCTCAAAACTTAATTTTTTTTATTTTCAAAAACTTTGAAACAAAATAAAGATATAGAATTTTAGCACCAACAACTTGTTTAAAAACTCTTCAAAAACTAGGCAAAATAGCTCTTAAAAACTTGTTAAAAATCTTAACCAAAACTGGCTTCAAAACCCCTTTAAATAGCCCAAACAAAAACTAGCTGTTAGGGGCATAACACAGGCCAAACTGGCCTATCAGTCGACCGCCCGGTCGACCGGCCAACGGTCCATTTTTTGACCCTTAGGGTTGTTGGTCGACTGCCCGGTCGACCGAGCCAAGCCCGAATGTGGGCTTGAGCGATCGACCGCTAGTTGGGCTCGTGCGTTTGTGCACGTCGGTCAACCGGTCGGTCGACCGAGCCAGCCTGCAGTCGACCGGTCGATCAATCGTAAGCAACCCAAAAACCCAAATTTCAGGGTTTAAAAATCAACTTCATAAACCCATAAAAATTCCAATAAAACCTCAAAAAATTCACAAAAATAAGTTCATATACATACTTTGAATTACAAATATGTATGATCAAAAATCAACAAATATTACAAACAATTGAACTATTTTTGCAATAAAGAAATATAAACAAAAACCAAAAAACATATTTTCCAAAATCCAAACATAGAAATGGAAATCCGATTTTTCTATAAACTTATATAAATAAAAATAAGATATTGAAACACATTTGAAACATAGTGTGTATGGATAGAATCCAATACAGATAGTAAATGATATATACTTATTTTGACAACAAATATCAAAATAAGTTTTGATAAAAACAAAATTAAACACATGAACTATATACAACAAAATAAGTTTTTCTAAACATATATGAACCATCAATGTATATGGATGAAATCCAATATACATATAAACCATGTAAACTTCTTTTGATGGAATCTATTCATGAAACCGAAATATGTATACTTAATAATTTGAAACTCAAAACCATATACATGTTGAACCGAAACACATGAACTCATAAAAATAGGTTTTTCTGAACAATAAAGCTCTAATATGTGTAGATAGAATTCAACACATATATAAACCATGAAACTTATTCTATGTAGATATTAACCATGTAAACATAAACTTTTAAAACGAAACGGTTAAACCGAAACCAATACTATTTATCATGAAAGCGATAAATGAACTTTTGCGGTTCAATACTATTCTATCCTTACATAAGATCTAAACTAATAAACAAATCTAGAGCAAAGTCTCCTTGTCGATCTTTTTCTCCAAGTCGACTCGATCCAAAACACGATCCAGACGAGCTTGACTCCATCTCGAGTACTTGATACGATCTTTAAATGCGAGCTCTTGAATCAACGCGTGATAGCTTTGAATTTTGACTTTGAGTCTTTTGTTGAAACTAAAATACCAACTAAGATCTTGATCAATATCCAAAACTTAATAAATAAAAGATCATTAGTAACATAACTTCATAAGTTAGTCATCATCAAAACTAGGGTGAAAGGCCTCCGTGCCAACAGGCGGCGGCTCGTCGTTGCATCCGCAATAGCAACCAAGCAGTAAGGCTGCTCACCACTGTCACCGCCGATGCTTCCTTGTCGCCCACAAAGGACGGCCTCCTCATCACCTCAGAGGAGGAGAGAGGGAGAAGGGGAGAGAGGAGGGGAAAAAAATAAAAAAACAATTAAATTTAGAAAACTATAATTTTGCTTTATCCAGAGTTGACAGCTCTGGACAAGCCCAAAATTTAAAAAATCTAGATTTTTGTTTTAATTGGTGGAGGGAGGGAGAGAGAGATGTGAAGCTACTTTTGATTGAACTGTTCTTTCCTTTCTTTCCTCAAAGCTTATTTTTTCGAGTTCATACAAATATAATTAGGATTTCTTGAGACTATTAGTCATCTATACATTGTGTAGCGTTCAAGTCTCTTGATTCTATCGATTTAAATTATTTTATTTATTATTTCACAAAAATTTGATATATATATATTATATTTATCATGCAAATAAAGACAGAATCTTTTATAAATAACAATACTCAAACTCATAACTTACATATCACACCTTAATATGTGTATTTTAATTGATAGATAGTAAGGGGTCATAAAAATGTGACAAGGTTTTCTTCTTACTGTTTCTCTTTTGTGTTAATCCAGTGAGAGTCAACAAATTGTTGGCCAATTAACTATTATTATTCAATGATAGTGGCGTGAGTGAGTGGTCGTTACGGACTAACTCAATAATAACATATTCGTTGGTGAAAATCTCAAGTTAAAATTTTGTCACAACTTCTGTTCTAGAAGAACACAAGCTCATTGGAAAAAGCATGGGGGACAAACCAAATACACACATAATACAAAAGTTGTCTGTATTCATGGTACTTACTCTCCTCACTCGCTGGACAAAAAGAAATTTAGAGAAAAGAAAGAGAGAGAGAGATTAATTAATTGATTGATTAATATTGTTGTTAGTAGTGTTGTTATGTATATTCAGAGAGTCGTGAGTTGTCACCCTCAAAGTCCTGAAACTGACCCTCCCCTTCACCGGCCCAATAAAATGGGGCCCATCCACGACAGTGTGCGCAAGTAAAGGCTGGGCTTATTTTAGGCGATTCCGTTGGAAGCCACGTAGCGGCGCTTCAACGGGGGGGAGAGAGAGGGAGAGGAGGAGGGGGAAAAAAATTACACAAAGTTTGTCGCTTTCTTCTCCGCCCTCGCTTTTCCTCTACCGTCCCTCGTCTTCGTTGTCCGTTAGAGAGAGAGAGAGAGAGAAACACACACACACAAACAGAGAGAGAGAGATAGAGAGAGATCGGTTTTTTCTGCTCTTTCTCTCTCCTCCATCCCTCTCTGTCTCTTTCATCTTCAACCAATTCATGGCAAAGGTGCGCTCTTGCTCCCTCATCATTCTTTCTACATTGGATTTTTCTTTAAGCAAATCATCAAACGATTGAATTGATTGATCTTTCATTCATTGCGTTTGTTTTTTAAGCTATGAATTCGCAAATTTATTTTCCCTCTTTATTTCCTTCCCATTTCAATTGGTTTTTCTGTTTCTATTCAGATGAATTCGGAAATGTGCGAAAGGTGGAATCTTGTTGTTGCAATTCAATATTCGTTAGGAATTTTCAGGATTTAAACAGTGTCATTCTTTCTTCGAGACAAGCATTAAGATTTTATTTCCTTTTTTTCATCGTTTTGGGTTTTCTCTTTGAATTGATTGAAATGAGTAACTTATAGGATTTTTCTGATAATAATGAGGATCCCTATGGCTATGGATGGGACTTTATGAATGCAAACGAAAACGATGCGTTGGTTGTGGGAAAATCTCTCAGTTGATTGCAATTTTGGACTCCTTCCCATAGCCCCATTCAGATTAATTGTTTTAAAAAATATATATAGCAAAAAATACATACTTGCCTAGACCTTAGAAATTGGGGTGCCTTCCACGAGAAAAACTTGCATTCAAAGGATTATTTCACTCTTTAGCAGAGATGTTTTATACAAATTACATCATCCATTCTATGCCGTTCCTTAGAGGAAACTCCGTTTAATGCATCCCTCTTGCCTTTAACTCGTGAACCCCTCTCTAACCAAACAACAAAGAGGAAAGCTCCTCTTGGTTAGTTTGTCTCACTTGATTGATTGTTATGGCGATGGATGGAAGAGTTTGATCCCTTTAAAGGTAGATAGTTTGATCTTCTGTAGCGGTATAGTAGATGACTCAAAACATATTTCCTTGTGTAAAATGATTACAAAAAACCAATGTCGGAAGGTCTAATGGTTTGTGAAAGCCTTCTTCCATGCTTCGAATTCTTGATGGTACTAAACACCACTTGAGGACTGTTTGTCTCTCCTTCGTTATGCCAATTTCTGTGGTTGGTATAACAGAGCTTGATTATTGATTATGCCCTTGTTTCTATTATCTTACTTGCATAGCATACACAGGCATGCAAGATTAACTTAACTTGCATGGTAGATTATCTATCTATTCAATTTTATAAGTAAGCTCTATCCTTTGAACAAACCAAGTAGCTAGTAATGGATGTAATATAAAATTGTGAAGATGCTTTCTTGTGGCTTTGGTACATGCTTTTCATTTCATTTTAACAAAAAAAATTGTCTTTTTTTAAATATCTGAAATACATATATTGGTATTTTTATGGAATTGCAGCAGAATCAGGGCCGACCACTGCCCAAATTGGAGAGTGGGACGTGAACAATCCCGCCTCAGCTGAAGGGTTCACAGTTATATTTAACAAAGCTCGAGATGAAAAGAAGACAAATAATAACCCAGCAGTAGTGGCAGCACCACAGCGAAGCAACATAGGAGGTTATGGCCATGAAGACCCTTATCGGTACCAAAGAAAAAGCGTAAGATCTCTCTTATCCGTATCCGTGCCTCAGAACTTTTAACTAAACCTCTGCATTTTATGCTCTATGACTCTTTTAACTATTGAAAATATCTCTGATTCTTTGTGAAAATTTTATTTGCTTTTGGGCTTTCTTCTTTGGCCTTCTCTATTGCTTTTCCATGTCCTCGTTGATTCAACCAGACAATTGGAAGTTGCTTTGATCGATTTCTCGTCATTTTCCTTGAAACCAAACTCACCTTTATTCTCAAGTTTTCTTAATTTTGAAACTTGTGTTTGTTACTACTTTTTCCATAATTAAATTAGCAATGGTAGTTGTGATATTACTGCCCTTTTTATCTCGAGCTTTTACCATAATAATATAGGGAATATCTTCTGTTTTTTGACTATATCGTAGGATAGTTTTTGCCAGCCCCTTCACTAAATATAGGGAAGAAAATTCTTCCCATTATGTCTTGGAGGCATTTCTTGAAGTTGGACATCTTTGTCACAAGTCACATCCCTTGCCAACTCTTCAAGTTCATGGAAACAATTTAGTTTTCCATGGTATTTTTTCTTCACCAAAACTATCAGTGTTGGTACTCTTTTAGAAATTTACAAAAGATCTCATTGATGAAGAGCGATAATTATAGATCATTGAGTCATGAGTTCTGTGGCACTATAAAATATAAATAGTGTCATTACATTTCAATTTGTTTTTTTTTTATTCTCTATTTCGTAAGAATTCTTTTATACCTTTATGACCTTTCAACTTTCTAATGTTTTTTTGTTTGAGAGGAAATACTTGTGTTTGCACTCCATATTTCATTAACGATCATTGAAAAAAACATAAGTCCAAGTGCATGCAAACAAGTACATAGACACAAAACACTTTCTCAACTTAGGAAGGTTGAAGGACAGAGGCACCTATGATGCACGGACACAGACACAGGACACGGCAAAATCTAAAAAATTAGAATACGGGGACACGGTAAGCAATATTTTATCAGTTCTCACGTTGCAAGAGAGTGGCCCTCAAAGAGTTGTAATTGGGAGGTTTGTAGTCAGCGATTGGATTGTTTGCGGTAAATTTAAACGCCTTGTCTTACCATGAATTTCTTGTCAAATTAAATCACAATCTACTGGTATAGAACATTCTCGCAATAATGCAATCTAATCCATCCATAGCCTCTTTATTAAATGCTTGATCCACGGTGTTGACTCCCGTCCTCTTCTTCGATTCACTTGGACTACTTGCACTTCTACCGGTCGTACTTGACATTGAAGATAAAGACAATGTTATGTTTTTTAGGTATAGAAGCCTTCAATCTCATTTTCGCTTGCCCCATCTCCTTTGCCATGTCTCTTATGTTGTGGGGTTTAACCATTGCACACGTCAGTGTTCTAAATGGCCGCCACAGCGGCTACATCAGCCGGAAAAATTTATCAGAGATGGGAATATATCGGGGATATTTTAAAAAATCGGATGTCAAAATCGGACTGTAAATATACATACCTTCTTATCTTAAATCGCATCTCAATAAGACAATATATGCATAAATTATATAAATCTATATAAAACATCATACTTATATGTTTAAGAAATACTTAAATCGATAACTTACATTAAGCCTATGAATTCATAATCACTATCCAAGTGTAGAATCTTCAAAAATGTCACATTGCCACTTCACTCGAATTACTCAAATACTTAACCTAGAAATTGGGTGTAAAATGCTATATCGGGTCCAAAATCGTCGAAATTGTTGCCGATATATCGGGTCCATGCCTATTTATCGGCGATTTTGGATGAAAAACGCTATATCGGTTTGGATGTGCCAAATCATTGTGGTTAGGTGACGTAAACGCAATATCGGCGCAATATCGGGGTTATATCGGGGATATTTAGAACACTGGCATACATCTTTATTTCTTGTCAGCTTCTATGCATGAGATGGACCTTGACTCTTAAGTATGATCCATTGAATATATCACGACTAGTGACGACCATGACGTTGACGAGATCTACCCACCACCACTGATGACGACAAGATCCACCAGCGACGATGACGTCATCCACCACGAAAGGTTCGTCGCCTTCTTCTTTGTAGAATAGAGAGAATGATCATCGCCTTCTTCGTAGAATAGATAGAATGATCATCGCCTTCTTCGTAGAATAGAGAGAGAGAGAGAGAGCGATAAATTGCGGGCAGTGGATTGGGATTTAGGGTTTTTATTTGTTATCGGGTCGGGTTGGGTTAACACAATTTTGTAACCAAGATTCGAACTCGGGTCGGGTCGGACTGTGTCTAATCCGTGTCCGACCGGTCTTTTGATCGTGTCGGGCGAGACAACCTCATTGACCCGAGACGGACACGGTCAACACGTGTCGGGCATGTATCTGTGTCCGACACTTGCTCGACACAGACAGGGCGTTGCGTTGTGCGTGCTTCATAGGGAGGCACAACAACTACAAACACTTCAACAAAAAAAAGTAGTGCAAAATTTTTCATTAGTCTCAACGTTTGTAGTGTTTACTAGCAGCTTTGTGTACTTCGCCTCTTTTTGTGTATTCGATGTAACTATAGTCGTGTTATATCTTTTGGTCAACCGTGCATGGTGTGCATTCTAGAATAATTCTTCCTTTTCTCAATGAACTTTGGATGCAGAAAAAATGGTTTTGCTGTGGGTAAATGCTGATGTTGGAGCCGTAAGGGATCTGATGATGCTTTTCTTCCGCTCAGGGTTGCTCGGAGGAATCCCGTGTTATTTATGTCTTGGTGCCACTTCCCTTCCCCTGTTTGTTTGTTACCCATGATCCATGAATTCTTAATATAAGTATATGTGCCTGCATTTAATATAATATGGACAGTGTGAGAGAGGAAGGAAAAAGGAGAGTGAAGGATGTAAGACCCCTCTATTATATCATTTGTTCATTACATTTGCCTTTTATTATTTTATGGTTACTGAACTGTGATGAATTATAATTCATTCAACTCTTTGAACATGTTTGTTGCGTGTGTTGCTAGAGGAACACTTGAGCTATTATTGTTAGTTTTTAGGGGGGAAGCTGAGTGCTAAAGTTGGAGATATGTGCACCTGGTAATGGGTCTCTCTCTCTCTCTCTCTCACTCATGCATGGTTAAGTGCAGTGGTGCAGCAGGTAAAGTTGACGTGCGTATTTTTCAAACTTGAAAAAGAAGTGTTGGTTAATGTACATATATACTGTCTGGCATTGTGATAATGAGTTTAACAAGGCATGCCGAGGGTGCGGGTATGAATCCACAGTTATTTATAATCCGCCCTGCTGGTGGAAAGGGCTAGAATGCAATGCAGCAGGATAAAATCCTAGAGAGGAGAACATCGCAATACATGACCCTGGCCTGCTCCACTTGGTTAAAAACAACCTAAGCTTTGCACATGCAGTAGAAGATGCGCCAGTTGGTCCTGCAAACCTTCAAAATGGATGGATTGTCGAATCGCCCAAGTCGAAATGCTAAGAAAATTTGCACGCTAACAAAACACATTCAACAGAGATCATACCAAGCAAAAACATCAAGCTGCAGAAATTTACAACTACTTTCACCCTGAAACCCAAGCAGACATTAGAATTACACCAACAAAAAAGAAATATCTGATATATATGACGAGACTGAAAAAAAAAATGACTTGAAATTGCATCTATTAGGCATTTCCATCCAACAAATTGGAATAAGCAACTGGAAAGAAGGTAGCACTGCAGCAAGTTTCTCTAACTGGTTCTTCACCTGTATACAATGCCACATCTATAATGTACAGAGCAACCAAAAATTTAAAAATAAAGATAAAGACCTCTTTGTTTTCATCTGATTGATAATATGCACATCTATCACGTTTAACTGAAATAAACACACCCCCACCTCCTCCTCTCTCTCTCTCTGAAGTCAGTTCGGAACCCATGAGTAGTGCAGACGACGGGGTGAAAAAAATATTACATGAGGGGAAAAAAAAATCCTCTATGCTTTCTTGAAAAGCACCCGGACAGACAAACGCAACACACACAGAGAGAGGAAGTTAGTCTCCTCGGCAATTCCAATCCTTAATTCCAAAGAAAGCTTAGCAGTCTGATTGATTCTGAACCTCAGTCACCGGCGTCCCTTGTCTGCTGAAACTGCTTTCCCCCTCAAAGATTCCCCACATTTACTCTTACCCTCTCATTGAATCTGAACGACTGGTGTTTCCCACTGGTCCGACCCTGCTTCCCCCTCTGATTCCCGTCTTTTCTTCTTGCCCTCCCCATACCTTGACCTCCTTGGTGCCGCTTCATCCTCGCTCTCGCTCTCATCATTTTGAAGACTGGTCCTTGTGCCGAACTTATCCCCACCACCATTCCCTGCAACCACCTCATGGCCCTTACCACCCTGGCCCGGTGCTGGCTCACATCTGTCATTTGTCGGTCGCCTCTGATCCTTCTTGACAATTCGGTTGTTTGATGGCGGTGGTGGGTGGAGGAAAGGAGTTGATTGTGAAAGCCCAATTGGCCGACCAGGCCGACCAACACCTGCCATCCCCGCCATGCCGCCCATGAATGGAGCCCGACCAGCATTTCCCATCATCATCCCTAGCCCGCCCATAGGGAAGACAGCTGCAGGCTGGGAGGCCGACCGGGGAACATCAACCCAGCTACAGTATAGTCACCAGAAAATCTTGGGCCATATGGTGCAAACACCCCATGCGGTGGAACACCAAAGAGATCCGGCGTGCCAAACCCATCAGGGTAGCCAAAACCATCAACACCCATCATAACAGGAGGAAAGCCACGGAGGACTGGTCTTCCTCCACGGATCATTGGCATGGGGGTTTGCCACATCATTCCACCTCTTCCCCTCCCTCTCCCTGGTGCAACAGCCTGTCCCACACTATCCTCCTCTTCCTCACTCTCTTCTTCCTCCTCTTCTTCATTATCCTCGAACAGGACAATATCAGGGTTATCGGATGCATCGTCAGTACTGACTCCTTTTGCCTTCTCCTCTTCACGCTTGAATTCAGCAGCTATTAACATTTCCTGAACCACAATCAAATCGTTTTGTTTAATTTCAGTAGAAAAAACAAGCAGGAATGACTTAACCATAAAACTAGGAAGAAACTTTGAAACAAAAACCAAGTAGACTGTGCTTTCGACTTTTGAAAGAACTAGTGCAAAGCTACAAAGTAGATGAGGATCATAAATGCATGTCCAACTCTATGTAGCACAGACAATTCTACCATGGAGCCGTGTCGTGTCCGAAACGATTCAGACACGCGTGTCGGACACGAACACATGTGTCGGATCCGACACGCGCGTCGTGTGTATTTTTAAGAATTTACCACGTGTCCAAGTGTTTGTCGTGTCCATTTCACTATTGCCGTGTCCGTGCAACATAGGTCCAACCTGGTTGCACCCACAGCCAGGAACCCCAAGGCCAGCAGGTCTCAGGTTAGGGAAATCCAGAATGTGTATACTTGGCTTTAGGGATACGGTTTTATTGAAAACCAGGCTGCCAACATGACGGCAGTTCCTGTCCACTGCTTGGATGAAAACACTGCCTCCACTCTACTTCTACCTAGAGTAAATATGAAGCCATTTGAGTATCTTTTCCCTCCATCTTTCACATTGGAGTACTTAAGCCAGTGATGGAGCGAGCAACTTCGTAATGTATCGAAAAGAAATTTGCTGTGATTGGATAGGCTGCAGTATTTCTCCAATGTCTCCCCCACCCCCCCCACAACACACTAGTGTGCACGCGCGTCCACACAATAAAAAAAGAGATCCTTCTTCCCTCCTCTTCTTCTAATTACAGCCCAAACCAAAATTCCTGGCTCCATATCAGTTGTACGCCATCAATTTCTCGAGTGCTCACTCATTTCTGAATCTCAATTATACACCCAAGAAGCCTATAACTTGTCAGTGATTGCATTTTCCAACCTCTCTTATTTCCTAATGGCAGCTTTATAACTCATTATACTGCCAATTCAATATTTCGTACCACTCTGTGCATGCATACACATATGCAATACGCATGCATATTACCAAAGAAAGGAAATGGTTGTAGAAAGTGTAGAGTTATGATACATAAAATAGACTGAGATGGTAAGGTAATGTACGAGGGTACAGTTTATAACAGAAGGCTTGCTTCTGAAATCGGAGAGAATATCAGTTCATCAAACACAAGGAAACCACCTTTTTTTCTCAATCAATGAGGAAAGTGTCTAGGTATCTAGTTAATCGAACATTTAAATAAAAAAATGGTCAAAGTACAAAATTCCAGATGAGAATACATCAGACTAGCAGGTCATGAAACCAATTAAAAGTTTTCACTAGTGGTGCGTAACTTAGAATTTAATATTTAAGACATGGAGAAATGACCAGTAAGCACTAAAGAACAACAGTTGCGGACCGCAAGCTAGTAACATGTACAATGTCAGGTTCATGCAACTCTCAAGCGTAAGTGCATTAAGAGAGAGATTTCTTCAAACCAAAATCCAAACTAAAGAACACTATAATAGGAAATTGAAACCAAATTATCTTGGGTTCAATATCTAAACTATGCTGGCTTTTCGAAACCTTATTATGTTACTTTAATGTGTAGACTACGCAGGCCTCTCTATCACATCCATTGGCCTCCCTCCCTACAGTTTTTATCCATCGATCATCATTCCATGCAAGTAATGCTCTCACCTACCTCTTCACCCTCCTCTTTTCAAAAAGACATGAGACCATATTTCTGAGAGATCTAACCATTCTAATAATGTGTCTTAGGATTATGAGGCCTGATACAAGCAAGACTGTAATATGAAGAATGAGGTTAAGATAATGGTTGTGTCTAATTTTAAACTCATGACCAAATAAAAGATAAATAGCGAAGTGAAACCTAACTATATTATGTTTCAATATCCTAATTGATTTGGCTTAACCCCAATTCTTTACTCCACACATACGGCCTCACACAGGGTGAGGCTTTAATACTCTTAAAACATAACTAAGTTTAATATACTAATTGATTTGGCTTAACCCCAATTTTGTTCTGCTCCACCACACACAGACACATGCAGGGTGAGGTTTTAATACTCTCAGGGCATAACTAACTTAGTTATGCCCATCTACAATATACAAGTGCTATGAAATTAGACGATCTATTCTGGTAATCTTAACCTACGTTTTTTAAAAGTTCTCGCCCTAAAAAATAATTCATTTTGAAGATAATTTACCTATGTTTAAAGTGGTGATAGAATAAAAGATTTCTGAAATTAAACCGTTCATTTTACACCCGCTTGATGCATGAGCAATTAGTTTTCAAAACGTATGATTTTCTGTTTATAAACTTTTAGAAAATGTCGATCAAGATAAACGAGTGGATCATCAAATCTTTGTATATTACACACTTTTATAGGAGTTCTATAGCCTCTCTCCCACACACACACACACGTAGATGAGAATAAGATATATGAGCTACACCTTTATTTTATGTGTGGATCATCATGTGAATGATTCACACCGTTCACAATGATCTATATACCCTAAGGAAGTGTGGATGAAAAATCATAGGTTTTTAAGATCATTTGCTCATCCAACACATGATTGCAAATTGAACGATTCCTATGAAAAGACAAATTTGAACAAGTTTGTACTGCTTGATCAATAGGCAAACGATCTTCAAAACTCATGAATTTTCATCCACTACTTCATATGAACATGTATATCACATTGAACGGTGTGGAGCGTCAATCTACACATGAGAACTAGTTGTATCTCATATAAACTTATATGAGCTTAAAGCTCATTTCTCTCACTCTCTCTTAAAAGAAAATAATACAAAAAACGTGCACTATTCCCCACCCCCCCCCCCCCCCCAACAAAAAAAAAATTGTTCTATCACCTATTTTCCATATCATTATTTTTTATTTTAATATTTTAATTAAACTCTCTATCGTCCATTACAATAACAAAAAATAAAAAAGTGCAAATAAAAATCTACACCATAGAAGAAGAAAAGGCAAAAAAACTCGCCACTCTCTATTTCTTGATCTCACCAGCCTCTCTCTTTCTCGCTTTCTTTGCTCTCTCAAAAGGCAAAAAAGGGGAAGAAAAAAAACTCGCCTCTCTCATTAAGAATTCCTATTTCTAATCCTACAGACTCCTCCATCTCAAAAAACCATGAAACCCTAATAGTACTCAAACTCATCACATCTTAAAAATCCATAAAACCCTAACAGTATTCCTCGCATCTCAAAAACCCATAAAAACCCTAAAATATCGCATCATAATTTCTCAGTAGATTTGGTTCCCTTCGCACTCAAAAAAATTTGACAATCTAAAAGTATCTTTAAACTTGAGCAATTTAAATTATTTTTCCCGTTTTTGTTATATTAGTGCTTTGTATACTGGTTAGTAATCTTAACTTCATAAAAGAATTAAAAATCATCTATTAATATTTTGTGTATTGATTTGTTTGATTGCCAATATCTTGACAATTTCAACAACATTTTTCTTAAGCCCTCTAAAGTAGAATTCAAATTGACATCACATTTCCAAACACACTTCAAACCTTATTTTTTAAGGTAAGATTTCCTTTTATGATTTATTATTATTTTCAGGCATTATTTAGAACTTGACACACAACAACGTCTATTTGTTGTATTAGTGTGGTAGGTATATCGATTTGTTCTCTTTGGTGGTCTTCTTTAGTTTATAATCATAATCCACTGCATACTTAGACATCAACTTCTTTTTAGTGTATTGGTAATTTTGTCAAATCATATATTAAATTTGAACTTTATTATATTATTGTAATGGTCAAAAAATTTAACCCTCATCAGGATGACGACAAGTGTCCCTGATACCGAGAACTTCCACCAAGAAATCCACATTCCTTGGAGTCCAACTCAGGTCTTCCGACATTCAGATTCAGTTTCCCGAAGACAGCTTTCGCCACAATCAGCTTCCACCGCATCCGACTTTTCTGAGTTCTTCCCGAACACCCTTTCATCCCAGAGCCGCCTTCTGCCACTCAAGGTCTTTACCTTCCCGACATCTTTCCCGCTCCAAGAGCCTCCAACTCCGCGGCCGAGGCTCCAGCAACAGATCACCCCTGATCCTCGTCGTCAGTTACGTAGCCATATATTCTTCTATGTTCATAACATGCAATGCTCCTCAGCGCGAGCAGTCATATACATTGGCGAATTTTTCTACATGCAATCCCAACAAACTAATGTCAGTAATCACAGCTGTTACAACAAATCGACATGTGCAAATCATACAGTTATGAAAAGATCATGCTCGTACAATTCGCCTCCATGCACACAGATCAGAAACATAAGTAGACCTCCTTCTCCAAGAAGAAGGGGGAGTTTTTGAGTAAAGCCCAGCACGAAGACTCTGACAAACACCTTTCTATAATTCCTATAAACTGAGAATTATAGTGAAGTTTTTTCTCCTCCCCGTGATTTTTTCAGTTAAGGATTTTCACGTAAAATCTTATGTCTTTTTGTGTTGTGTCTTGTTTACGCGCATTTACTCCCCATTCTCATTTCCACTTGTGGTAAGGATTGACCATCCAATCACTTATGGCGGAAAATCACCACCATAATTACGTAAACCCTATCATTTCCTCTTTTCTTTTAGAAATTTTATATTATGTGACCTTGCATAACTTTTCCCCTTTTCTTTTTAGAAATTTTATATTATGTAACCTTACATAACTTTTCCCTTTTCTTTTAGAAATTTTATCTTAATATTTTAATTTCAGATCCTTTTAATTGAGATTTTTTTTCATTTCTTATATTCTTTTTATTTCTTTTGCTCAAAATTTTTATACTTTCTTAATCTCAAAGGCACTTTATATCTCAATTTTTATAATTTATTACCTGAAAATTTTCTTTTTTATCTAAAGATTTATGTTCTTCTATTTCAGATTTTTTTTCCCTTTTATCTCAATTTATTTTGTTTAGCACATACTATGGACATTTTTTAGCTCAGTCTTTTAATTTTATTTATCTTAGATTTTTTTCCTTTCTTCATCTTAGATTTTTCATTTTATCAGACTTTTTTTATCTCACAAGTTCTTTTTTTTTGTCTCAAAAAATTTCCTTTATTATGTCATTTTTATTTTGTTCTTTTTTATCTCTTTTTTATTTTTTATAGTCTAAATTTTTGTTCTATTTTTTATTTGTCCTCTTTTGTTATCTTGGTTTTGTACTCATCCTCTTAGATTTCTCTTCATTTTATTCTTCTGCTCTTTGTCCCCTTGCTCTATAAAACACCTTTATTGATTGTATCTTAAATTCTGTTGTCAACTTTCTTTTTGATTATCTAACCTTCATATCTCAAATTTATTTATTTTAATTTTTTATTTCGGAATTTTGAACTCTTAGTTTTTTTTTTAAAGAGTTTTTATTTTATTTGAGATTTCTTTAACTCTTAGCTTTTTTTAAAAGAGTTCTTTTCTTTTAGCGTTTTATGCCAGAGATACTTTTCTTCCTTTACTCAAGTTTTTTTCTTTTATCTCAATTTTTTTTTTCTTGTTTTACAGCAGATTTTCCCTTAATTTTGTCTTTCTATCCTTTCTCCTTTTTTATCAAATTTTTTAACTCACTATATTTCTCTTTTGGTTCATGTAGCCTACCCCCAAATACTGGGACAAATGGCTTAGCTGTTGCTGTTGTTGTTTTTACCTCACTATATTCTACAAAGTTTTTCCAATTTTTTGTTTCACTTATTTTGTCCATACTTTTTCCTTGTTTGTTTTCTTATTTTCGTCATTTCTTCCCATATTTTTTTTCTTCTAATTGTTTTTTCCGTCCCATTTTTTTGTTTATCTTAATGATGCTTTTATTTTCTTTTTACATGAAAATTTGCAACTTCTTGAATCTTTTTTTTTAACCTTATTTCTAGATTTTTTTTAAAAATTGTGATATTCTTTTTTTCCTTTTAATGTTATTATTGTTTTTATTCTTTATGTGATTCCCATATGTTTATTTTATTTTCTATTCACCTCTATTTAGGATACCGAAAGAGGCTATTACCGTGATGCCAATCTTCTACTAAGTGCGATGTAGGTTAGAAATCGAAGGTCAAACGTCGAAGATGTTGCTGAAGTAACCCATGCCACACCCCCAGAAAAAAAACTCAAACGACCTTTCAACAAAAAGGTACATGTACCGAAAACCGACACAGGTGGGTAGGTAGAGAATACCTAGAGGCGCGAGACAACTCTTTAAGGAACTCGGTAAAATAGTCCCGTAACTTCGGGAGAAGGGGTGCCTCCTCACAAAGGGGGTCGCAGTGAGCTTCTTCCTTGCTTTATGATCTATCGCCTTCTGTTTGAAGACAAGACTGATTGCTTAAAGTAAACCACTCCCCGCCTTCATGTGTTGCCTTTTGGCTTCGGTTTTGTAGTCCTCTGGCCGAGCCACTACTCGTGTGTGTGTGTGTGATTCATGACAGTTCACTATTATGTTATAGATGTCTTCTCTTTCTTTTCATTTTAATGAAGTATAGAGTGGAAAATTATTGTTGTTCTAAGGAAGTGGGGAATGCGTCAGTACAAAAAAAAGAGAGAATGTACCGCGCATTCTTTTCGATAGCTTTCACATGAGTGGTACAGTAAACACCCACCCAATCTCGAAGAAAACGATGAAGCTTAATAGAGTGAGGGAAAGGAGATACAGAGGGACTAACTGACTAAACTTCAATACTACTGCATGCTGACTATTTTGCTTTATCTTTTTCCATGTTTTTATCTTCTTTTCTAATCGATTTTTTCATTTTTTTTATATTTACATTTTTAAATTATTTTTTCTTTTTTCTTTTTAGATTTTTACTCATATTAATTGTTTTTTATTCTAATTTGTATATTTATACATTTTTACTCCAGTTTTTTAATTCTTTCTTTTCGTTTCTTTCTTCTATTATTAGCTATAATCATTTCTTCTTCACTTTCTTCCTGATTCTTTATTTTCATTTTTCCGTGTTTTTTATTTTTTTACATTTCTCAATCTATTTAATTTTTATTCTATTTATTCTCTTTTAGATTTTTTTTCTTTCCTTTTTTACATTTTTTTAAGTTTTTCCCAGTTTTTTCTATCTTTCAAATTTTTTTATTTTTCCTTATTTCTTTCTACTTTTCCTTACTTTTTATTTTTATTCTACTCAATTTAATCTTTCTGTTTCTCTTTTCTTTGTTTCTTATCTTTCTTTTCTTTTTAATTAGATTTTTTTTAGTATTCCTAGTTTTTTATTTCTCTTTTTTTCTTAAGTCTTGAATGATTTTGTTCTATTTCACTGTAATTCTTTTTTCTGTTTATTTTTCTAAATAGTTTTTATTTTCTTTTTTCCTTTAATTTCTACTTTTTCTCCAATTACACTCTACTTTTTCTTTCAAATTTTTTTCTCTTTCCTTTCAATTCTATTCTGCTTACTTTTTAATTCTCTTCCTTTATTTTTGTCTACATGTTTTAATTTTTCTATTTATTGATTCTCTTTGTTTCCTTTGCTTTTTTTCCTCTTCTGATATTGTTTGTTTTCCTTTTCTTCTAAACTTGTGTTTTACTTTTTCATTTGTCGGTGATTTCTTTCCTCTTTTCTAAGTTCCTGTTTTCTTAATTCTTTCTTTCCTTTTGACAGTTTATTTCCTTTTTTATTTTAAAAAAATCCTTTGCCTTTAATTTCTAGATTCTTTTTCAGTTTTTTTAAATACTTTCCTTTCTTCCATATTTTCTTATTATTGTAGATTTTGTTCTATTTTAAATTCTTTCTCTACCATTTTAAGTTTCTTCCTTTCATGATTCTATTCTTTTTCCTTCCATTATTACGCTTCATTGAATATTTTTCCAAAAATAAAATTAAACAGATAATATGTGAAATTATATTGTATAGATAAATATTAGATTGTTCAAATACTCACATAAAAGTATAAAATATAGATCATCAAATTTTAGAAAAATATATCTCACGTGCATTGCATGTCCACAAATCGAGAATATGTGATTTTCAGACAGAGGAAGCTTATAGGTATACCCATTTGTACAAAAAAAAAAAAAATTATTGTGAATTCTAAAGTCAGTCCCTTGTGATTCTGAGGTCCACATCTTTATCTTGGACCAATTTGTACAAAATCAAAAACGAAAAAAAAAAAAGCAAGCTTAGGTTTCATACATCACTAGGGCTAAAGGATATTTATTATATTCTTGTTTCTTGTTCTTTCTCCATTTTCTCTCCATTTTGTCTCTCCGTGTATGTATGTATCTTAAATTAAATCTGGTTATAGATCTAACTTTATATTCGATCATGTTTAGTGAAAATATATAGTGAAAAAATGTGCTAAAAGGGGGTAAGATATTGCATTTTCATGTTACTGCAACTGAAAAGCCGCAAAGTTGATGGGATTAGGTCATGCATGGGGATGGAGCATGAGTGAAATCAAGCTCCCCTGCATGTGTTTCCTTGTACCCGTTTTACTACAAAAGCCTTTTAAGTCAAGCTATACAAAAACCTTTAAGTCAAATTTACAAAAATGAAACTACTTGCCTCGTTCTGGTGTCTTATCCAATAACTAACTAGACTGTATCTAGGCCCAGCAAAAAGTGAATAATTAACCTGCACAAGTTTCATTATTCAAAAAAGAGTGTGATTTCTTAATTATAGACATTGATTGCAAACGTGTTTGTGGTATGATTAACTAAACTTTCTTCATTCTATTTCATTTTCTTTAACTTTATATTTTGAAGTTTATTATAATACTATATAAAATTTAATCATGTTCAATATCACACACGTGCATGGCACATGCACTTTCCTAATACACACACGCACGCGCGCACTTGACTAATTCCGAAAGGATTTGGAGTCAAATCCTTCCCATTCAAATTAAATCATAAGATATACAAATTGAGATCCACAAGTTATTCTATATAATTTCAAGTGACTAAAAAGAAAGGAAGTGTCTTGGAGTTCTTTTGCTCATGCACCTACAAGGCAACAAATGGACAGCCTAAAGTGGTATGTTGCTCAGATCTATGAGTTTGGACATACAAATTCTTGAGCCAACTATTTAATAATGATCTAAACACTTAAAAACCTTATACACTAATTGTTGTTAGGTTTCAAAATTCTGCACCGTTAAACTACCCAACTCATTATTTAGGTTGTCCATGATGCGCTTGTAATGGTGTAAATCAACTTGAATGGAGTGAATATTTAATATCAAGCATTGAGTTTGAATGGAAAGGATTTGCTTTCAAATCCTTCTCAAGGACCCAAGTCCCCCCCCCCCCCCCCCCCCCCCCGGCTATCTTAACAGTAGTTATGGCATTTAACTAATGAAAAAGTTGTAACATGCACATGGAGGCATTAAATGATAAAAATCAGGGAAATGCAATAAAATAAATCATGAAATTAGAAACACCCAATTAAAACTTTAATTTACTCATAGCATGACAACTTGTACATTCTACTTCATATTGAACAAATAAAGAAAGCAACATTAAAGAGATAAAATTAGCTGCTTTGATTAGGCACTTACTGGTATTTACTACTTTTTTGGGTTGGTTTGCTTCATAGGCTACTTCCTTCTCGTCTTCGATTAAGGCTACTTTATCTGGCTTAAAGCTTCCTTGTCTTTGTTGTTTTCTTCTCATCAATTTGTTGTACATAAATTAAATCTAATGTTGAATTAGGGCACCAAGAAGAATAGGGAAGCTTGGCAGAGTAAAGAAGTTGGAAGCTAGGTATCGGGCTGATGGGATTCGGGTCCTTAGTAATATTGGGTACTAGAGTTTAATTTAAAATTCCAACCCATTTTATCAATTAAACCCAATAAAATCTGGTATGATCCATATTAGGCAATATTTTCCAAGGATTATATCGTCGATGTAAAAGATTGGGATCAACACGATACAACCATATATTGCCATATCCCATTAGCAAACCTTCTAAAACATATATCTGTCCATATATCATGTACATCAACAAATTTTTGAAAACACGCTGAAAATTAATTTGAAATTTATGAATTTAAAGCTAAATTAGGATTAGGTCGAAGTTAAACTAAAAATATATCTAATTGTGATAGCTTAGGTTTACGAACTTGGATGGTTATAGTAGTTGAAGAGAGATGAAACCATTAATAACTAGGAACATTCGATTTCGCTCTTTCGCCCCTTATTTTTGGGAGAAAAAAAATGTAGGTTGTGGTGTGTTTGAGCCATAAATTACCAAAACTACCTGAAGCTAATATGAAATCGAATCATAACAACAATGTATTAAGGAGACTTAGCAAAACTGAAACAATGTTAGTTTTGGACTGATACTCACTGAAACCGAACCGATGAAACAATATGTTAGTTTTGGACTGGTACTCACTGAAACTGAACATAAGCCAAACTAAGGAAAAATGACGGAAATCTTGCATCCGGCAAGCAGAAACTTGGAGGAGATACACTTGCTCAAGGGAGGATTAAAGAGGAAGATGACAGTAAAAGTGATTATTTGAACTGGTGTAAAGAGGGATGAGCAGAAAGCCAAATGCAAACCAAAATGGCCAATTGGGAATATACAGCTTGGTTTCCAAACATGTAAACTTCTTATGCTCAAAATAAGGTGTGATGTTGGAACCGAGTCTTATATTCAATTGTGTGCTCTCAGACCCAAGACAAGCATGTAATACAAGATTACTATCCGTCTTTGGTTTATGGATTGTGCCAAGACTAAAGCAAATGTCCTTTCATTTCCTACATAATTTCTCATAGAATACTTCTTGAGTGTCCTTTTCATTTGCATGAGCTTTAAATGTAACTAACGGGGAGGGTCCTAAAAAATAATTTCTCTATTCGGAAAGATATTTTTAAAAAAAAATTTGACGCCAAGTTATAGACGATTAACACGAGGCTAGGTGATTGCAGAAAAAATTCTGAAGTCATAGTTAATATAATCAAAGCATTAAGGGTTACATTAAGTCTTAAGTTGTTTATCATCCATAACTCATTGGCTTAAGGTTTTTCTGAAGTGGTTTTCTAATATGGTACACAACACCAAGTTACAAGAGCTCTTGGGTTCAAATCTCATCTATTTCATATTTGAATGCGTTTGTTTACTCCCACTTATTCGGTCTCTCTGAGTTATTCATGTGGCCTTTCCGCATCGCCTGAAAGGAACATGTGTTGGGGAGTGAGAAGTTACGTATATTTCTTCTCCCGCCTAAATCCCTAAAGCTTCTCCCCAAATTTCAACTCTAGATTCAAGGTGTCTCTAGTTGTTGGATAAAGATAAACCACAAATAAAAAGTG
Organism: Agave tequilana; assembly: GCA_038442645.1. Classification (NCBI taxonomy): domain Eukaryota; kingdom Viridiplantae; phylum Streptophyta; class Magnoliopsida; order Asparagales; family Asparagaceae; genus Agave; species Agave tequilana. The sequence continues at coordinate 71,064 of JAVJIF010003035.1, forward strand.
ATAAAAAGAGCTCAATGAAAGTTAAGTTCATAACATAAGTAAAGAGGTTTGAAAGGAAATAAATGTCAAACAACCAAGAACATACCATGAGCTGACTATCCGGCTCAAGATAAAGCAGAGAGGCCAACTGCTCACCAATAAAAGGCTCCAGTTCTTGGCAATCACGACTTATCTGCAAGTACATAAAATTTAATGAGTAACATTTCTAACAGTGGTACAATTGGCCTATTGGCCTATCCTAATATTCTCTAAAAAATGAAATGAGAGAATGCTTAGCTCCCACACTTTCTTCCAGTTACATAAAATCCAAAAGCATCCTTTCCATACAGTGATGCTAGCAAGATAATGTGAACAAGGAAAATGGTGTAGAATTAAAAGATAATTTGCTGATAATGCTTGAAATGGAGTAATTAAAAAAAAGTGCCGTGTCCCATTAAACTTGGGAGATTGTGCTAGATGATCGAGTCTGACCTGTACACAGAAAAGAGAAGTTTAGAAATGTAGATTAACAAGTGGAAGGTTGTTCAATGCTACCGCTATAGCAAGTGGCTATGCGGGTCGTGATCCACAAGGAGGGACTGCGATAGAAGCGTTTTCGGTATTCTTTTAAGTTACTAAAACTGGTTAAAGCTTCTTCTTTTTTTTTTGAAGAGAAAAGAAAAAGGTTAAATTAGAAGAAAGAAGGAAAATAAAGAAGGTGTTGAAATCGTTTTAGGTTAAAGGAAGAACTATGTTAAAAGAAAGAATGAAAGAATAGAGAAGAAGAAAGCGTTGTTTTTTAAAGTCGTTTTAAAACTAAGAAATTAACAAAAAGAAAGAAAAGATTTAAAAAGTATACTTATCTCTTATGTCGATTAACGTATCTTGCAGTGAAGAAAGCAAAATAAGTGAAAGGAATAACGTAGAAGCAGTGATCAACTAAGTTAAGTAACAATGAAGAAAAGTGAGAAAGTTACACTGACTGTCACTCTCAATACAACTTTCTTTAAAGAAGATTACATTTAGTGTCCTCTAAACACAATTCTTCCTCTTTTTGTTCATGAAACTCTCTCTAATCTAAACTATAAAGAAATAAAAATTACATTAAAAAGAAAAAAAAAACCTAAATAACCTAAAGCAAAAAACTAGCTTAGGATCTCTCTGCAGTGTGGTGCCCTTTTGCTTTCTGCATATGGTGGTATTTATAAGAGAAATGCGGAAGGGAGATCCCGCTTGAGGATGAGACCAAATCGCTGGCCCAACAGAAAAGATCTTCTGATAAGGTTGGAGATATGAACAGAATCGCTTGCCCAACAGAAAAGGTCTTCTAATAAAATTAGAGATAAGGTTGAAGATAAATATTTGTTTATCCCTTGATCTTCAGTTGGATTTGTATCTTATCTCTCTAAATCTTCTGAATATACATCCCAATCTTTTAGATATCTCTTTGTATATTGATAGGGTGTCTTTGGACTTTTGAATTTACCTCTATCCTCGTTTATCCCAAATGATTATCCAAACTAACCAAATAGATCTTCAAAATTTCGGTTTTTAATTGGTTTTATCTGGTCTTGTCTGGTCTGATTTGCTCCAATCTTTGGATAGAATTTCTTCTAAACCTCTGAATTTGAGTAGATCTTCATTGATTTGCTTGAGCTTTTAAAACTCCAGATTAATTGGATAAAACTTATTCATCTCTTCTTTCTTCATTAATTACCTTGCATACCATTAGACATTAAAATGAATTATATAGCAGAGTTTTATAATAAAATTAATGTGAAAATGCGACATTAAATATGCAATATTACGATCACTAGACATTCACTAGACAAGGAAAATGGTTAAAACTGAGTAGATAACTCACTGATAATACTTGTAAATGGAGAAATGCTTAAAGAAACTTATCACATCCCATCAAACTTGGGAGATTTTGCTAGACATTGTCTGCTATAAAATCAGAGTTGGTCAACTCGCTCATCGTGTAGCAGAAAACAGTCCTTCCATGCATGGGTAAATTAACAGTATCCTTAAGTAACAACAACAAAAAAAAGTACCAGACTATCAAAAAGAAATCCATCAAAATTATGAATACCTCTTGAATATAAAAAGGTTGGCATTTTTTTCCAATTAAATCGACATCTGCATGATCATACTATGCTTTCACCCAATGTTACTTAGTACATGGGTCGCTTTGGTATGCAGTACAAAAAACAGGAACAGAAAACGCAACTAGCCCCAACATGTGGCGCTATGGGGGTAGCATTCTTTGAATTTTAGTTGGAACAAAATATGTTTACATGTGTTGAGAGAGGACTCTGTATTAGTTTAGTCGCACATTGCATGTGAGACTAATGATGTATCCACATTAGTTATTATATATAAATTAGAGTATGAGGCCTAGATCTCATATCTCTCTCTCAATCTCTGATGTTATTACATCATAGTACCAGAGCCACTAAAAAAAACTTAACCCTAATCTCAATAGCCTAACTCTAGTCCCAAAACCCTAACCCTAATCCCACCACCAAGCCCGTCGCCTCCATCCCCTCTCCATTCCCCCTTCATCCTGCCACCTCCATCCCCTCCCCATCGTCTTCGCTCGCCGCGCCAGGCCACGCCCAAGCACACTCACGCCCTGCGTGAGCCCAACCTCATATTGTGTGTTACAAGAGCCCTGGTGCCTCACGCCCGCAACCTGCGCGAGCCAATCTACACCTTCCGTGGGTTCCCTCTTCAAGCAATTCCACTTCGTGCAAATGACATGTACCTACTCAACTGGCGAACCAGGTCTTGAACGTGGCATCTAAGATGATTTGATATTCGGCTCGGGTTCTGAGATTTAGTTAACCCTTATTGGTGGTGTTTTGGTGAAGGTGTTAGAGCCTTCTTTAAGGTGTAGTAGGGAGTTTCTGTCTATTTTAGTTTCTGAGGGTTCCTTTTCCAAATTCATCTGTTTCATAGTGGTTGAATCTATTGAGACAAAAGTGGGCGAGTCTAGTGAGACAACGCTCAGACGAGGATTCTGAAATAGTTTTCTCCAAGATTACATGCCAAAAACTTGATGGGAATAATTATCTGCAGTGGAAGCGGGTATTGAGTTATGTGGCTGGTCGAGGGAAGACTAGTCATTTGTTGGTAGACTCTCCTACTCCTCAGACGAATCCTTGGACACTAGAGGCAACAACCTACTACATCAGATACTGACTACAATAGAGCCTAAGATTCAGGACTTGGTCTTTCATTACGTGATTGTAAAAGAGTTATGGTATTTTCTGCGCGAACTCTACTAGGAACGTAGCAACATCAACAGGGCTTATGATGTTATCCAGGGGCTATTTCGAAAGAAGCAAAACGGACAGTCCATGGATGATCATTAGGGTGAGTTCAATCGCCTAGTAAAGGAGCTTCATTAGGAATTTTTGATCACATCTAATGTGAAGCAGATGCAAAACTAGTAAAATTGGTTGATGGTACTCATCTACTCGGGTACCCTTGACCCTGTTTATTCCTCGAGTACGCCTCACATCTATGAAGCACGGACACTTCAAAGTGAGTGTCGTGTCAGTATCGAACACTCCGATGCCTTATCGGATTTTAAACAACCATATAATCGACTTGCGTTAACAATAATTGTACACCACAAACACCAACCAACTTGTCACAATTTCATAGATAAACACATGTTCAACCACTACTTTTTTCGATGATTCCTAACACCCACATGAAATGATGAAACTATACTTAGTAAGTTTAACTCCTTCAAAGTAAAAAAAAAGTTTAATTAGAGAATAAAAAAGGGAAATGTTTGACACCTTTTGATTGCTCCATAGCCCCAACACCAACATATCAGCAAGGTGCTTCTCCACAGCCTCACAGACCACATTCCTTGCATCTCCTTTCACCACTTCAAGCAGCACATCACCAACCTGAGACAAACATGTACAATAATAATAACAGTATACCACTCAGTTGGTGGAAACCGATGAGGCAGCTGGCGGCGAGGGAGGGTTTAAAGATTTGCTGAAGGAGGGGGAGGCGAGGGGGGAGGGGGGAGGTGGGAGGGGAGAGAGGAGGGAAGAGGGAGTGGAGGGAAGAGCGGAGGGAGGGAGAGGCCAACACTCTCTCGCGCGGGAAAGAAGGGGAAGAAGAAGACAGACGGACAACTCCATTTAAGGAGTCACGACAGAAAATCTCCTCGCTTCGTTCGTCAGTTTTGATTAAATACAAAAACAAATAAATACAAAAAACCTCATCTAAGATTTAAGAAAGAAATAGCATTTTAATTTGTAGTAGCAATTTGGATTGGATAATACCAACAATTACTCAAAATTAGCAATACTTAGAAAACTGATGACAGGTGCCTCTCCAAGATTGATCTTAAAAGTGGGTACCACCAAATTAGAATCCGGTAGGGAGACGAATGGAAACTGGGTTTAAAACTAAAGACGGGTTGTATGAATGGTTGGGCACGCCCTTTGGACTGTCCAATGCTCCTAGCACCTTCATGAGAGTGATGACTCAATTGTTTCGGCCATTTATCGTAAATTTGTAGTGGTATACTTTGACGATATACTGATTTACAGTCGAACTCAGGAGCAACACGTGGACTATCCAAGGCAAGTCCTTCGCACACTCCAAGCTGAGAAGTTTTACGCAGCGGTATACTTGTTTCTCCCAAAGAAGTGTGCTTTCTGTACAAGGTTGTCTTCCTAGGATTCGTTGTTTCTTCCAAGAGAGTTTCTACGGACCCTGAAAAGGTGAAAGCCATCACAGAGTGGCCGCAACCCTGAACTATTAGGGAAGTCCGGAGTTTTCACGGGTTATTTTTACCATCGGTTTATAAAGAACTTTAGCGCTATTATGGCACCAATAACTGACTGTTTAAAAGTGAAGGATTTCAGTGGACTCCTGCCGTCACCAGGGCTTTTACTGAGATTAACAGAATGCAGTGTTCTAAATGGCGGCCACAGCGGCTACATCGGCCGGGAAAATTTATCGGGAATGGAGATATATCGGGGACATATCGGGGATATTTTCAAAAATCGGATGTCAAAATCAGACTGTAAATATACATATCTTCTTGTCTTAAATTGCATCTCAATAAGACAATATATTCATAAATTATATAAAGCTACATAAAACATCATACTTATATGTTTAACATATACTTGACTCGATAACTTGCATTAAGCTTATAAATGCATAATCAATATCCAAGTGTAGAATCTTCACAAATGTCACATTGTCACATCGCTCAAAATACCCAAATACCTAACATACAAATTGAGTGTAAAACGCTATATCGGGTCCAAAATCGGCGAAATTGCGGCCGATATATCGGGTCCATACCGATTTATCGGCAATTTTGGGTGAAAATCGCTATATCGGTTTGGATGTGCCAATCATTGCGGCTAGGTGCCGTAAACGCAATATCGGCGCAATATCGGGGTTATATCGGGGATATTTAAAACACTGACAGAATGATGACCAAAGCCCTCGTTATGCGTCTCCCAGATTTTTCAAAAGTGTTTGAAGTAATATGTGACGCATCAGGGCTAGCGATAGGTATTGTATTGAGTCAAGAGAACCATCCCGTCACCTATTTCAGCGAGAAGTTAAATGACGCTCGACAACGGTACTCCATGTATAACAAGGAATTCTATGTGGTCGTGCAGGCGTTGCGCTATTAAAGACATTATCTGCTACCACATGAGTTTGTGCTATATTCGCATCACGAAGCGCTGAAATATCTCAACTACCAAAAGAGACTAAACATGTGACACAGTAAGTGGGTGGAGTTCCTCCAAGACTACACGTTTGTCCTCAAGCACAATACAGGAGTTGAAAACAAGGTTGCATGGTAGCTATAAGTGCAGTGGTAAATGGGTTCAAGAGATTGAGGGAGAAGTATAAATAGTGTCCTGACTATGGGGAAATTTACGTCATGTTATGGGACGGTTCTGTTCGAGAGTTGGATGGATTCCTATTACAAGACGGATGTTTATTCAGATTTCGTAAGCTATGTATTCCACGTACCACCAGGGACTCTCTCTCTTGGGAAGTGCATGCAAAAGTCTAGTTGGACACGCTTCGATCAGAATAAGATGATTGAAGCTGTTGAGCACAGATTCTATTGGTCGAGCTTAAAGAAGGATGTTGCTAAGGTCGTTGGCCAGTGTTGCACGTGTCAACTGGCCAAACAACAAAAACAGATTGTCAAGCCTTACACTCCTCTCCCGTACCCAATTGGCCCTGGCAGGACGTGAGCCTAGATTTCATACTAGGATTACCAAAAACACAGAAAAAGTATGACTCTATCCTAATAATGGTTGATAGATTCTTCAAAATAGCTCACTTCATTCTGTGCTCTAAAACATCGAATGCATCCCGAGTAACTGTCCTTTTCTTTGATAATGTCGTCAAATTTGCATGGGTTACCCAAAACTATGGTGTCTGACAGAGACGTTAAGTTTGTTAGTTATTTCTAGCAAACGTTGTGGTAC